>CATIWC010000814.1:0-340165 GCA_948472305.1 Vicia faba | reverse complement strand
AGGTTATTCGAACTCCACACATAAACCTGTAGTAATGGCGAATCCAAATCATAAATGTTTATAAACTAATCCATTAAATAAGACATGTTGCTGAGGGTTCCACATTGAGAATGCAATGGAAAGGGTATTGAGTAGGCGTGACTTTAACGTATGATATGCGAATAGACCTTACTTAGAATATTCCTTCCTAATTAACATATCACAACTGAAATATTGTGAGGGACTAAAGTCAACGAATTCACTTAGTTCTCCCATGAGACAGAAAAATCATAGTTGAAAGTGCAGTTATTTACTAAATTGAATGTGTTAGAAACTCACTAAAATTTATGATAAATTTCTACCACAATAACAATTTAATTATGAGACAAACAAAGAAAGAAAACAAGACAAATAATTTCTGCAGAGTTTCTCTCTGTTCACAAATTGTGAAAACTTTCTTATTCACTTTGCAACTGCAAAATACTGTGAATGACTTGCTTGACTTGCTTAGAAAAAATAGAGGTTACTCCCTCTATTTATAATTGAACTTACACCCTAAGCCCAAAGCCCAAAATATCTATTTTGTTACTAAATCAAATCTAATTTATTCTAGATTTAAATCAAATCTATTTAAATCTAAACAAATCTAATCTTTTTTACACTATAAATTACAATTTAACACACCACCTAATTCATTGTGTCTAAACTATCTATGTTTATTATGTCTCTTAGTCTTTTGAATACTTCGACTTGCACTCCCTTCGTCATGATATCTGCAATCAAATTCTCAGTTCTGCAGTATTTCAAATTCATCTTCCCATCTGCTACCTGCTCTCGAAGATAATGGAACCTTATTTCGATGTGCTTACTTCGACCATGTGCTATTGGGTTCTTCGCCAAATTGATATCTGACATGCTGTCTATTTTCATGGTAATTGCTCCATGATCTTTCCCTGTTATCTCTTCGACCAAGTTTACCATCCAAGTTGCTTGACATGCACAAAGCGAAGCAGCTATGTATTCTGCTTCGCATGATGATAATGTCACTACTGGTTCCTTTCTTGAATTCCAAGCAATTGGTGCACCACCTAGCATAAACACATATCCTGCTGTTGACTTTCGATCTTCAGCATCACTACACCAACTCGAATTAGTGTATCCCACTAACTTGCATTATTTTCCTTTATCAGTTGCAGGAAACAAAATGCCATAATCGAAAGTTCCTTTGAGATATCTTAGTATCCTCTTCACTGCTGCTAGATGTGATATCTTTGCCTTCTGCATGAATCTACTTACCATACCTACACTATATGCTAAGTCAGGCCTTGTATGATAAAGGTATCTCAATGATCCAATAAGTCTTATGTATTGGGTTGGATCAACATCATCTTCATCTATATCTTTCGACAGTTGCAGTCTTGGTTATGTAGGTGTCAAAGTTGAGTTACATTCTTCCATCTCAAACCTCTTGAGAATTTCTCCTACATATCTTCTTTTATGCATCATCAAACATCTACTGCTCTTGTAGAATTCGATACCAAGGAAATATGAAATCTCACCCAAATCAGACATTTCAAATTTCTTGCTGAGATCACCTTTGAAGTCTTCGATCTCACTCTTGCAGCTACCTGTTATCAACAAATCATCTACATAGAGACATAGTATAAGCAATTCACTATTGCTTCTTCTTACATATACTCCATGTTCAGTTGTGCACTTCACAAATTCCTTCTTCCTTAGGAAACTATCAATTTTATTATTTCAAGCTCTTGGAGCTTATTTCAATCCATACAGGGCTTTATCCAGCCTGTACACCTTACTTTCTTCGTCATGTTTCACAAACCCAACTGGTTGTTTAATATAAACTTCTTCATCTAAGGGTCCATTTAGGAATGCACACTTCACTTCTATCTAACATATATGCCAACTGTTTATTTCTACTAGACCAACAACCAACCTGATTGTTTTGATCCTAGAAACAAGTACAAAAACTTCATCAAAGTCTATTCCTTCTTTCTGTAGAAATCCTTTCGCCACAAGCCTTGTTTTGTGTCGAGTTACTTCCCCTTTTGAATTCGTTTTCACTTTGTATACCCACTTGACATCAATTGCCTTCTTGCCTTGAGGCAATTTTACAAGTAACCAAGTGTTGTTGTCTTTGATAGACTTCACTTCTTCGTTCATTGCTTTCACCCACTTCAAATCCTTCAATGTTTCAGCTGCATTAACAGGTTCGACATCTACATAGAAAGCATAATGTACCAGCTCACCTTCATCATCTATCACATCATCTGATGTAATCACACAATCTTGCAATCTTGCAGGCATGCGTCTTGTTCTTTGAGGTCTACTTGTACTTGGTATATATGCTGGTTCCTTTTATCGAACTTCTCTTTCGACTTGAGTTTTTGGTTCTTCGAATAGGATTCCCACTGAATCTTTCTTGACATTTTCAGTTCAATCCCATTCTTTAAACTCATATATGATCACGTCCTTGTTGATCACAATATGCTTTTTCACTGGATCGAACAACTTGTAGCCTCCTGTCGAATGATATCCAACTAGAATCATTTGACTTGACTTGTCATCAAGTTTTCTTCTCAACTGATTTGGCACATGTCTATATGAAATAGATCCAAATATTTTCAGATGACTCAAGCTAGACTTCACACCAAACCAACATGTTAGAACAAGATTAGTTCTGATCATATCTCAGAGTTTTGGTGATAACAATAAAATTATATTTTATATAATTGATACTCAGATGAACGTATTTAATTGTTTCAGATAATGTTCTGACAGAAGCATCTTGATGTGCTGAGCTAAAAATAAATGAAGAAGTTCTTTGATGAAAGAACTATTTTTTAGCGCAAGTGCTGATGCTGATGCTGACTCTGGTAAGATAATTATTTAAATACATCTTCTAACGCTTAGCAAGTTTCTGTGTAAGCTATGTTTCAGAAGTTCTTTGAAAGCAAGCGCTGATCAAAAGTACTTAGCAAGAAAGCGTTGTTTAGAAGATATGCAAGCATGTTCTGAATCAAGATGTGAAGCTAAGTTCTGAAAGAATGCAAAAGCTAACAAGTCTTGTCAAGCTTCAGGAAACATGTTCTTACAAGTGTCGTTTGCTCATTTAATGCAAAGACGGCTACATGTACTCAAGTGTCTACGCTAGTTCATTGGAAAATGGAATAGTGAAAGGAAACACACAAACATTTAATGCTCTCCACATTTGAAGGCAGCAACGGTCATTTTTGTTCTTACTATATATAGAAGAACATTTATTGCAAGCCAACCACTAAGAGAGAACTCATTAATTTCAAAAGAAGCAAGAACAAACGTGAAAATATTCTGGGATCACAAATAATTTTCATACACTTTGTGCAATACTATTCTTAGTGAAAAAATCACAGTTATGATATAGCTTTCTTAGAAGTAAACTTTGTTTCACTATCTGTAAAGATTTAACTCTTGTAATTGTTCCTTGAGAGACCAAGTTTGGTCAGATTTCTCAAGTAGACTAGGACTAGTTTAAGTCTTAGTGGTGTGAGTCACTTGTAAGATTACTAGTGCATTGTTAGTCACAACAGTTGTTGTGTGATTGTAATCAGTTGATTATAGTGAATTAAGTCCTTATTGAGAAAGGCAAAATCACCTTGGCGGGTGGACTGGAGTAGTTTGAGTTCAAACGGACCAAGATAAAAATAACCTTGTCTTTCCATTATTGTTGAGCCTTTAAGAAAAAGAGAAACTTATTCACCCCCCCCCCATTCTAAGTGTTTTCTCACCCTTCAATTGGTATCAGAGCTTGACTCTGAGCGCAACACTTAACCGTGTCAGGAAAAGATCCAGAAGAAAACATAAATGGCTACTGAACAAAACAACAATAGTTACAACAAAACCTCCAGTGTTTGATGGAGAAGATTTTGATTATTGGAAAGATTGACTAGAAAGTTTCTTTCTAGGTCATGATAGTGATTTATGGGTGTTGTACCCCAAAATTTCCCCTCCCATTTTCTCAACATTTCTCATCACCAAGCCCTTGGAGATCAAGATCCAATTAGGGTTTCATCTGCTCAAGACTTCTCCTTGCACTGTTGACCCCAAATTAGGGTTTGTGTTTGCCCAAAGATGTTTTGACCTAAAATGCCTAAGATTACTTTCTTGCTTCATATTGGACTCCCAAGTTTATCCATATCAAGTTTCAAGCCTTGATTCCAAGTTTTGCCCAGTCAATTGGACAGTTGACCTAGAAATCAGCTGTATTGGGGGAAAAAGTCAACTGTGGCCAATTGACAGTCAAATCTCATGAAAATTGACCCACATCAACATTATGAACTCACATGGACCATTTTATCAAGTTTGGATCACAATTCCACAAGAAATTTGATCAGATCACCAAAAGGGCAAAATGGTCATTTTTAGGGTTTTTGACTGCACAAAGGCAATTTTTGACTGTTTGACCTAGCCAATGGCAAACCAAGCTCACATATGGGACTCAAGGACCCCATGGAATTGTCTTGACATGCTCAACAAGTTCAAAAGATCCCAAGTACACAAGATTGACAGTTGAATTTCTCAGTCAATTGATCAATTTTGACTGTATACTGAAAAGTCAAACTTTGACTTTTTGGTCAAAATCAAGAGTCAAGATTCATTTTTCATCAAAACATGCCAAATCATGAAACTTGTTCACCAAGAAATCAAAAATTGCAAATTAGGGTTTGAAATGAGAATTTTTCATAACTTAGAATTTTTCAAAGTTATGAAAAACCCTAATTTTTTCCCAACTTTGCCCCACTTTCTCACCAAGATTCATTTGGATTCAAGCAAAAGTCAAAACATGAAAGTTGTAGCCTATTGCATAATATACAACTTTGATTCACAAAGTTTTCCCAAAAGAGGCTTGTAGCTCAAGTTACAATTTTTGGAATAAGGGGTACTAAACCATTCTTAACTTAGTGAAATTTTGACCTTTTTAGGCAAGGTTTTTACCTAACTTCAAGACCATTTTTCACATACTTCCACTTGGAATTTCAATTTGCATTTCAAATATGGATTGTATTACACATTCCAAGCTTTCCAAAATGTCCAAGAACTCATCAAACAACCTCATGACTTGAGAGAATCGAATTTTGCAATATGGCAAAAAGTCACTTTGATTCATGGCCATGTACATGTTCATAACTTGTGCAATTTTTCAAATCAGCATGCTTCCCTTGATTACAGGCCTCTAAACCATCCAACACTCATAAATTTAATGCCAATCCTTTGTGCCAAAGTGTTGTTCTATGAGTTCAAACATTACATGCAAGTTTAATCCATTTATGGAAAAAGTGAAATAGCCATTTTTGAAAAGTTAAGCTTTATGTCAAAAGGAAAATCCAAGAAGTACAGATCAAATCCCCTTGGCACAAGTTTAGGGACTAATCACACTGATCAATGCCAAGGTTTGCAGCATGTTATGAGGGCCTCTACCTGTCTAAACACCAATTTGGCTTTTGGTTGCTTAAAGTGTAAGAAATATGGCATAACTGAACACAACTTTCATCTCAGCAATAGAACCCTTAAGCAAATATTTTGTACACATTCAAGACATCCTAACTGAGCTAGCACACGACCCCAACACCTCCAATACCTCCACAAACTCAAAATCACCATTGAACTGCACAAAAACAGGGCTTGCTGCAGTTTGAGTGCCAACTCTCATCCCTTTCATGCATTCTTGCTAAAAGCTCATCAAACACATTCCCTAGCATCACTTGAAGCTAACCCAAACATAAAACACGACCTGTAACTCCTCTAATCAGTTCCACCATTTTCACTTTCTTGTTTTGCAGTTGAAGGTCCATAGCTCGATTCAAGGTGTTTCAAAGCAAAGTAAGCATTGGAATAGCATCACCACACTTCAGGCAAGCTGTACAGATCATCATCTTGCCCTGAAAGTTCCCCCATTGCCAGATAGAACTTCACATGAACAGGTATCTTCTTGAACTTCTAACTCTTAATGTAGGCATTGTTAGCTCTAGGTTTGTGAATAAGAAGTGTTCTACTCATGCCCCTGAATCTGTACATACTTTTACTTTTCATTTATTTTGCCTGAGCTATGAGAATTTAAGGTCTGAATATGGAAGAAAAGTTAGGTCAAGATTTGGGAATGTTAAAATTCTCTCTCATTTCTGAGAGTTAGGATGAGTTCTTTACATATTTAGAATCGTGGCTTGATGATTAACATTTCTTATGTTGAAAGTTTGTGCAAAAAATCAAGGAATCCAGATGTTTGAATTGATGAGCAAGGCGCGCGTTTTTGTCACAGTTCTGGCCAAAGGTTGAAGACAAAGTCTTCTTGGGCTGGGCCTGAGTTGATTTCTTATTCACACCCTATTTTTGCTTTCATACCCCCTGAGCCCATTTTGTTTGTTTTAATGATTTTTTGACTTTTCTCTTTTTATTCTGATTTATTTATTTTTGCTAATGATATTAAAAAACATAAAAAATATTTTTTACACCATTTTTATATTTTTAGGCATTTATTTAGTTATATTGCTATTTGTATGTAAATAAGTACAAAAATATATTATTTAGAATAAATAGGAAAAAATAATGTAAGCATATTTTATTTTCATTTTTATTTTGTTTTATCTTCTTAAAATATTTTGTATAAAATATACTTTTTCTTTATAAATATTAAATATTATTATTTTTATATATATAACACATATTTAGAAATTAATATATATATATATATATATATATATATATATATATATATATATATATATATATATATATATATATATATATATATATATATATATATATATATATATATATATATATATATATATATATATATATATATATATATATATATATATATATATATATATATATTTATTAGAATATTTAGTAAAAAATACAAAAATATATACGCTTTATTTTTTATTAACATTTAATAGTAAAATATCATTTTGACAAATATACTTCATTTTTATTTTTATTTCATATATAATTGATAAATATTAGTACACATTAAATAAATAATATCCTTTATTTAAGAAATTAGGGTTTTACCCTTAAAACACAAAAACTCCAAAAAATATTACTTTTTTCTTTTTTATTCATTTTGTTTATTTGATATAAAAAATACTCTTTTTCATACATATAAAAACCCTTTTTGCATTTTGCATCTTTATTTTATTTTTCATTTAATTTATGCAATTAATTATCTTGTAAATATTCCAAAATTGATGTAATAGCTAGGTTTAAATTCCTTGTCTAAATGTCCCCCCATTTGAACATTTGTACCCCCCTTCCCATATTGTGTTGTAATAGTGTAGGAATTTTACTTTTCACACTTTAACGCTTTCTAAATATACCATGTTAGAATTAGGGTTTGTATGCAAATAAAAAGAACAAAATAGTTTGACCTAATTTCAAGATAATCAAGCATGAATATGGATAACACATATCACACTTGCACCCCTAGGGTAATCCACTTGTTGCCTTCCATAAATGGGCCATATTGCATGTTAGGTTTCTTTGGGCAAAACAAACACAATTCAAATGATCATAGTCCCTAGATGACGCTTTCGAAAAGTTGCCTAAAATGATCAAGTCCCTTTCAAAGAAAAATTACCCAAAGATACTTAGCACTATTGCAATTATGGTCTAAACGATGACCCGCGCCCGTCCCTTTCACCTCCTAACACAAGATTGTCCACCAAATGCAATGGTGGAACAAAATTGTTAAAAGGGTTAAAACATAACAAAAATCTTTGAGAACTTTAGGGTAGATAGCTCTTAAGTACTTGTCAACTTGCAAAGCAAAACACTTGCCTATTTTTCAAACCACACTTCACAAACACTTTCAAAAACAAACTTTCAAAAAACCTTGAAACATCTTTTCAAAAAGATAAACACTTTTTGTAAAACATTCGAGTAAAGAATTGTTACAAGGGTAGCCTAAACCAAGGCATCTTTTTCAAAATATTTTCAAAGCCACACACAAAGTACCATTTCAAACAATTGAAAACCAAGGCAAGTTGATCTAAGCAAGTACCTAAGAGCCCATGGATAACCATGGATAGAAAGGGTGCTAATACCTTCCCTTTCTATAATCTACTTCCCGAACCCAAGAAAAAATCTCAAAGGTTTTTGCTATGCTTTTTAAACCTTTCCTTAGGATAAAATAAAAAGTCGGTGGTGACTCTTGCTCAACCGAAACATTTGCGAAAATAAACGCAAAACCATAGTCAGTTCTCCCACCGTATCACAATGGGATATAGTCTTGGATGGTTACACACATCCTACAAACTCAGAAGGAAACAAGATTGATGGAAAAATATGGATAAACAACAAAAAGCTAATTTCAAAAATCATCATAGAGCTAGAAATATTTTTCTAAATGCTATTTTTAAAATGGAATATGAAAAAATCACAAATAGAGATACAACACATGATATATTTGAGTCTCTTAAAATGACTCATGAAGGAAACGCTCAAGTGAAGGAGTCTAAAGCTCTGGCTATCGTCCAGAAGTATGAAGCCTTTAAAGTAGAAGAAAGTGAATCTATAAAAGCAATGTTCTCAAGGTTTCAAACTCTGATCGCTGGTCTGAGAGTTTTGAACAAGGGATACACTAAAGCAGACCACGTTAAAAAGATCATCAGAAGCTTACCTAGAAGATGGGCACCTATGGTCACTGCTTTCAAAGTATCAAAAGATATGAACAACGTGTCTCTTGAAGAACTCATCAGCGCTCTCAGAAGTCATGAGATAAAACTTAATGAGCACGAGCCTCAGAAGAAAGGTAAGTCTCTTGCCCTTAAATCAATTAAGAAATATGATACTAATGCTTTTCAGGCTGAAGAGGAAAACTATGAAGAATCAGCGTCAGAAGAAGACGAACTATCCTTGCTCTCCAGAAGGATCAATCAGCTGTGGAAGCACAGACAGAAGAAGTTCAGGAACTTCAAGAAGTCAGAAGATAAACCAAAATCTTCTGAACACAAAAAGACAAACAGAAGAGAGATAATCTGTTATGAATGCAAAGAACCTGGACACTACAAGAGTGATTGTCCAAAACTTCAAAGAGAAAAACCAAAGAAAAAGTTTGGTAGAAAGAAAGGGATGATGGAAACTTGGGACGATTCAGAATCCTCTGAAGATGAGAACGCCAACCTAGCTCTGATGGCTACCACAGCAGATGACTCAGACTGTGAGTCAGATCCAAAAGAGATATTCTCTGAATTTACTAGAGAATAACTTGTTGAAAGTTTATCAGAACTTCTGGAAAACTATAGTAAGCTCAAAATCAAATACAAGAAACTCAAGAAGAGTCTTGCATCTGATCTTGAGAAACATGAAACAGAAAAATCTAAACTCAAAGAAAATAATTTTAAACTTAAAGAATAAATTCAAAATGTTCAAAAAAATTCTAGTTCAGATTATGTGTCAAGTTCAAAAGATATTCTGAAATAATATGACTGTAGCTTTCAAACTTTTCTTGCCAAAAGCATAGATAGAAGCAAAATGGCTTCAATGATCTATGGAGTTAGTGGGAAAAACAAAAGAGGAATTGGATATGAACCTCCCAAAGGGAAGGAGACATATATACCAAAACCTATTGCTAAGATGACTTTAACTTACAAACCTCTGATCAAACAATTCAAGTTTGGACACACACATGATATTAAATATACATCACATTCTGGAAACTCTTATGATAACCCAAAGTTCAACCAGAACTTAAAATACTCTAACCCAAGAGGACCCAAAAAGATATGGGTACCTAAGGATAAAATAATATTTGTTGCAGATGTCCTTAACAGCTCAATTGAGACACCAATATGGTACCTGGACTCTGGGTGCTCACGACACATGACGGAAAAAAAGTCTATGTTCCAAAACCTGGAATTTAAAGCTGGAGGAGACGTCAAGTTTGGAGGTAATCGGAAAGGGAAGATTATTGGTTCTGGAACCATTAGAAACGGTAACCTTCCTTCTATCTCTAATGTTTTATTAGTAGAAGGATTAGCGCATAACCTGCTGTCTATAAGTCAATTAAGTGACAACGGTTATGACATTATATTTAATCAAAATTCCTGTAGAGTTGTTAGTCAAAAAGATGGAACAATCCTCTTTTCTGGAAAGAGAAAGAACAACATATACAAAATTGATTTATCATATCTTAAATCTCATAATGTTAAATTCCTTTTGTCTGTTAGCGATGAGCAATGGGTATGGCACAGAAGATTGGGACATGTCAGCTTAAGAAAAATCTCTCAACTAAATAAATTAAATTTAGTCAGAGGACTTCCCAATCTGAAGTACAACTCAGAAGCTCTGTGCGAAGCATGTCAAAAAGGAAAATTTTCAAAACCTTCCTTTAAATCCAAAAATGTTGTTTCTTCCTCTAGGCCATTAGAACTACTTCATATTGATCTGTTTGGGCCAGTTAAAACTGCATCCATCAGAGGCAAGAAGTATGGATTGGTCATTGTTGATGACTTCAGCAAATGGACATGGGTTAAGTTTTTAAAACACAAGGATGAGTCACATTCTGTGTTCGTTGACTTCTGTAACCAAGTGCAAAACAAAAAAGATTTTAGAATTATAAAAGTCATAAGTGATCATGGTGGAGAATTTGAAAACCATCATTTTGAAAAGTATTTTAAAGAAAATGGTATTGTTCATAATTTCTCTTGTCCTAGAACTCCCCAACAAAATGGAGTTGTAGAACGAAAGAATAGAACATTACAAGAAATAGCCAGAACCATGATCAATGAAACAAATATGGCTAAGCACTTTTGGGAAGAATCAGTGAACACAACATGTTATATTCAGAATAGAATCTCTATAAGACCTATTCTTGAAAAGACTCCCTATGAATTATGGAAAAACAGAAAACCCAATATTTCTTATTTCCATCCTTTTGGATGTACTTGTTTTATTTTGAACACTAAAGAAAATCTGTACAAGTTTGATTCTAAAGCACAAAAGTGTTTTCTGCTTGGATATTCTGAACGCTCAAAAGGCTATAGAGTATACAACACAGAAACTCTAATTGTTGAAGAATCAATCAAAGTCAGATTTGATGATAAGCTTGGCCAGCAACAGCCAAAGCAAATTGATATTTCTGTAGATACAGAAGATCATCCCTCAAACTCTGAAACTTCAGAAGAAAAGGAAGACTCAGAAGCAAAGAAAGACTCAGAAGCAAAGGAAGACTCAAAAGATTATCCTTTTGACAATGCTCTGGACAATCTCAAAATCTCTGAACAACCCACTCAGAAAAGGTTTCCTAGAATCTCTTTAGCTTACAAATAAGACGTGATTATTGAAAGAAAAGAAGATCCCATCAGAACAAGATCCTCTCTCAGAATCAATGAAGAATCATTGTTTGGATTGGTATCTCTGATTGAGCCAACTTCTATTGTTGAAGCTCTGGAAGACAATGATTGGATCTTAGCAATGCAAGATGAACTCAATCAATTTTCCAGAAACAATGTATGGGATCTAGTTCCAAGACCCAAAGGATTCAACATTATAGGAACCAAATGGGTTTTCAGAAACAAACTGAACGAACAAGGAGAGGTGATCAGAAACAAAGCACGACTGGTTGCACAGGGTTATAGTCAACAACAAGGAATTGATTATAATGAACCCTTTTCCCTAGTCGCCAGGTTAGAGTCTATTAGATTATTAATTTCTTTTTCTATTCAAAATAGCATTTCATTATATCAAATGGATGTTAGAAGTGTATTTTTAAATGGCTATATAGAAGAAGAAGATTATGTCCATCAACCCCCTGGCTTTAATGACTCAAAACATCCAGAACATGTTTTTAAATTAAAAAAGTCTTTGTACGGTTTAAAACAAGCTCCTAGAGCTTGGTATGATCGTTTGAGTAATTTTATTTTAGAAAAAGATTTTACCATAGGGAAAGTGGACACAACTCTATTCAGAAAGACATTTAAAAATGATATCTTAATTTGTCAAATTTATGTTGATGATATTATTTTTGGAACCTCTAATATCTCCCTTGGAAAAGAATTTGCCGAGACCATGCAAGCAGAATTTGAGATGAGCATGATGGGAGAATTGGAGTTCTTTCTGGGAATTCAAATCAACCAGACTCCAGAAGGTACTTACATACATCAGACGAAGTATGTTAAAGAACTTCTGAAGAAATTTCAGATGTCAGAAAGCAAAGATGCTAAGACACCAATGCATCCAACATGCATTCTGGGAAAAGATGAGGTAAGTATGAAGGTAGATCAGAAGCTCTACAGAGGTATGATTGGATCCCTTCTCTATCTGACTGCATCTAGACCTGATATATTATTCAGCGTATGTTTATGTGCTAGATTCCAATCAGATCCTGGAGAATCTCACTTAACTGATGTTAAGAGAATTCTGAGGTATCTGAAAGGTACTACTAATCTGGGTCTGTGTTACAGAAGATCAAAAATTTCAGACTAGTAGGTTATTGTGATGCTGACTTTGCTGGAGATAGAATTAAAAGAAAGAGCACCTCTGGAAGCTGTCAGTTTCTGGGTGAAAATCTTATCTCGTGGTACAGCAAGAAGCAAGCAACAATTTCACTTTCAACAACAGAAGCTGAGTATATATCTGCTGCTGGATGTAGCACTCAGATGATTTGGATGAAAAGTCAGCTAGAAGATTTTAATCTTTATGAAAGTAAGATTCCTATCTTCTGTGAGAATACTTCTGCAATTTTTCTTTCTAAAAATCCTATTTTACATTCTAAAGCTAAACACATTGAAACTAAATATCATTTTATAAGGGACTATATTCAGAAGGGAATTTTAAATTTAAACTTTGTAAAAGCAGACCATCAGTGGGCTGATATTTTTACCAAACACCTTTCGGAAGATAGATTTAAATTCATTTTGAAAAATATTTGTATGGAATTATGTCCTGAATAAAATAATATTTATCTTCTGTGCTTGACTTCAGAATGTTCTGAAATGAATGCTTTGATTAACAACTCTTCAGAAGTTAGAAGAGAAGTTACATCAGAAGCTATATGTAAAGTTCTGAAATGTTCTAACGTTTCATTTCAAGTATAGCTCAGCATTTCATTAGATCAAACAGTTGTCCCATGCAACCTTCAGGAGATGAACACTTGGTGTGTTTCTGAAAGGTCATGCGTGCTAAGCTATTGACGCCGTTCTAGGTAACTGTTATGATTTGATTAAAATCTCACGCTTTCCCCTTACTTTTCAATTTCATTAAATGCTAAGTCATGATTAGATTCTTTTTATTTAAATTTTTATTAAATACTCTTTTTACAGTTTTATTTTTTAACCTATTTCTGAAAAGTCTTCATATAAATACCTTTGTAAAAACTCTTCTCACTTTTTACCGTCTCTTTCAAAACTCAAACGTCTCTGTGTATTTTTTTCTCTGAAACCCATTTTTCTTCTCTCAAACCTAAGTGCTCCTATGGCTTCCTCCTCTACTCATTCTGAGAACATTCAATCTGAGCAATACATTGTTCCTGAGAGAACCACTCTCATTCCAGTGGATAGCTTAGAGGTTATAAGTGAATTAATGGTGGACTTTGAGAATCTTAAAGCTAATCGTTTTGATCTTCTTCCTTCTGTGGAGTTTCAAGGTTGGGGAAACTTCTTTGACCGTCTAGTTGGTCCAGTTTTTCCACATCTTGTTAAAGAATTTTGGATACATGCAATTGCTTCTCCAAAGGTCATCCTCTCTTTCGTGATGGGTAAGGAAATCTCCATTACTGAAAACCTAATCAGAAAACTTCTAGGTTTTGAAGGAACTGGGGTAACTGGAATTGCTAATGGCAGAATGGAAATGTCAAAGGTTTATGCAGAAATTTTTACAAATGGGAAAGCGTCTTCAAAGGTCAGAGACTTGGAAAATAAGTACAAGATATGGGCAAGAATCATCCATGGTTGCATTCATCATAGGAAGGAAACTAGTTCTCCAGACTATATAAATGTTGACCAACAATACTTGTTGTTCTGTCTTGGAACAAATGAATAAATTGATTTACCCTATCTCTTGTTTGATCATCTCTGGACTCATGTTAAAGAAACGAGAGAAGCAGAAAGAATGAAGAACCCTAAATCCAAAAGGAATTGGATTCCAATGGGGAGACTGATTTCAGACATTCTGACTGAGAATGGTTTGATTGCTCACCTGGATGAAGCAAATCTGCTGGGGGAGTTAGAGCCTACTTGTGGAAAGGATCTGACTGGAAAGAACTTGGGGGAGTTAGAGCCCATTTAATTTATGCAATTAATTATCTTGTAAATATTCCAAAATTGATGTAATAGCTAGGTTTAAATTCCTTGTCTAAATGTCCCCCCATTTGAACATTTGTACCCCCCCTTCCCATATTGTGTTGTAATAGTGTAGGAATTTTACTTTTCGCACTTTAACGCTTTCTAAATATACCATGTTAGAATTAGGGTTTGTATGCAAATAAAAAGAACAAAATAGTTTGACCTAATTTCAAGATAATCAAGCATGAATATGGATAACACATATCACACTTGCACCCCTAGGGTAATCCACTTGTTGCCTTCCATAAATGGGCCATATTGCATGTTAGGTTTCTTTGGGCAAAACAAACACAATTCAAATGATCATAGTCCCTCGATGACGCTTTCGAAAAGTTGCCTAAAATGATCAAGTCCCTTTCAAATAAAAATTGCCCAAAGATACTTAGCACTATTGCAATTATGGTCTAAACGATGACCCGCGCCCGTCCCTTTCACCTCCTAACACAAGATTGTCCACCAAATGCAATGGTGGAACAAAATTGTTAAAAGGGTTAAAACATAACAAAAATCTTTGAGAACTTTAGGGTAGATAGCTCTTAAGTACTTGTAAACTTGCAAAACAAAACACTTGCCTATTTTTCAAACCACACTTCACAAACACTTTCAAAAACAAACTTTCAAAAAACCTTGAAACATCTTTTCAAAAAGACAAACACTTTTTGTAAAACATTCGAGTAAAGAATTGTTACAAGGGTAGCCTAAACCAAGGCATCTTTTTCAAAATATTTTCAAAGCCACACACAAAGCACCATTTCAAACAATTGAAAACCAAGGCAAGTTGATCTAAGCAAGTACCTAAGAGCCCATGGATAACCATGGATAGAAAGGGTGCTAATACCTTCCCTTTCTATAATCTACTCCCCGAACCCAAGAAAAAATCTCAAAGGTTTTTGCTGTGCTTTTTAAACCTTTCCTTAGGATAAAATAAAAAGTCGGTGGCGACTCTTGCTCAACCGAAACATTTGCGAAAATAAACGCAAAACCATAGTCAGTTCTCCCACCGTATCACAGAACTGGCGACTCTGCTGGGGACAATTTTAAAAGTGGAGTAACCTTAGGGCTTAGATCACCCTCTTGCATGACTAATTGTTTGAATTGTTTGCTTTATATCTTGGTTCTATTGTTTGGGTTTGCAATCCTACACTCGGATTTTGGGAAACATTTCATAGATAGCAATACGTTGTGGAAACTGTGCGGGGTATACCGACACGGTCGAAGCAATAGCTATATTAGTGCGACATATTTGTGAGTACCGGTAACCCTTGAGTTCAATCAAGGAGAGTACGGGGCCGCTGAGTGATGTCACTAAGCACTAATGACCTAGAACCTTACTTGACCATCTTGGCCTTTTATTAGGGGTAGTGAGATGACCGGCTTTGGTGCAGTCCGAAGTTGGTAGATACTCGATACTACACTCATTGAGGGTTGTTTTCTTGGAATATTTTGGTTGCTAGTTAAGTGGCTAAACCAAAACAATGAACAATGAAAACAATCCCGTGATATTGAGCTCCTTAGAACCCGGTTACTATTTATAGGACAGGTTTTTAAGCCAACTACACTCAAGAGGGTATTTACCTATGAAACCCCATGCAAGCCTGAAACTAGGGTTTGGTGTGAATTGCTTGTACATATGTTTTGTGCATACATCATAAACATCATAAAACATCATATGCATTCACTAACCATTTCAAGGGTTTGGATCTTCATCTTTGTTCTTGTTTTGTAGGTCATGGAAATTCCTTGCAGAAATGCCATCCAAGTCAACCTTGTGAGAATTTCTCCTCAACTCAAGGAGCTCACCTCAAGAATTCCGGAAAGCTCATCCTTCAGTGAAAGACATGGCAGACTGCTCAGCCTAGTCAACACCAACATTGAAGAAGACATGATGAAAGTGCTATTCCAATTCTTTGACCCTCTTCACCACTGCTTCACTTTCCCTGATTATCAGTTGGTACCTACTTTGGAGGAGTTTTCTCAACTCTTGAGAATTCCTATCCTTAATCAACTACCCTTCAACGGTACGGAAAAGGAACCAAAGCCGGAAGATGTTGCTCGAGCATTACATCTACAACCATCCGACATCAAGGGGCATTGGGAAACCAGAAGCGGCGTCAAGTGATTCTTAGCAAAATTCTTGTTTGAGAAGGCACAAGAATGTTGGAGCTCATTGGACCTACAAGCCTTTGAAGAGATTGTGGCACTCCTTATCTATGGGTTGGTCTTGTTCCCAAATCCTGACCAATTGGTAGATGTCAACGCCGTCAAAATCTTCTTGTCCAGAAATCCAATACCAACATTGCTTGGGGACATTCTTCACTCATTTTACACACGAAAAATGAGAAAGAGGGGTGTTCTCATGTGATGTACTCCTCTCCTTGCAAGGTGGTTTATTTCGCACCTTCCACAATCTGTCTTGAAGAATGACCAAGGCTCAAGGTGGTCCCAACGGTTGATGACTCTTACTCACTCTGATGTACATTGGTGTTCTCGGTCCAGAGAAAATGTCATCATCGTCGATCGTTGCGGAGAATTTCCTAATGTTCCTTTACTTGGAATCAGAGGAGGTATCACCTACAACCCTTGCCTAGCTTTGAGGAAATTTGGATATGCACGGAGGGATGGCCCTCATGACATGTTGATTCCTGACCTAGTTTTTGACTTCGACAACGATGCGCAAGGACTTCGCCAAAGATTCATCAGAGCTTGGGGGAGGCCCAACAAGGTTGATAGCAAGACTCTGGGACACAAGAACTCCATCCCTCTTGAGCCTTATCTCAAGTGGGTACGAGCCCGAGCCCAAAGTCTGATGATACCTTATCCTCATGTTCTCCCTGTGATTAAAGAGCCCGTCAAGGAAGGAGAGGTTCCCTACACCATCCTACATCCTGACATGCCTACATCGTGGGAGGAAATACAGAAAAGTTGGATTCAGCTCAAGGAGGAACGGAACACTTTTGAAGCCAGCTTCTACGCCAGCGAGAAAAAGGTTTTAGAGCTCACCCGCCGACTCCATGAGCAAGAGGCCCTCAACACCTACATTGCGCCAAAGAGAATGTGCAATGTCTTTTTACCTTGAGAAGTAGTTTTTGTAATATTTGGCCCATGGGGCATTTATGTACTAACAAATTTTTTCTTAATATGACGTGCGTTCTTCTTTGTCTGAAACAATTTTGAATGTCCTAAATCCTTGAATGCATTGCATACATAAGCATACCATTCATCATGTGCATAAGCAGGTCTCACTCCAGGTTTCCTTATCTGTCTGCTGTTTATTTCAGTAGGATGGATCTCGAGCAAACAGTCAAAGACCTTCAAGCTCAGAATGCACAGTTCCAGCAACTCCTGACAACCTTGGCTAAAGGTCAGGAGGATCTCAAGACCTTGCTGGGGAATAAAGACCCAGTGAAAAAGAAGAAAAAGAGACTCGGGGTGGCTACTCTGGGGAGAAGATTTGACGGAGAAGCTCGGAGAGTGCTTGAATTTCCTCCTACTTCTGATGAAGGAACCATCAAAGGAGGTGGGGCTGCGGTACCTTCCGAGTCCGATGTGGAAGAAGAAGAGGTCGAAGAGGATGAAGATTATTCTGATCAACAATACCCTCCAGCTGATGATAAATACAAGGGTTTAGAAGACAGGTTGGCCGCCATGGAGCTACAAAGAGTACCGGGTTTGGACTTTGAAGACTTGGGTTTGGTTGCCGGAATTGTAATTCCCCCAAAGTTCAAGGTGCCAGTGTTTGTGAGGTATGATGGGCTGTCCTGTCCAAAAATGCATCTCAGGTCCTACGTAAGAAAGATCCAACCCTATACGGAAGATAAAAACCTTTGGATTCATTTCTTTCAAGACAGCCTTTCTGGGGCTCAATTGGAATGGTTCTATCAGCTAGAGGGAACCAGCGTCCGAAATTGGGAAGACTTAGCCACCGCTTTTTACAAACAATACCAGTACAATTTTGACCTTGCTCCTACTCGTACCCAACTTCAGGGTATGTCATTAGGAACAGGCGAAGGATTCAAAGAATATGCACAAAAATGGAGGGATTTGGCTGGCAGGGTGCAGCCTCCTTTAACCGACCGTGAACTCGTTGATATGTTTCTAGGGACCCTATCTGGGCCATTTTTCAATCATCTGATTGGTAACTCTTCCGCGGGGTTTACCGATTTGATCTTAACAGGAGAAAGAATAGAAGCTGGCATCAAGTCAGGAAAGATTCAGAAGGGTGTTGCTGCAAGTGTTGAGAAGAAGCCTTTTAAGAAGGAAACGGCTGTGGTATATTCTCAGAGAAGAGCAGGGAAGATTGAGCGCCGACCGACCGTGGGGGCCGTAATGATTCAAAACTCTTCAAGTGAGCAGCCTCGCTATAACCAGTCCAGACCAAATCAACAACGAGTGGAACGGCCACAACGACAGTTAACCCGTATTAATATGACTCCAGCGCAAGTGCTTCCCCATCTGTTAAAGTTGAATCTCGCCACCATCAAGGAGGCACCAAAGAATGTGAATACGTCCTCTCCGCATTATCATCCTAATGCTAAATGCGCCTACCATTCTGACAGTGTCGGGCACGACACCAATGATTTTTGGGCACTCAAGCATAAGATCCAAGACCTGATAGAGGCGAAGGAGGTAGAGTTTGACGCTCCGGAGAAGCCTAATGTGATATCTGCTCCCATGCCGAAGCACGGCCGAAATGTCAATGCCATTGAAGAAGATTTGTATGTTGCTGATGTCAATGATCTGATTACTCCATTGTTAACCATCAAGTTGAATCTGTGAAGGGCCGGGATCTTCCCGGGATGTAAAGAAGACTGCTATTGTTCTTACTCTCTGCCGTTTGATTGTCTGTTACTGAAGAAAGGCATCCAAGGCCTTATGGATAGTCGACAAATTTTGTTTGAAAAAGTTTATGCTGTTCCAACCCATATCGAAGATGTCTCAATCATAACCATTCACGCCAATCTTTCCAAGGCCGTCAGAAAGCCTGTTAAGATTACACCAGCTACAAAATCTGTTCCTTTGAAGATAACAATGCCAGGGCCTGTGCCCTATGTTTCTGAGAAGTCGATACCATGGAACTACGGCGGCGACGTCTACTACCATGGTATTAAACAAATCTAAATAACTGAAGAAAGTTCGGATGATGAAGAAGCCAGCATTGGTAACATTGCAGGCACGAGCAAAATCACCCGGAGCGGGAGAATATTTTCTCCAGAGATTGCCCCTCCAAGAGCGATCTTTGGACCCTCATCAACTGACAAAGTTATCCCTGCACCAATAAAACTCTCTGCTAGAGCCCCTTTGATTGAAGATGTTGTTGTTCCTAGTACTGTCTCTCCTACCACTGTTGACAAAGGTAAGGGAATCTAAGATGAGCTCGTCAGGACGAGGGCTCAACCCTTAGTCATCCCGGAGACCTCCAAGAAGGAAATGGATGAGATCTTGAGGATAATCAAAAGGAGTGATTACGATGTGGTAGAACAGCTGGGGTAAACCCCCTCAAAGATCTCCATGCTGGCACTACTACTTTGCTCAGAAGCGCACGCTAAAGCTCTAATAAAATTCCTGAAGGCAGCCCATGTGCCCCAGGAAACCTCTGCAGATCAATTTCAAAATTGCGTGGCTAGCCTTACTGCGGACAATGGATTAGGGTTCTCTGATGCCGACCTAACTCCTAAAGGTAGAAACCACAATGATGCTTTGCACATTTCAGTCGAGTGTCGAGGAACCACTCTCGCACATGTCTTGGTTGACACTGGTTCGTCGCTGAATGTATTGCCTAAGAAGGCCTTGGACCGACTAGATTGTGAAGGGTTGGAGTTGAAGCCGAGTGATATTGTTGTCAGAGCTTTCGATGGTTCGAAGAGAATGGTCCATGGGGAGGTTGAAATTCCCGTCAAGATAGGCACTGAGGTGTTTAAATCTACTTTCTATGTGATGGACATCCGTCCGTCATACTCTTGCTTGATGGGTAGGCCTTGGATACACCATGCTGGGGCAGTCACCTCCTCCTTACATCAGATGTTGAAGTATCCTGTCAAGGGAAAGATCATTACTGTCCATGGTGAAGAGGAGTACATGATTAGCCACTTGAATTCTTTCCGGTATGTGGAGGTAGAAGGGGAGTTCATTGAAACGCCTTTTCAGCATTTCGAAGAAGTCCTTCCTGAAATAACAGTAGCAAAGCTGGCAGCTGAGACGCCAAGGCAGATGGCCAGGATGGCATCTCTGGAGGATGCAAGGGCCGCAATAAAGGAAGGGAAGAATTCAGCATGGGGGCAGTTGCCTGATATTCCGCATAAGACAGACAAATTCGGTTTAGGGTTCACTACCGCAGGCCAGAAAGCTATGCGCCGGTCGAAGATTGAAAGAGCGCCAGTCAAAATTTCTCCCTACGGAATCAACGCTTTGGAGGATGAAGACAAAGAAAGCAACATCGAAGAGTGGATTTATCCAACTGTCAAAGGAGGATTGTGCAACTGGGAGGCAAAAGACTTTGTCCCCGTCACTTTTATTCATCAGTAATTTATCTGTCAAACATTTCCTATTTGGTCTGTAATATTTATTTTCAAATAATCCGTACACTATCTTTTTCACCTCATGCCTTGCCCGGGGCATGTAGGTCCATTTGTAAGGGTTTTGATTATTTTTCATATCCATATGCCATGTTTAATGATTCATTGGACGTTTTTCATTTGATAAACTTCTTGTGTTCATTTTCTTTCCTTTTGCATTTTTTGTTTAAGGATGGCTATCCCTTACACACACCCACACTCACAAATGCAGGTACCCATCCACTCCGGATTCCATGGGTGACTATTCTGCTATATCTTTCAATAACTCTGAAGGTCTGGTCAATCAAGCCGAGTATGAAGATGATGAAGGTTGTGAAGTACCAGGGGAACTAGCCAGACTTCTACAGCAAGAGGAAAGGGCCATCTTACCGCATGAAGAGTCATTGGAAACTGTCAACTTAGGGACCGAGGAAGACCGGAAGGAGGTGCAAGTGGGTGCCAATCTGGAACCAAGTGTCAAGGAACGCCTGATACAGTTGTTGAATGAGTATGTTGAAATCTTCGCTTGGTCTTATGAAGACATGCCGGGTTTAGACACAGACATCGTGGTTCACCGTCTCCCCACAAGAGAGGATTGTCCACCGATCAAGCAAAAAGTCCGCCGAATGAGGCCTGACATGTCTGAAAAGATCAAAGCAGAAGTGATGAAGCAATTCGACGCTGGCTTTCTGGCTGTTACGTCCTATCCTCAATGGGCCGCTAACATCGTGCCAGTACCTAAGAAGGATGGCAAAGTCAGGATGTGTGTGGACTACCGGGATTTGAATAGGGCCATCCCCAAAGATGATTTTCCACTTCCACACATTGACATTTTGATCGACAATACAGCTCAGCATAAAGTGTTTTCCTTCATGGATGGATTCTCGGGCTACAATCAAATCAAAATGGCCCCCGAGGATATGGAGAAAACAACTTTTGTCACACAATGGGGCACTTTCTGTTACAAGGTGATGCCGTTCGGGCTGAAGAACGCAGGGGCAACTTATCAACGCGCCATGGTAGCTTTGTTTCATGATATGATACATCATGAGATTGAAGTTTACGTAGACGATATGATAGCTCAGTCACAAACAGAGGAAGAGCACCTTGAACATCTAGAAAAGCTGTTTGCCAGGTTGAAAGAATACAAACTCAGGCTGAATCCAAGTAAGTGCACTTTAGGAGTTAGGTCTGGTAAGCTTCTAGGATTCATCGTAAGCAACAAAGGCATTGAAGTCGATCCCGCAAAAGTGAAAGCAATACAAGAGATGCCTGCTCCCCGTACTGAAAAGGAGGTTAGAGGATTCTTGGGGAGCTTGAACTATATTGCCAGATTCATCTCGCATCTGACTTCTACCTGTGAGCCGATTTTCAAACTCTTGAAGAAAGATCAGGTAGTCGAATGGAACGATGATTGCCAAGCTGCTTTTGATAAAATCAAGGAGTATTTGCTAGAACCTCCTATTTTGATGCCACCCGTCGAAGGAAGACCGTTGATCATGTATCTGACCGTCTTGGATAACTCAATGGGGTGTGTTTTGGGCTAGCATGACGAGTCTGGTCGAAAAGAGCATGCTATTTATTACCTTAGCAAAAAGTTTACCGACTGTGAGACTCGCTACTCACTGCTCGAGAAAACTTGTTGCGCTTTGGTATGGGCTGCTCGCCGACTAAGACAGTATATGTTGACTCATACAACCTTGTTGATTTCCAAAATGGATCCTATCAAGTATATCTTCGAAAAGCCCGCTTTATCTGGAAGGATAGCAAGATGGCAAATGATCTTAACTGAGTATGACATCCAGTACACCACCTAAAAAGCTATAAAAGGGAGTGCACTAGCTGACCATCTGGCTCATCAAGCTATCGAAGATTATCAACCCATGAGATTTGACTTCCCAGACGAGGACATCATGAATTTGGATAACATTGAAGGTAACGGACCGTATGACGGACCCGAAAAGGGATCCCGATGGACCCTGTACTTTGATGGTGCTTCAAATGCACTTGGAAATGGTATCGGTGCGGTACTCATCTCCCCGGAAGGTTGTCACACACCTTTCACGGCCCGACTTTGCTTCAGCTGCACAAACAACATGGCTGAATACGAAGCTTGCATCTTTGGTCTCAAGGCTGCCATAGACTTGGGGATCAAATCTTTGATCGTATTTGGGGACTCGGCTTTGGTTATCAGTCAAATCAAAGGAGAGTGGGATACCAAACATCCTAATCTTATCCCATACAAAGAACATGTCCTGACATTGTTGCCTCATTTCGAGCAAATTACCTTCGAGCATTTCCCGCGAGAAGAGAATCAGCTAGCAGATGCTCTGGCTACAATGTCCTCCATGTTTAAACTCAACTGGGATAACGAGGCTCCCCAAATCACCATCGAGCGAATGGATGAACCTGCGCATTGTCACGAGATTAATACCGAAGAAGTAGTGGAACAAACTTGGTTCCATGAAATCAAAAGGTATCTCGAGACTAGAGATTATCCCGAAGGAGCTTCCGTAAATGACAAGAAGTTCTTAAGGAAATTTGCTGCTAAGTTCTTTCTGAGCAACGACATCCTTTACAAATGAAGCCATGATTGTGTATTACTCCGATGCATGGACAGAGCCGAAGCGGAGTTGATCATGACTGAGATACACAGCGGCACATTTGGCACTCACTTGAGCGGGCATACAATGGCTAAGAAGATCCTAAGGGCAGGCTATTACTGGTCTACCATGGAAGCTGACTGCCATCAACATTCCCGTACTTGCCACAAATGCCAAGTCTACGCTGACAAAGTTCATATCCCTCTGGTTCCTCTCAACGTTCTGACTGCTCCTTGGCCATTTATAATGTGGGGCATTGACATGATTGGATAGATCAAGCCCACGGCTTCCAACGGACATCGCTTCATCCTGGTTGCCATTGACTATTTCACTAAATGGGTCGAAGCAGCTTCCTTCGCCTCTGTTACTAAAAATGTGGTTGCCCGCTTCATCAAGCAAAATCTCATATGCCGGTATGGTGTTCCAGACAGGATCATCACAGACAACGGTACAAATCTGAATAACACGATGATCACCGCGTTGTGCGAACAGTTCAAGATTTATCATCACAATTCATCTCCCTATCGGCCGAAGATGAACGGTGTTGTTGAAGCTGCAAACAAAAATATTAAGAAGATCATTCAGAAAATGACAGTCACTTACAAAGACTGGCATGAGATGTTACCGTTTGCTCTGCATGGATACCGAACGACGGCACGTACTTCAACCGGGGCAACCCCATTTTCTTTGGTATATGGCATGGAAGTTGTCTTGCCTATGGAAGTTCAGATCCATTCTCTAAGGATTATGAAGGATGCAGGTTTGAATGAAGATGATTGGATGCAGACCCGACTTGATCAACTCAATCTGATCGACGAGAAGCGACTCACTGCTATATGCCATGGTCATACGTATCAAAAACGGATGATCAAGGCCTTCAATAAGAAAGTCAAACGTCAAGTGTATCAAGTCGGAGATCTCGTAATCAAGCGGATTATCTTTCCGCAAAGTGATCCCAGGGGCAAATGGACTCCTACATATGAAGGACCATTTGTGATCAAGAGCATATTTTCTGGTGGTGCAATGATTCTGACCACCATGGACGGAGACGATTTGCCGCACCCTGCGAATGCAGACATAGTCAAAAGATACTACGCATAAAATAATCCGACAAGTCGAAAACCCAAAAGGGCGGCTTGGGCAAAAATGGGCATCCCGGTGAACCGAAAACCCGAAAGGGCGGTTCAGGCAAAAGTTAGGGATAAAAATAAAAAATCTGTACACCCGGCAAGTTGAAAACCTGAAAGGGCGGCTTGGGCAAAAAGGGGTTTCCCGGTGGATCGAAAACCCGAAAGGGCGATTCAGGCAAACGTTAGGGAATTAAAGCGTATGACTATGTCTCGTCGGATCACTTCAAAGACAATCTCTTCATCAACCAGTTCCAGGCTTCTGATCAATCCAGTCATCGGCAAACGAAGCATTGAATGGACAGATGTTCAGAGTTGTGAAAGCTATAGCGGAATGGAATCCCATGGAATTATTTCACATAGCCATCCTTTATTTTGTATAAATCTTTCAATATTTACGACAAAATCCTCTTACTAGGATGATTGTCTCCTTTGTACAAATATACTCATAGAAAGTCAATACAAATACTTTTCCCAGAAATTTGTGTCATTTCCTTTTCTTTTCTCTTGCACTATTTGTTTTATTTTGAGAAACGTCCAATGTTTTGTTAAATAGGCATATGCATTTAAACATAATCATTTCCTTACAAGAAAGAGGATTACTGATAGGTTGAAGATACAGTTGGATATCTTGATACCCTTTCAAAGGAAACCCCCAGGAGATTTGGAATCCATATCCCCCAGCAAGTCTTGAGGCTTATCCCCAGTAGATCCTGGAAGCTTATCCCCTGCAGAGTACGGACGTCTCTCCCAAGCTTTATTCAAGGTTATTCCTCACAAGGGCTTATAACTGGGTTATATTGAGTTTATTGCCACGGAAGATCGCACTCGCCAAAATTCTTCCTACCTCCAGCGGAGTTCATCAGAGTTCCCCAACATAGCTTATCAATGCAATCCCCAGCCAGAGAATCCTCCAGAATTCAATTCCCCTCAGAATTTAAGTTTCAGTATCCCTAGCCGAGCTAAAACTTCAAATTATCAATCCCCAGCGAAGCCAGACTAATGAACCTTCTCCCCACAGAGTTTTGAGAGGACAAATCTTGAATTCCCCAGTGAAGTCGCCAGAAATACTTCCCGCCAAACTGAAGATTCTCAGTCTTACACCCCCAGCATGAATCTATTAGATTGGAACTCCCCGGTAGAAGTCATCAGGAATTCCTCAGAAGATTGGTATACAACCCAAGCTCTTTATTCTCCAGCAACAACCAGGAATTATTCTTCCCGGCAGCAGTCAAGATACTTTTATCTTCAGCCATCTCGGATTCATCTATCCTTTGCAAGACAGCTCTCCAGCTTACATGCGCATCCATTTACATTCATATCACATAACATACATTGTATCATGCACCATGACATTGCATATAACTAACTCTTTACCTTTTCAGGTAAGACTAGTCGACAGACTAAAATCATTATCTTCCGAGATTCTTTCCAGGAATAGTTCGGATGTGACCCAGACATGGCAACATTCTAATGCTTATTCCAGATTTATCTAGATGCAGTTTTACACGAGCTCATCATCAGGAAACCCTACACCGGTTCCTCCTTCAACGTCAAGACTTCTGAAAACAGTTCACGGGTTCTCCAAGTAACGGATGTTAACCTATCACTTGTTCAGTTTCTTCTCAAGACTTCTGAAAACAGTTTATGGATTCTTCCCAACAACGGATGTTAATCTATCACTTGTTCAGATGTAACTTTTGAAAACAGTTTACGGACGCTTCCCAACAACGGATGTTGCTCTATTACTTATTCAACTTCAAGACTTCTGAAAACAGTTCACGGGTTCTCCAAGTAACGGATGTTAACCTATCACTTGTTCAGTTTCTTCTCAAGACTTCTGAAAACAGTTTATGGATTCTTCCCAACAACGGATGTTAATCTATCACTTGTTCAGATGCAACTTTTGAAAATAGTTTACGGACGCTTCCCAACAACGGAAGCTACTCTATTGCTTATTCAACTTCAAGATTTCTGAAAACAGTTCACGGGTTCTCCAAGTAACGGATGTTAACCTATCGCTTGTTCAGTTTCTTCTCAAGACTTCTGAAAACAGTTATGGATTCTTCCCAACAACGGATGTTAATCTATCAACTTGTTCAGATGCAATTTTTGAAAACAGTTTACGGATTCCTCCCAACAACGGATGTCAATCTATTGCTTATTCAGACCCCCGGTTCAGAGATGGTCCTAAACATGGACACCTTTCTGATACCCATTCCAGATGGCATATTTAAGCCCATCCCCGACAAGTTTCTGTCACTTCTCCCGATGGCATCATTAAGCCCATCTCCAAATGGCATCTCTAAGCCCATTCCCGCATCCATTGATTTGACGAGTGCAAATTTAAGGGCACTCTAGTGTCCAATCTCCTTTTACCCTCGAGTCACGAAAGGCAAACTTGCCAATCTAACTCTTCAGGTTCAAGAAGATTGAACAGGGGCAACTGTTGTACCCAAAAATTTTCCCTCCCATTTTCTCAACATTTCTCATCACCAAGCCCTTGGAGATCAAGATCCAATTATGGTTTCATCTGCTCAAGACTTCTCCTTGCACTGTTGACCCAAATTAGGGTTTGTGTTTGCCCAAAGATGTTTTGACCTAAAATGCCTAAGATTACTTTCTTGCTTCATATTGGACTCCCAAGTTTATCCATATCAAGTTTCAAGCCTTGATTCCAAGTTTTACCCAGTCAATTGGACAATTGACCTAGAAATCAGTTGTATTGGAGAAAAAGTCAACTGTGGCCAATTGACAGTCAAATCTCATGAAAATTGACCCACATCAACATTATGAACTCACATGGACCATTTGATCAAGTTTGGATCACAATTCCACAAGAAATTTGATCAGATCACCAAAAGGGCAAAATGGTCATTTTTAGGGTTTTTGACTGCACAAAGGCAATTTTTGACTGTTTGACCTAGCCAATGGCAAACCAAGCTCACATATGGACTCAAGGACCCCATGGAATTGTCTTGACATGCTCAACAAGTTCAAAAGATCCCAAGTACACAAGATTGACAGTTGAATTTCCCAGTCAATTGATCAATTTTGACTGTATACTGAAAAGTAAAACTTTGACTTTTTGGTCAAAATCAAGAGTCAAGATTCATTTTTCATCAAAACATGCCAAATCATGAAACTTGTTCACCAAGAAATCAAAAATTGCAAATTAGGGTTTGAAATGAGAATTTTTCATAACTTAGAATTTTTCTAAGTTATGAAAAACCCTAATTTTTCCCCAACTTTGCCCCACTTTCTCACCAAGATTCATTTGGATTCAAGCAAAAGTCAAAACATGAAAGTTGTAGCCTATTGAATAATCTACAACTTTGATTCACAAAGTTTTCCCAAAAGAGGCTTTAGCTCAAGTTACAATTTTTGGAATAAGGGTACTAAACCATTCTTAACTTAGTGAAATTTTGACCTTTTTAGGCAAGGTTTTTACCTAACTTCAAGACCATTTTTCACATACTTCCACTTGGAATTTCAATTTGCATTTCAAAGATGGATTGTAGTACACATTCCAAGATTTCCAAAATGTCAAAGAACTCATCAAACAACCTCATGACATGAGAGAATCGAATTTTGCAATATGGCAAAAAGTCACTTTGATTCATGGCCATGTACATGTTCATAACTTGTGCAATTTTTCAAATCAGCATGCTTCCCTTGATTACAGGCCTCTAAACCATCCAACACTCATAAATTTAATGCCAATCCTTTGTGCCAAAGTGTTGTTCTATGAGTTCAAACATTACATGCAAGTTTAATCCATTTATGGAAAAAGTGAAATAGCCATTTTTGAAAAGTTAAGCTTTATGTCAAAAGGAAAATCCAAGAAGTACAGATCAAATCCCCTTGGCACAAGTTTAGGGACTAATCACACTGATCAATGCCAAGGTTTGCAGCATGTTATGAGGGCATCTACCTATCTAAACACCAACTTGGCTTTTGGTTGCTTAAAGTGTAAGAAATATGGCATAACTGAACACAACTTTCATCTCAGCAATAGAACCCTTAAGCAAATATTTTGTACACATTCAAGACATCCTAACTGAGCTAACACACGACCCCAACACCTCCAATACCTCCATAAACTCAAAATCACCATTGAACTGCACAAAAACAGGGCTTGCTGCAGTTTGAGTGCCAACTCTCATCCCTTTCATGCATTCTTGCTAAAAGTTCATCAAACACATTCCCTAGCATCACTTGAAGCTAACCCATACATAAAACACGGCCTGTAACTCCTCTAATCAGTTCCACCATTTTCACTTTCTTGTTTTGCAGTTGAAGGTCCATAGCTCGATTCAAGGTGTTTCAAAGCAAAGTAAGCATTGGAATAGCATCACCACACTTCAGGCAAGCTGTACAGATCATCATCTTGCCCTGAAAGTTCCCCCATTTCCAGATAGAACTTCAACTGAAGAGGTATCTTCTTGAACTTCTAACTCTTAATGTAGGCATTGTTAGCTCTAGGTTTGTGAATAAGAAGTGTTCTACTCATGCCCCTGAATTTGTACATACTTTTACTTTTCATTTATTTTGCCTGAGCTATGAGAATTTAAGGTCTGAATATGGAAGAAAAGTTAGGTCAAGATTTGGGAATGTTAAAATTCTCTCTCATTTCTGAGAGTTAGGATGAGTTCTTTACATATTTAGAATCGTGGCTTGATGATTAACATTTCTTATGTTGAAAGTTTGTGCAAAAAATCAAGGAATCTAGATGTTTGAATTGATGTGCAAGGCGCACGTTTTTGTCACAGTTCTGGCCAAAGGTTGAAGACAAAGTCTTCTTGAGCTGGGCCTGAGTTGATTTCTTATTCACACCCTATTTTTGCTTTCATACCCCCTGAGCCCATTTTGTTTGTTTTAATGATTTTTTGACTTTTCTCTTTTTATTCTGATTTATTTATTTTTGCTAATGATATTAAAAAACATAAAAAATATTTTTACACCATTTTTATATTTTTAGGCATTTATTTAGTTATATTGCTATTTGTATGTAAATAAGTACAAAAATATATTATTTAGAATAAATAGGAAAAAATAATGTAAGCATATTTTATTTTCATTTTTATTTTGTTTTATCTTCTTAAAATATTTTGTATAAAATATACTTTTTTTTTTATAAATATTAAATATTATTATTTTTATATATATAACACATATTTAGAAATTAGTACATATATATATATATATATATATATATATATATATATATATATATATATATATATATATATATATATATATATATATATATATATATATATATATATATATATATATATATATATATATATATATATATATATATATATATATATATATATATATATATATATATATATATATATATATATATATATATATATATTAGAATATTTAGTAAAAAATACAAAAATATATACGCTTTATTTTTTATTAACATTTAATAGTAAAATATCATTTTGACAAATATACTTCATTTTTATTTTTATTTCATATATAATTGATAAATATTAGTACACATTAAATAAATAATATCCTTTATTTAAGAAATTAGGGTTTTACCCTTAAAACACAAAAACTCCAAAAATATTACTTTTTTCTTTTTTATTCATTTTGTTTATTTGATATAAAAAATACTCTTTTTCATACATATAAAAACCCTTTTTGCATTTTGCATCTTTATTTTATTTTCCATTTAATTTATGCAATTAATTATCTTGTAAATATTCCAAAATTGATGTAATAGCTAGGTTTAAATTCCTTGTCTAAATGTCCCCCCATTTGAACATTTGTACCCCCCTTCCCATATTGTGTTGTAATAGTGTAGGAATTTTACTTTTCGCACTTTAACGCTTTCTAAATATACCATGTTAGAATTAGGGTTTGTATGCAAATAAAAAGAACAAAATAGTTTGACCTAATTTCAAGATAATCAAGCATGAATATGTATAACACATATCACACTTGCACCCCTAGGGTAATCCACTTGTTGCCTTCCATAAATGGGTCATATTGCATGTTAGGTTTCTTTGGGCAAAACAAACACAATTCAAATGATCATAGTCCCTCGATGACGCTTTCGAAAAGTTGCCTAAAATGATCAAGTCCCTTTCAAAGAAAAATGCCCAAAGATACTTAGCACTATTGCAATTATGGTCTAAACGATGACCCGCGCCCGTCCCTTTCACCTCCTAACACAAGATTGTCCACCAAATGCAATGGTGGAACAAAATTGTTAAAAGGGTTAAAACATAACAAAAATCTTTGAGAACTTTAGGGTAGATAGCTCTTAAGTACTTGTCAACTTGCAAAACAAAACACTTGCCTATTTTTCAAATCACACTTCACAAACACTTTCAAAAACAAACTTTCAAAAAACCTTGAAACATCTTTTCAAAAAGACAAACACTTTTTGTAAAACATTCGAGTAAAGAATTGTTACAAGGGTAGCCTAAACCAAGGCATCTTTTTCAAAATATTTTCAAAGCCACACACAAAGCACCATTTCAAACAATTGAAAACCAAGGCAAGTTGATCTAAGCAAGTACCTAAGAGCCCATGGATAACCATGGATAGAAAGGGTGCTAATACCTTCCCTTTCTATAATCCACTCCCCGAACCCAAGAAAAAATCTCAATGGTTTTTGCTGTGCTTTTTAAACCTTTCCTTAGGATAAAATAAAAAGTCGGTGGCGACTCTTGCTCAACCGAAACATTTGCGAAAATAAACGCAAAACCATAGTCAGTTCTCCCACCGTATCACAATGGGATATAGTCTTGGATGGTTACACACATCCTATAAACTCAGAAGGAAACAAGATTGATGGAAAAAATATGGATAGACAATAAAAAGCTAATTTCAAAAATCATCATAGAGCTAGAAATATTTTTCTAAATGCTATCTCTAAAATGGAATATGAAAAAATCACAAATAGAGATACAACACATGATATGTTTGAGTCTCTTAAAATGACTCATGAAGGAAACGCTCAAGTGAAGGAGTCTAAAGCTCTGGCTATCGTCCAGAAGTATGAAGCCTTTAAAGTAGAAGAAAGTGAATCTATAAAAGCAATGTTCTCAAGGTTTCAAACTCTGATCACTGGTCTGAGTGTTTTGAACAAGGGATACACTAAAGCAGACCACGTTAAAAAGATCATCAGAAGCTTACCTAGAAGATGGGCACCTATGGTCACTGCTTTCAAAGTATCAAAAGATATGAACAACGTGTCTCTTGAAGAACTCATCAGCGCTCTCAGAAGTCATGAGATAAAACTTGATGAGCACGAGCCTCAGAAGAAAGGTAAGTCTCTTGCCCTTAAATCAATTAAGAAATATGATACTAATGCTTTTCAGGCTGAAGAGGAAAACTATGAAGAATCAGCGTCAGAAGAAGACGAACTATCCTTGCTCTCCAGAAGGATCAATCAGTTGTGGAAGCACAGACAGAAGAAGTTCAGGAACTTCAAGAAGTCAGAAGATAAACCAAAATCTTCTGAACACAAAAAGACAAACAGAAGAGAGATAATCTGTTATGAATGCAAAGAACCTGGACACTACAAGAGTGATTGTCCAAAACTTCAAAGAGAAAAACCAAAGAAAAAGTTTGGTAGAAAGAAAGGGATGATGGAAACTTGGGATGATTCAGAATCCTCTGAAGATGAGAACGCCAACCTAGCTCTGATGGCTACCACAGCAGATGACTTAGACTGTGAGTCAGATCCAAAAGAGATATTCTCTGAATTTACTAGAGAATAACTTGTTGAAAGTTTATCAGAACTTCTGGAAAACTATAGTAAGCTCAAAATCAAATACAAGAAACTCAAGAAGAGTCTTGCATCTGATCTTGAGAAACATGAAACAGAAAAATCTAAACTCAAAGAAAATAATTTTAAACTTAAAGAATAAATTCAAAATGTTCAAAATAATTCTAGTTCAGATTATGTGTCAAGTTCAAAAGATATTCTGAAATAATATGACTGTAGCTTTCAAACTTTTCTTGCCAAAAGCATAGATAGAAGCAAAATGGCTTCAATGATCTATGGAGTTAGTGGGAAAAACAAAAGAGGAATTGGATATGAACCTCCCAAAGGGAAGGAGACATATATACCAAAACCTATTGCTAAGATGACTTTAACTTACAAACCTCTGATCAAACAATTCAAGTTTGGACACACACATGATATTAAATATACATCACATTCTGGAAACTCTTATGATAACCCAAAGTTCAACCAGAACTTAAAATACTCTAACCCAAGAGGACCCAAAAAGATATGGGTACCTAAGGATAAAATAATATTTGTTGCAGATGTCCTTAACAGCTCAATTGGGACACCAATATGGTACCTGGACTCTGGGTGCTCACGACACATGACGGAAAAAAAGTCTATGTTCCAAAACCTGGAATTTAAAGATGGAGGAGACGTCAAGTTTGAAGGTAATCGGAAAGGGAAGATTATTGGTTCTGGAACCATTAGAAACGCTAACCTTCCTTCTATCTCTAATGTTTTATTAGTAGAAGGATTAGCGCATAACTTGCTGTCTATAAGTCAATTAAGTGACAACGGTTATGACATTATATTTAATCAAAATTCCTGTAGAGTTGTTAGTCAAAAAGATGGAACAATCCTCTTTTCTGGAAAGAGAAAGAACAACATATACAAAATTGATTTATCATATCTTAAATCTCAGAATGTTAAATTCCTTTTGTCTGTTAGCGATGAGCAATGGGTATGGCACAGAAGATTGGGACATGTCAGCTTAAGAAAAATCTCTCAACTAAATAAATTAAATTTAGTCAGAGGACTTCCCAATCTGAAGTACAACTCAGAAGCTCTGTGCGAAGCATGTCAAAAAGGAAAATTTTTAAAACCTTCCTTTAAATCCAAAAATGTTGTTTCTTCCTCTAGGCCATTAGAACTACTTCATATTGATCTGTTTGGGCCAGTTAAAACTGCATCCATCAGAGGCAAGAAGTATGGATTGGTCATTGTTGATGACTTCAGCAAATGGACATGGGTTAAGTTTTTAAAACACAAGGATGAGTCACATTCTGTGTTCGTTGACTTCTGTAACCAAGTGCAAAACGAAAAAGATTTTAGAATTATAAAAGTCATAAGTGATCATGGTGGAGAATTTGAAAACCATCATTTTGAAAAGTATTTTAAAGAAAATGGTATTGTTCATAATTTCTCTTGTCCTAGAACTCCCCAACAAAATGGAGTTGTAGAACGAAAGAATAGAACATTACAAGAAATAGCCAGAACCATGATCAATGAAACAAATATGGCTAAGCACTTTTGGGCAGAAGCAGTGAACACAACATGTTATATTCAGAATGGAATCTCTATAAGACCTATTCTTGAAAAGACTCCCTATGAATTATGGAAAAACAGAAAACCAAATATTTCTTATTTCCATCCTTTTGGATGTACTTGTTTTATTTTGAACACTAAAGAAAATCTGAACAAGTTTGATTCTAAAGCACAAAAGTGTTTTCTGCTTGGATATTCTGAACGCTCAAAAGGCTATAGAGTATACAACACAGAAACTCTAATTGTTGAAGAATCAATCAAAGTCAGATTTGATGATAAGCTTGGCCAGCAACAACCAAAGCAAATTGATATTTCTGTAGATACAGAAGATCATCCCTCAAACTCTGAAACTTCAGAAGAAAAGGAAGACTCAGAAGCAAAGAAAGACTCAGAAGCAAAGGAAGACTCAAAAGATCATCCTTTTGACAATGCTCTGGACAATCTCAGAATCTCTGAACAACCCACTCAGAAAAGGTTTCCTAGAATCTCTTTAGCTTACAAAGAAGACGTGATTATTGAAAGAAAAGAACATCCCATCAGAACAAGATCCTCTCTCAGAATCAATGAAGAATCATTGTTTGGATTGGTATCTCTGATTGAGCCAACTTCTATTGTTGAAGCTCTGGAAGACAATGATTGGATCTTAGCAATGCAAGATGAACTCAATCAATTATCCAGAAACAATGTATGGGATCTAGTTCCAAGACCCAAAGGATTCAACATTATAGGAACCAAATGGGTTTTCAGAAACAAACTGAACGAGCAAGGAGAGGTGATCAGAAACAAAGCACGACTGGTTGCACAGGGTTATAGTCAACAAGAAGGAATTGATTATAATGAAACATTTTCCCCAGTCGCCAGGTTAGAGTCTATTAGATTATTAATTTCTTTTTCTATTCAAAATAACATTTCATTATATCAAATGGATGTTAGAAGTGTATTTTTAAATGGCTATATAGAAGAAGAAGATTATGTCCATCAACCCCCTGGCTTTAATGACTCAAAACATCCAGAACATGTTTTTAAATTAAAAAAGTCTTTGTACGGTTTAAAATAAGCTCCTAGAGCTTGGTATGATCGTCTGAGTAATTTTATTTTAGAAAAAGATTTTACCATAGGGAAAGTGGACACAACTCTATTCAGAAAGACATTTAAAAATGATATCTTAATTTGTCAAATTTATATTGATGATATTATTTTTGGAACCTCTAATATCTCCCTTGGAAAAGAATTTGCCGAGACCATGCAAGCAGAATTTGAGATGAGCATGATGGGAGAATTGGAGTTCTTTCTGGGAATTCAAATCAACCAGACTCCAGAAGGTACTTACATACATCAGACGAAGTATGTTAAATAACTTCTGAAGAAATTTCAGTTGTCAGAAAGCAAAGATGCTAAGACACCAATGCATCCAACATGCATTCTGGGAAAAGATGAGGTAAGTATGAAGGTAGATCAGAAGCTCTACAGAGGTATGATTGGATCCCTTCTCTATCTGACTGCATCTAGACCTGATATATTATTCAGCGTATGTTTATGTGCTAGATTCCAATCAGATCCTGGAGAATCTCACTTAACTGATGTTAAGATAATTCTGAGGTATCTGAAAGGTACTACTAATCTGGGTCTGTGTTACAGAAGATCAAAAATTTCAGACTAGTAGGTTATTGTGATGCTGACTTTGCTGGAGATAGAATTAAAAGAAAGAGCACCTCTGGAAGCTGTCAGTTTCTGGGTGAAAATCTTATCTCGTGGTACAGCAAGAAGCAAGCAACAATTTTACTTTCAACAACAGAAGCTGAGTATATATCTGCTGCTGGATGTAGCACTCAGATGATTTGGATGAAAAGTCAGCTAGAAGATTTTAATCTTTATGAAAGTAAGATTCCTATCTTCTGTGAGAATACTTCTGCAATTTTTCTTTCTAAAAATCCTATTTTACATTCTAAAGCTAAACACATTGAAACTAAATATCATTTTATAAGGGACTATATTCAGAAGGGAATTTTAAATTTAAACTTTGTAAAAGCAGACCATCAGTGGGCTGATATTTTTACCAAACCCCTTTCGGAAGATAGATTTAAATTCATTTTGAAAAATATTTGTATGGAATTATGTCCTGAATAAAATAATATTTATCTTCTGTGCTTGACTTCAAAATGTTCTGAAATGAATGCTTTGATTAACAACTCTTCAGAAGTTAGAAGAGAAGTTACATCAGAAGCTATATGTAAAGTTCTGAAATGTTCTAACGTTTCATTTCAAGTATAGCTCAACATTTCATTAGATCAAACAGTTGTCCCATGCAACCTTCAGGAGATGAACACTTGGTGTGTTTCTGAAAGGTCATGCGTGCTAAGCTATTGACGCCGTTCTAGGTAACTGTTATGATTTGATTAAAATCTCACGCTTTCCCCTTACTTTTCAATTTCATTAAATGCTAAGTCATGATTAGATTCTTTTTATTTAAATTTTTATTAAATACTCTTTTTACAGTTTTATTTTTTAACCTATTTCTGAAAAGTCTTCATATAAATACCTTTGTAAAAACCCTTCTCACTTTTTACCGTCTCTTTCAAAACTCAAACGTCTTTGTGTATTTTTTTCTCTGAAACCCATTTTCTTCTCTCAAACCTAAGTGCTCCTATGGCTTCCTCCTCTACTCATTCTGAGAACATTCAATCTGAGCAATACATTGTTCCTGAGAGAACCACTCTCATTCCAGTGGATAGCTTAGAGGTTATAAGTGAATTAATGGTGGACTTTGAGAATCTTAAAGCTAATTATTTTGATCTTCTTCCTTCTGTGGAGTTTCAAGGTTGGGGAAACTTCTTTGACCGTCTAGTTGGTCCAGTTTTTCCACATCTTGTTAAAGAATTTTGGATACATGCAATTGCTTCTCCAAAGGTCATCCTCTCTTTCGTGATGGGTAAGGAAATCTCCATTACTAAAAACCTAATCAGAAAACTTCTAGGTTTTGAAGGAACTGGGGTAACTGGAATTGCTAATGGCAGAATGGAAATGTCAAAGGTTTATGCAAAAAATTTTACATAGGAAGGAAACTAGTTCTCCAGACTATATAAATGTTGACCAACAATACTTGTTGTTCTGTCTTGGAACAAATGAATAAATTGATTTACCCTATCTCTTGTTTGATCATCTCTGGACTCATGTTAAAGAAACGAGAGAAGCAGAAAGAATGAAGAACCCTAAATCCAAAAGGAATTGGATTCCAATGGGGAGACTGATTTCAGACATTCTGATTGAGAATGGTCTGATTGCTCACCTGGATGAAGCAAATCTGCTGGGGGAGTTAGAGCCTACTTGTGGAAAGGATCTGACTGGAAAGAACTTGGTGAAGAGGAAGATTATTGACAAACTTCTTATAGAACCAACGCCTTTTATTTCAGCAACTGCCAAGAGAAGGAGGATACCAATTGCTGATTTTCCACTGTTCAACTCAGGTGATCACCCTCGCGTCATCCTGCATTACATTTAAATTTGTAAAGAAAGTGGAACACCCATTGATCCTGCTTGGCTTCAAGGAAGACATGAAGCTGCTCTAGACGTTGTTCTTCAGCAACCATTGAAGAGGAAAGCAGTTGAAGGACCATCTGCCAGACCTCAGAAGAAGAAGAAGAAATCAGGTACACCAGCTAAAACTATTTCTGTTTATGATTCTGAAAATATATCTACATGTGTTGAACCCCAAACCTTAGGAGACATAGATGTTGATATAGACCTGACCATACCCTCTGACCCTCTTGCTGAAAATCCTCAAAGAGATCGAGTTTTATCAGACTTGAGTGATTTTGACTCTAATGATTTTTCTAAAACCCAAACAGAACCATCCCAATCAGAACCATCTCAAACACCTGCTGAAAACCTTTATAGACCTCCTCCCAGACCTTTATCACCCAGACCCACTGGATGGTATGATGCTGGCTCTTGGAGAATACCAGGAATCAACGAACCTCTAGCCACTCTAAAGCCACCATTCAACCTACCTTCTGAAAATATCTTTGCCATGAAAAGACCACAAACACAAAATCCTACCCCTACTACTGACAACACCATAACCATTTCACCTGACATCACACCACCCACATCTCCACAACTTCCAACACCTAAATCACCAATGCTTTCACCTCCTCATATTCCAGAACACAGAACTCATGAACCATCAGAAACACATGAACCCTCTGAAACTCATGAACCATCTGAACCATCACCAACACATGAACCCTCTGAAACTCTCAATTCATCAGAAACACCTAAACAATCATAAAATCATGAACCAGCTGACTTTCTGAAAACTGTAGTTGATTTTGAATCTCTACAATTTCTGAAAAATAAAACCTTCAAAATGGTTGTTCCAAAACCTGTTCAGCCATATGTAAATATATTCTTTCAGAATTTTTTAACAGAAGTTCAAGCTTGGTTGGACCTGCTGAAGGCAGATTGCACCAGAAATGTGAACCCAGCAGCAACATATCTTCTGTGGGAAACGTTCAGAAGAACCTTAGATGCTGAGCCACTGAAGCTGCAAGACTTATGTCACTCTCAGGTGATTGAGAACTTCTCCAAACATCTGCATTCCTTTCAATCAGAAGCTGCTGGTATTTGGGACAAGAAGTCTTCTCGGATGATTGCTAATGCTCCAGCTGATCAAATGGACATTTCAGAAGATGAATTTGAAGAATCCTCTGAAGATTCAAATCCTCTGGAAATAGTTATGTTGAATCAACCTTCTGCAAAAGCTGCACCTAAACACGTGCCAACTCTTATGGTGGATCTGGGCACTCTTATTTTAACTTTTGTTCGTTCTGACTCAACAGTTGCTACTCCAAAGGTTGTATCTGCTGAAGCTTCCTCATCCTCTGATCCTACTTCACTTGTAATGGATACTCTGAATGAGCTTAAGAGGGATAACGAAGCTATTCATGAGCGTTTGGACAAGCAAGATCATACAAACCAAGAAATCAGAAGCTGGATGATGAAACAAGAGGAATCTGCATCTGAGATCAAGAATCTTCTTATGGCCCTTGTTTCTAAGAAATCTTAGTGTCATTCTATTTCTTGTTTTTGTTTGTTGTTTTGCTGAACCTCTGAATCTTTTATTATAAAAAAAAAAATTTATGCTCTTCAACTATTTTTATATACTTTTTGATTATGCCAAAAAGGGGGGAGAAAATGAGTATTTTGATCTAATCTCTGATTAACAGTTATGGAACTAAGTGTCAAACATTCTAACAAAATACAAGATTTATTTCTATGCTTTAAAGAACTTTGCAGGTATCATTTAAACTCTGGAAGTTTAATTTCAAATGAACATTATCTTCAAAAGACTTGCTGAAGAAATCTCAGAAGAAAATTTCAAAGCTCTGATGAAAATTCTCAGGAAGTTTTTCTTAGAGAAATATTTATTTTAGGGGGAGATTCCTATCTCTTATTAAATTTTATTTCTTATCTGAATATTTTTTTGTCATCATCAAAAAGGGGGAGATTGTTAGAACAAGATTGGTTCTGATCATATCTCAGAGTTTTGATAATAACAATAAATTATATTTTATATAATTGATACTCTGATGAACGTATTTAATTGTTTCAGATAATGTTCTGACAGAAGCATCTTGATATGCTCAGCTGAAAATAAATGAAGAAGTTCTTTGATGAAAGAACTATTTGTTTTAGCGCAAGTGTTGATGCTGACTCTGGTAAGATAATTATTTAAATACATCTTCTAACGCTTAGCAAGTTTCTGTGTAAGCTATGTTTCAGAAGTTCTTTGAAAGCAAGCGCTGATCAGAAGTACTTAGCAAGCAAGCGTTGTTTAGAAGATATGCAAGCATGTTCTGAATCAAGACGTGAAGCTAAGTTCTGAAAGAATGAAAAAGCTAACAAGTCTTGTCAAGCTTCAGGATACATGTTCTTACAAGTGTCATTTGCTCATTTAATGCAAAGACGGCTACATGCACTCAAGTGTCTACGCTAGTTCATTGGAAAATGGAATAGTGCAAGGAAACACGCAAACATTTAATGCTCTCCACATTTGAAGGCAGTAACTGTCATTTTTGTTCTTACTATATGTAGAAGAACATTTATTGCAAGCCAACCACTAAGAGAGAACTCATTAATTTCAAAAGAAGCAAGAACAAATGTGAAAATATTCTGGGCTCACAAATACTTTTTCATACACTTTGTGCAATACTATTCTTAGTGAAAAAATCACAGTTGTGATATAGCTTTCTTAGAAGCAAACTTTGTTTCACTATCTGTAAATATTTAACTCTTGTAATTGTTCCTTGAGAGGCCAAGTTTGGTCAGATTTCTCAAGTAGACTAGGACTAGTTTAAGTCTTAGTGGTGTGAGTCACTTGTAAGATTACTTGTGCACTGTTAGTCACAATAGTTGTTGTGTGATTGTAATCAGTTGATTATAGTGAATTAAGTCCTTGTTGAGAAAGGCGAAATCACCTTGGCGGGTGGACTAGAGTAGTTTGAGTTCAAACGAACCAGGATAAAAATAACCTTGTCTTTCCATTATTGTTGAGCCTTTAATAAAAAGAACAAGAGAAACTTATTCAACCCCCCCCCCTTCTAAGTGTTTTCTCACCCTTCACAGCACTCTTCTGGAGTAATTCCTTCTAGCTTCTTTGTAGGACATCTGTTGAAAATGTATGTTGCAGTCGAAACAGCTTCACCCCAAAACTCTTTAGGTAAATTCTTGCCTTTCAACATACTTCTCACCATATTCATGATGGTTCGATTCTTCCTTTCTGCAATTCCATTTTGTTGTGGAGTATAGGGTGGCACCACCTCATGCACAACCCCTTCCTTTTCATATAGTCTGTCGAAGTATTTCGACACATATTTTTCACCACCATCAGTTCTCAAAACTTTGAGCTTTCAACCACTTTGTCTTTCGATCATAGACTTAAACTTGGCAAATACTTATATCACTTCACTTTTCTTCTTGATCATATAAGTCCACAGCTTTTGACTGAAGTCATCTATGAATGTAACCAAGTATTTGTTACCTCCCATCGAATCCACCTGGATTGGTCCATATACATCAGAGTATATGACTTCAAGACTAGCCTTCGACATGCTTCTTGCATCCTTCCTGAAGCTATTTTTGTGTTGCTTCGCCTGCACACATTCCTCACATACCTCGTTTGGAATGTCGATTTCTGGAAATCCTGAAACCATATTTCTTCTCTTCAAATCTCTAATGTCTCTGAAGTTGATATGTCCTAGTCTATAATGCCATATCCATTCATCTTTTCTAGCTACAGTCGAAAGGCACTTGTGCTCCATCATATTTAGTTCAATCTTGAAAGTTCGATTCTGAGACATAGGATCCTTCAAGATTAATCTCCCATTTGCATCAATGACTCTTGTCATCTTATCTTCAATTGACACTTTATAATTCTTTTCGACCAAATACCCTATAATGAGAAATTGCTCTTCATGCCTGGTATGTACAATACATTGGAAATTACTGACTTCTTTCCATCTTTCCTCATAATCAGAACATCACCAATACCTTCAGCTGCTAGGGTATTGTCATTTGCAAATTTTACCATATTCTTCGTTGAGGGATTTATGTTGACAAACCAGTCTTTCCTTCCAGACATATGTGATGAACATCCTGAATCCAAGTACCATTGGTCCTTGAATCTATCTTCATCTTTTGTTGTGACCATCAGCATCATCTCTTCTTCTTCATGTTTTGCAAGCTTTGTATCACTTTCTTGATTCTTTCGTTTTTCTAGACAATCACTCGAATAGTGACCATACTTATGACAATTGTAACATTAAATGTGACTCTTATCAGGTTTTCGACCACCACCTCTTCCTTTATTTGCAACACCACATCTTTGGTTGCCTTGGTATGGTTTTCTTTGATTCGACATGTTTCCCTTGATCTGGTTTCCTCTACCATTTGATTTGTCGTAGCCACCTCTACCTCTGTCGAAACACTTTCCTTTGCCTTTGTTCTCTTTTGCTGAATGTGCCTGCAAAGCCACATCACTCTTCGATTTTCCTGCAGCTCTTTCATTCATTCTTTGTTCATGAGATTCAAGCGTCCCTTGAAGCTTTTCTTTTGAAAATTTCGACAAGTCTTTCCATTCTTCTATCGCCACCACTATGTGGTCGAACTTAGGAGCTAAAGATCTCAAGATCTTCGAAATACCAGCTCTTGTTTTTAATGTTTCTCCACATGCCTTAATTTGATTCACTAGTTTTGCAACTCTAGTGAAGAAATCAGATATGCTCTCACTATCTTCCATCTGAAGCAATTCATAGGTTCTCTTGTGAGTTTGTAACCTCACTTCTTTTTACCTTTTCTGCACCTCCAAAAGACTTCTCAAGAACGTCCCAAGCTTCTTTTGCAGATTCTGAATCACTCACTTTTTCAAAGTTTTCTAGACTCAGACATTGATGAATTATAAAGAGTGCTTTATAACTCAGCTTCTCAATTTCTATGTGTTTCTTCTTTTCTTCTTCTGAAGCATTTTCTTCAAGCACTTCGACTCCATCTTTTACAAGGTCCCAAAGACCTTGACACCTGAATAATACTTTCATCTGTTTACACCAATTCTCATAGTTGTCTACTTTTAGAATTGGTAAAGTTGCTGAATAATTTGCATTCCCATAATTTGCCATCATGAATTCTTCAATCGTTCTTGATTGACACTTCCCTCGAATCGAAACAAAAGCTCTTGATATCAGATGTTAGAAACTCACCAAAGTCTCTGATGAATTTCTACCACAATGACAATTTAATTATGAGGCAAACAAAGAAAGAAGACAAGATAAATAATTTCTGCAGAGTTTCTCTCTGCTCACAAACTGTGAAAACTTTCTTATTCACTTTGCAACTGCAAAATACTGTGAATGACTTGCTTATAAAAAATAGGGGTTACTCCCTCTATTTATAACTGAGAGTACACCCTAATCCCAAAACCCAAAATATCTATTTTATTACTAAATCAAATCTAATATATTCTAGATTTAAATCAAATCTATTTAAATCTAAACAAATCTAATCTTTTCGACACTATGAATTACAATTTAACATAATGTAGGAATTTGGTTAACTATGAATAGTTGAAAGTAAAATATTTTCTTAGTTACTTAACTATAGAAGCTTTCATAAACTACTTGCCCCCAAATTCAATTAAATTGAGGAAATTTAGAAACTGTGTTCTATGATCATTTATTTAGGGGAGAAACTAATGTTAATGTTATAGACCTGCCAAAGAGAAACTAAGTAGATGTATTAGGATGCATTGATGATAGAATGCACACGAGAGACTACTCTAATTCTTTTGGTAGTTTTTTTAATCCTTATCTGATAACATTGATAACTTAACCATAATCCAATATTCTATAATCTTCTCAATTTCAATGCTTGTTTAAGGTATCATAATATTAAACAGCATATTGTGCCACAAAGTCTACTTGGAATCAACATTTTATGTTTGTCGTGACACCGCTCATCAAAATGGCTAATCATGCACGACACAAACAAGTAAAATCAAAATATATAAACACCTAGTATGCTCCACTACAAAACATCATAAATCATCTAAAACACAAAATATTAATACTAATTAGGGGTGTGTATAGTTGTTTATTTTTAGAAATTGAAATTCTGGTATGACAGAAATCAGATGTCCTATGACATGTTGAGATATCTGATCCGACATAAACAAACAGGCAAGATATTAACAATAAAAACAGTACTAAAAAGCAAAAACAACACACCAGAATTGTTAATCCAGTTCGGAGCATCTCTCATACTCTGGGGGGCATACCAAGTCAGGGATAAATCCACTATGATAGTATCAATTCGAAGCTAAACTCCACTATTTACAACCTCTCACTTAATCACTATCCTTCCTAAATTTCTATCTAAGACTCACCTAGATATGAGGTCCTCCTCAATCTGTCTTCAATCACAGACAACGATTGGATCAACACAATTCTCAACAAACAGAAAGACACACTTTCATAACAATCACTAGCCAAGACTCTTGACTAAGACCACAACTTGGAGCTGCTTCAAAGTTTCCTCCAAGAACAATACTCAACTCATTACTTCAGAGCTTCTGAGTGAGAACATAGTGATCATCTCACAACCCGAAGTTCACTAACACCACCTTTCCTAGAGAGCGGCACAAAGACAAAACCTTAGACTTTTACATCTTGAACTCATGTCCTTCCTAGATTACAAACACTTCTATTTATAACCTATACCCAACTGAATTTGAGCCTTCAAAATAAAACATATCAGCTATAACAACCAGCAGTAACTTCTTCTACAAACAAGGTCTTCAATCAAATCCTCTTAAATTAACTCCAAATTTAGAAACTGTATATTCTTCAATATTCTGATTAGATTCTTCTTGGTCTTTAAATCAGCATCACATATGATTTCATAATATTCCCAAAATATTTTGCATCAGTTAAATCATAACATAATCTAATTGTCCACTTCAGCTCAGACACGATGTCGTATGCTCCTTCACAGGACTTCTTATCTGACATATTGTTCCAAACATTGAAATACTTCAACTCAACATGTCCTAATATAAGATTGGACTTCTTGCTCAACCTGTTTCTGATAGCAAGTTAATGCGTCCTATCTAACTTACTGTTGCTATATTTGTCTTACAAAAATTAATGACAATCCTTACAACTAAGGAACTTACAATCTTCCCCTTTGGCAAATTTTGACTAAAACAAATACAATAAAATTACAACTCAATATTACAGCAATAAATAAAAACATCCATCAACAGTAGTCCTTAGAAACTACTGATAACAAAAGCACAACAACATGGAGTCAGTCTAGTAAAGATGTTGGGACATATTTGTTTAAAATCTTCTTTCAAGCATTTTGAATGAGCTCTATTACAGTACCAAACTCATCACCAAATAACAACACCTTCAAGAAAAGGAGTAGAAAGCTCTTAAGTCATTTGGTGTACATGAGGAAAAAGATAGCTAGAACTCCCCCTCAAACTAGGAACCATTCCTTGTCACAGAAGACCAATGGTGGTATAAGAGATTACTTAACCACTTTTTGATAAGCAGCCACCAGTTTACCTAGATAAATCAACCACCACTCCTGGTAACTCAGAATACATGTCACAACCGTGTTCATAACTCAGATCACAAGCAACCTCCAGATTAATCAGCTGAGCACCTTGAGCACTTTGATCACCATATTTCTCTCTCTTTTTAGCCAAAACTTGGCAGAGGAGGCCTTCACAATACCAGGCGCACGCACTACTTGCCCAAACCCGAATAAAACCCGTTATGAGGATGAACACTCATATGGTGAAAGAGGATAGGAGAACCCTCTATAAATAGCTTATCATTTTCTTGGGAAATAACGGTCCTTGAATGTAGAAATAATCTTGGTCAAAGGAATCGTTATTTGAGGAGAAACTGCCACCAAACAACAATATTCACCATTCAAGAACAACTTTAAACGTCTTTAATAGCTCTTGACTGTTTCTGCTTAAAAGAACCAATCTCAATACATGCACATGCATAGTCAAACACACCTTCTTACACGTGTTTGATCAAACTGTTTATATCACTCCCTTGTTGGTCTTACATAAAACATGTTGTTGTACCCCAAAATTTTCCCTCCCATATTTCTCAATACATTTCAAATAAGGTCTTCAAATTGCCCAAGGAAGTCCAAGAGTTAACCAGACAAACACTCTCCTAAAGGCAGTTTACCTCAAATTAGGGTTTCATTTTGCATCAAGATGTTTGAGTCCAAAGGGTCCCAAATGCTCACTATTGTCCTAATATGTTCTCAAGATCATCCATGTCAAGTTTCAAGCCTTGCAGAGGAAGTTTGCTCAGTCAATTGCTCAAAGGCCTGAAAGTCGATTGTGCTAGGGCAAAAGTCAACTGTGGCCCACATACAGTCAAACTTCAAGATTTTTGGTCAACATCCTCATTTTGAAGTATTATTCATCATTTGATCAAGGTTTGATCATGATTCCTCAAGGATTGCTCAGAATTCATCAAAACCCAAAAGTTGCTAAATAAGGGTTTTGCAGGAAACGTCAACTCAACTTTGACCAAGCATAAATTTCTCATACTTTATCAGAAATGACCCATCCAAATCTCATTTTGAAGAGGATGTAATTCCCTACAATTCATCTTCAGCTCCTAAGTTCAAAATATGCACTCACAAGAAGCTATAAATTTGGACATTATAGGTCATTTTGAAAAGTCAACAAAAACACCTTTTGGGTCAAAGCTTCTTACATGGACATGGAAGATCCAATTGAGATGAAACCAAATAGGTTGCTTAGGGGACATCATAAGCTTTATAAAAAGTCCAAGAACACCCTCATAAGGTTAAAATTGAGAGAGATATGCATTGTCAAAGTTGGACAATTTTTGAAAAAATGCATGAAGCAAATATTGACCAAACTTGGATTTTTTTCCAAATGGGGCTATATTTTCAAGTTTGAAACTCATTCCTAACATGGTCCACGACCTCTAAGCCCACCCATAAATTTTTCTACTATTTATGCTATTTATTTTGATATTTTATTCATTAAAATTCAGAATTAAATAAATAAATAATATAAATAATGTAAATTTTGATGTGAATCCATTTTGGGCAAGTTTTATGCTGGTTTATGTCAAATGATTTCGTGCAATAACCCTTCAAATATATCCAGGTTCATCCACATGTGAAAATGGCATAAAATCATCAAATATGGCATTTTTTTCAAATCTTGATCATGGTCTTAAAACACAACATTATGAGGGAGATTTTTTCCATGTTTTCTTGTCTCCTCATTCTCCACTATAAATATAGAGCCATACAAGCTTGAAAAGGATGAAAATCCTCTCTAAAAATCTCTCAAAAAGCTCTTCAAAAAGCTCTCTAAAAGCTCTTCAAAAAGCTCTCCAGAAATCAAAGAATTGGTGAAAGTCATATCTCGAGGTTTCGGTCTCTCTCAATTGACATCAAGCCTCAAACCATCCTCTTGAAGTCCTCAAGAGTCTTACAAGGCCCAAGAGCAATCCATCACACGCCTAGCACACCCCCATTTGACAACACCGATTTGGTAAAATTTTAAACTTTGAATCTCTAATTTTAATCACATTTTATGGTATGCTAACGTTTGTTTGAGTTTATATAGAACAATTATGGATGGTTGAATCATAGGTTCCACACAAGAATAAAAAAAACACCATAGTTAGAGCTTGAAGCTTTCGAAGATTCGGGCCTAGGGATTTCTGATGATTGCACCCCCTGTTTACTTTTGCTACTAGGTCCATCTTTATTTTCATGTTTTATTCGTTTTGTTTATTTCTTTTAATCCCTTTTATTTTTTTTATCAATAAACAAATATAAAAATCAAATAAAAATATATTTAGGATTTTTTCTTAATTAAATTTTAATTTTAGGTAAAACTTTAATTTCTTTTTGTAGATAACTTAAAAATAATTAGAATTAATAGGTTTTATTACTAACTTAATTATATTTTATTTTTTCCTAAAATAACCAAAGAAACCAAAATAGGTCATGTAATTATTTTTATTAATTAATTTAATTAACTAATTAATTGCATATTTAATTTAGAAAACTTATTTCTTTTATTAAAAACAACAAAAAAACAAATTTTCTTTTAATTAGGTTAGAAGGGTCAAAACCTTAAATTATCGTCGATCTTAATTCCTCTCGCGCGCTTTATTTTTATTATTTACCATATTGATGTAACTGCCTACAATTTGTAATAGTTTAATTAGGACGTTTATTTACATTTATCGTTTTATTTTCAAAGGGTTTGTTTTTGGCTATGTAAATACCTGAAGCCTTGTAATAGCGTAGTTTAAATTCCGCACTTTAAATTCCTCAAATTATTAACTATTAGATGTATGATATAGGGATGCATGACAAGAATGTATGATAAATTTTAAAACAGTTAGATCACCCTAAATGTACAAAGATAAATAAACTGAAATTGAATCATTCGCACATGCGCACTCCTAGGGCACACTCCCACTTGGTTGCCTTCGGTAAATGGTCATTGAATATAGGATGCTTTAGTGGTCGTCCTTTTGTCTAAACAAAGATCAAAGTCCCGATTCGGAAAAGTTGCCTCGGAATGGTTGCCTCGGAATTGTTGCCTCGAATAATTGATCTAAGACATTAGGGTTATTACTAAGACGTCCTAACATTGCTTTAGTGACCGTGCGTCCCTTTCAAATTGACCCTCAAACTCCAACGACGGTGCTACCTACTCACTAATATTGGGATAGCGTTGTCTAAAGGAAACGAATACAAAACGATTCTTTTTTCGAGTAGGTAGATTAGTTCTTAAGTACTTGCTCATTCCAAACAAAATTTTCACACTTACACTCCTTTATAAACAAAGTTTTCAAAAACACTTCATTACACTCTTGAAGACAGAAGTAAGAGTTAAATCGAAGTCAAAACAAAAACTTTTCAAAGCACACAAACACAAAGAAAACAATTTTGAAAATGATGAGCAAGTACCTAAGAGCCCGTAGATAACTACGGATAGAAAGGGTGCTAATACCTTCCCTTTCTATAAATCTACCCCCCGTACTCAGAAATATCTCGAAAAAGGAATTTTTCTGTGCTTTTTTCCTTTCCTTGTTGGATAAAATAAAAGACGATGGCGACTCTTGCTTATTGCGACATTTTGCGAACACAGACGCAAAACGCAAACCAGCAAAATTTCCTTAACGAAATAAGGAAACCACGTCCCAGTTCTGGCCACCATATGAGGAGTTTAGGTAAAACTGTATCTGAACCAGGAAGAAACCTAGGTAAGGCTGCTTCATGAGGAGTTTAGGTAAAACTGAATCTGAATCGGGAAGAAACCTAGGTAAGGTTGCTTTGTGAGGAGTTTGGGTAAAACTACATCGGGAAATTGTAAGGAGGAACCTGGATAAGGTTTCTTCAGGATGAGTCTGGGTAAAACTATATCGGGAAATTGTAAGGAGGAACCTGGGTAAGGTTGCTTCAGGATGAGTCTGGGTGAAACTACATCGGGAAATTGTAAGGAGGAACTTGGGTAAGGTTGCTTCAGGATGAGTCTGGGTGAAACTACATCGGGAAATTGTAAGGAGGAACTTGGGTAAAGTTGCTTCAGGATGAGTCTGGGTGAAACTACATCGGGAAATTGTAAGGAGGAACCCGGGTAAGGTTACTTCGGGATAAGTTTGTGTAAAACTTCATGAGGAACCTGGGTAAGTTTACTCTGTGATAAGTTCGTGTAAAACTTCAGAATGAACCGGGGTAAGGTTACTTTGAGATAAGTTTGTGTAAAACTTCAGGAGGAACCCGGGTAAGGTTACTTTGTGATAAGTTCGTGTAAAACTTCAGGAGGAACCTGGGTAAGGTTACTTTGTGATAAGTTCGTGTAAAACTTTATTCAGAAATATATGAGAAAGGACCCGTGTAAGATTTTTCAGGATAAACCCGTGTGAAGCTGCATTTAGGAGAAACCCGTGTAAGATTTCTTCGTGATGAACCCGTGTAAAGCTGCATTTGATCGTGCAAATAATTACTCTGTTTAGTTTCCGGAGTTAATCTTGAACTTGCTGGAAGTTGTTGATGATAACCATCTTTCCTGAAAAGGTACATGATTAATCGTATATGATGCATGACATGCATTGTATGATGATGTTCTCAAAATAAATGAAATTATGCTGTATGCAATATGTATGCGCACGTCATGATATATGAACATGAAATGCTATTGTGGTACGTCCGAGTTTGGGAAAACAAATCCCTGACTGTTGTTGGAGAATAAAGAGTTTCTCTCGCTGGAGATAACGACCGAAGATGATTAGGAGAATAATCCTGCAGGAGAGAATAACTCCGTTGGGGAATGGACTAACGAGGAAATGACTCTGTGGGGAGTATATACTCTGCTAGAATATATGCTGATTTGGAAAAATAAAACTCAGCTGGGGATGAATTAATGTTGCTGGTGACAGTGAACCCTGTTGGGGATTGAATTTTTGTCTGTGAAAGGAATGAACTCCGTTGGGGATGATTTTCCAATGGCGACTTCACTGGGGATAATCTTTTAGACTCAACTGGGGATAATCTTCCAGACTCCACTGGGGATAATCTTCCAGTGCTGGTGATAGATAAACTCTGCTTGGGGAGAATCTTACCGACCCATTCGTGGTTGCGAGCCTCAGCTGGGGAGAGTAAACACCACTGTCCTTTTCTTACTCTGTGGGGAGTATAGATGTTACTGGGACGTGGGCTGAGGATATGACAATGACTTTGCATCGAGACTTTTCTGCCCCTGTATCTGCGGGAGAAGGTGCCTGCGGAGGCCTTGTGGATCGAGTATTATTCCAACCTATGAGGTGCTTGGTAATTGCCGATTGAAATGACAAATCTTCTTCTAGTAGGCAGGTGACGAGATGACGGGACATAATCGTACGCTTTAATCCCTAACTTTTTCCTGGACTGTCTTTTCATATTTTCAGTCCACCGGGATACCCTTTCTTGCCCAAGCCGCCTTTTCAGGTTTTCAACTTGTCGGGTGTACAAATATTTTTTTGTTTTTATCCCTAATTTTTGCCCGAATCCTTTTGGTTCGTCGGGATGCCCTTATTTTTGCCTAGGCCTGTCAACCTAGCGGGTCTTTGTTCATGCGCAGTATTTTTTGACTATGTTCATGCTCTCAGGGTGTAGGGAGTTGTCATTGTCGGTAGTGTTGTGTTTCCATACTACCAAAAGATGTTCGTTTGATCATACAAGATTCGTTGCTGGAATTCATGTCCAATGCCCCAAGTGATTCAGATGGAAATCTGCCCCTGGATATTTGGCATCTTTGAGAGACTCCTAGAATCTTGACTTGATTGTCCCAGATGATAGACAATGCTCATGCCGTGCCCCTTGGTTGGAAGTGTTTTTTCCACTTGAGGTGACCCTTTTTATTGAAATTTTTTTTGTTCACTAGATATTCGTCGTACGAATTTCTCTGCTGTTGAACAAATAGTCATATGCAAACAATGTTATTTTAAGAATGCAAAGCTTATGTCTATTTTGAAGTTCTTTGAAAATGCAGTTTTTTCAGTAAGATAGGAAAATTTTGTAAAATGTGACGTCAACTCAGGATTTACAGCAAGTCCTACAGGAGTCAGGATACCTTTTGTAACAGTATGCTTTCGAACTAACTCATGCTTCAGCTAGGACTTTTAAGGGTTATAACGTGGCCTGGTTCACAGTTCAAGAAACAAAGGATAAAGGCTCAACTTTATTTGTACCCACCCATTATTCGTGATGTTCTTTGATCCTAAACTCAGCTAATTGTGCATTTAGACCCTGTTTTAAGTCTTTGCTCTGATATTCCAGTGATGGTTCAGATATTGACAGATTATTTTGAACAGGAAGTCATTTTGTTGAGAGTTTGTAGGACCTCTTTCTTTTTGATTTTGTTATCCCTGTCTTTTTTCCTGAACTGTTTCTTTCTTGTGATTACAGTCAGCGGGATGCCCCGGTTTTTTTCTTAAGTCCCTTTCATAGGTTTTGACTTAATTTTTATTTGGAGGGATAACGACTGCCTGTCCTGACGATTATAGGGAACTATCACCGTCTTTTAGTTTGGGAGAATGTCTTTGATGCCATTCATTGTGCATCTGGTTTAATTGAGAAAACTACCCTGCCCCCAGGTTGTGATTAAGGTTTTTTTTTAATTTGCGTGAAAAGAAAAAACTCCAACTTCTTTGGATCAAAGGGGTTGACGAGGGATTATCTTCCTTATAACTCCATTGTTTAGGATTTGAAACAACGCCTGTACATTGTCAGCGGGGTCTGTTCAAAAGCATACTGTAGAGATTTTGATATCATTTTCGTCATCCTCCCTCTAAAGGCTTATAGTTTTTAATCGAGAGTTGAACATCACAAAAATGAAAGCAATTTGAATATAGTAAATACGAATGGATTGATTCAAAACATACATATGCAATGTGTTGCACCCCAAAATTTGCCCTCCCATATTCTTCAAGAAATTGCCAAGCCAGGTCACAAAATTTCCCAAGGGTTGCACAGTCCAACTGTCTCCTATACAGTCAAAACTAGGGTTTGGGTTCTGATCAAGAAAATGAAGTTTTCAAAGAGCCAATCAAGTCTCATATGTTCACAAAGATAGTCAAGTATCCTCATAGCAAGTTTCAAGGCATTCAGCTCAAAATTGCACAGTCAAAACCCTAGATTGCACTACAGTCAACTGTAGGGGCAAAATGGTCATTTGGCAGTCAAAAGTTCAAATTTTTGGTCAACATATCATTTTGAAGCCACAAACATCATTTGATCAATGCTTGATCATGATTCTCAAAATTTGGCTCAGAAAATCATCAAGATGCAAAAGTTACTATATTTGGACAGTTGAAAAAGTCAACTGAAATTGACCAGGGCATAACTTTCACATGGATTATCAGAAAAATTCCATCCAAAGCTCATTTTGAAGAGAAAGACATTTCCTACAACTCATCTTCATACTTCAAAACCAAGAAATGCTCTCACAAAAAGTTATCAATTTCAACATTATAGGTCATTTTCAAAAGTCAACAAAAAGGGACTTTAAGTCAAAGGCCATAACTTGAGATTGGTAAATCAAAATGACATGGGACCAAAGGTATTGGTTAAATGACTCAAAGACCTTTCCAAAATGTCCAAGAACATGTGAAAAGCTTAAAAATTGAGCAAGTTATGCCTTGTGGAAGTTGGGAAATTTTTGGATATTTTGAAAAGTCAACTTTGATCCAAATGACCTAAAAATGCTAATGGGCCCATTTTTCTTCCATGATTCATCATTCTAAGCATATGCACGACCACTTGGCCCAAAGGGAAGTATTTTCTCATTTTTTATTTATTTATTTGAGTTTTTATTTATATTAATTCAATTAAATCAATTAAATATGTGAAAAAATATTTAACCTAACAAAACCAATCTTTTTATACATGTTTTGGCTTCTATAATTCGTGCATATGCAAATGTGGAAAGTTTTGGTTTGATTTGAGCTAATTGACACCAAATACACATGAAAAAAGATTCAAAAAGATCTTATAAAATCAATTTGCAAAATCATTGAATGGAAGAGATTTGATTGAATTTCTTTGACCTAATGCCTCCACTACATAACCAGGAATCTAAACCTAATTGGATGGGACTGAAAGCTGCGCAAAAGAACACATTACACACTTGAAAAAATTGCCATAAAACTCAAATCTGAAAACGTTGTTAGAGGTGGTTTTCAGCCAAGATTTTCATCCCATTGGCTTCCTGAAGCTTCAAGGAAACGATTCCAATCCAGATCATCCATTATAAAGCCAAGAATTGGTAAAACGAGGGCCATCTGCATCAAGAAAAACTCATAGTCGTGCACAACGATTCATGCATCCATTATCACTTTTAATGCTTGATTTACGTTCCTTGTAAAGTTCTAAAGCTAACCATTGTATTTAATTGGATTATTATGCATCGTATGTGATTTCACCATAGTTGATTTCTAGGGTTTTGCAGGACTGGAATTTAGGGCTTTTGCAATAAGGAAAAATTAGCCCACGAAACCATGACCATTAGACTCAGAGCTTGAAGACGAAGAGGATGGAACCCTCGCGCTCAATTTATGAGCGTTGAGGGGCTAATCGCTATTTTCTCGTAGCCAGCCTAAGAAAACGCAACATAAACCGTTGCCCTTGTGTTTCGTTTTCAGGGAAGGTGGAGAAGATGATTACATGTCACACGCTGACTGGCTCATTTAAAATCTCGCGCGCTTTTCCAGGCCATTAACTCACTTTCCTTTTTATTATTTGTTTGTCTAATATATGTAAAACGCGTTGGTTAGCACAGATGGCAGGCATAAGGATTGGCATAGCTCAAGACCTGGGTTCGAGTCCCAGGTCTACATTATTTCTATATTATTTTGCAAAGCGTCTTCCCATGCAATTTCAAAGGTGGAGCGCATGATATACCACCATCATCCAGACGTCCACGTGCTTAGTGGAATCAGATCAAAGGCCAAGAATCAAAGAGCACGCTACACTTCAGTCAACGCACCACATGCTTGCACGAAAGTCAATCAGGCCTTGCAAGATTGGGCCAGAACTTTTGAATCAACACCTCATAATTGGGGACTACCCCCCCTGGTTTGCCTTCTCCATATTTTTCTATTTTATCTTTATTATTTTATTTACTTTATTATCTTGATTTAATTAATTATTATTTTTACAAAATATGAAAAACATCATAAAAATCAGAAAAGACAAAAAAATGTAATAAAAATTTTTATTTTAATTATTTTCATAAGTAAATTATATATAATTGAATTTAGTATAATTAGGTTTTTGCAATTTTAATTCTTTTTAATAAATCTAAAAAAAAATAGAATTAGGTTTAATTGACATTTCCTATCCTCTTTTTTCTTTTTTTACCATAATATAATTTATTTATTTATTTTCATAATTAAATTGCACATAAAGGAATTTAGGTTTAATTTAGGTTTTAATTTAATATTTTCACAGTAAACTTAAAAGCCATTAGAATTAGGGTTTGCATCCAATTTTCATTTTAATTAATCCTTTTTTATTAAATCTTAAAAAACACTAAAATACAAAAAAACATTTTCTTTTAATTCTTAATTTTAATTCCATTATTTATTTAATTTTGCAAAAGGGTCCAACGCCCATGTTTTTAGTTGTTTAATTGCGCATATTTATTTTATGTCATTTAAATAATTATGTATCTCTCCCAAAGCCATGTAACTCGGACAATTTAACTTCTCGCACTTTTATTTGCTTTATTTATTTTCTGTCAAATCGGGTCCGGTTTAATTTTGGCGATGTGGACCCGCGCCATTTGTAATAGCTTTAGAATTTACTTTCCCGCAAATATTTTAACTGTTAAACAAAGCATGAAAGAATGTATGGACTTAAATAAAATCAAGCGTAGAACACCAATGAACATGACAAGGCAAAATATCTGAAAACGACACACGAATCGCATACACCACCCCTAGGGTACGCCTCACTGTTGCCTTGCCTCGAAAGGTGATCGTCGAGTAGAGGATGTCTTAGTAAGTCCTCATGATCCGGGAACCTGGCATGAGGGTAGCTTCTAAGGTGTCTTCCCATTGCTCTGGTGATCACCATGTCCCGAACCTCGAATTGACCCGAACACCTCCAACGGTGGTGCTACCTACCTCTTAATGGTGGGATGGCACTACTTTAAAGGACATTTACACAGACGAATTCCTTAGGGTAGGTAGACGACTCATGGATACTTGCTCTCTTCAAAACAAACAAAATCTTTTCACACCAACACCTTTTCAAAAAGCTTTCGAAAGCAATTTTTCAAACACTCTTGAGGACAGATACAAGAGTCGAACTGGAATTTTCAAAGAAACTTTTTTAAAACCCACAGTTGAAAAGCAAACAAACCATTTTTGAAAACACATTGAGCAAGTATCTAAGAGCCCATGGATAACCATGGATAGAAAGGGTGCTAACACCTTCCCTTTCTATAATCTACCTCCCGAACCGAGAGCAATCTCTTTAAGGAATTTTTCTGTGCTTTTGTCCTTTCCATTTGGAGAAAATAAAAGACGGTGGCGACTCTTGCTTCCGCGACATTTCGTGAACCAGCTTTAAACAGTCAGTTCCAGATCCACCGATCCCAGAACTGGCGACTCTACTGGGGAACAAACTATAAAGTGAGGTGTACCTTAGGGTTAGTTCATAACTGTGTTTTCAATTGTCTTCCTTGCTTGCTTTACTATTGTGGGTTGTATCGGAGTTACATAGATCCTAACCCGGATCTGGGGATACCCTGTTTAGGTAGCATAAGCTGTGAGGGACCTGTCCGGCGTATACCGACATGGGTGAAGCAGTGGCTACGTTGGTGTGGCGCCTTGGTCTGTACCGATATCCCTCGTGTTGAAACGGGGAGAATATGGGTCTTCCAAGGAGTCATTAAGCACCAACAGACCTTAGAACCTTAAATGACACAACTTGGCCATTAGAACAGTAGCAGTATGCTACGCCCATTGAGGCTAAACTCTCGTGATGGTTCTGGCCGCAAGAAAAGATTGCGATGCTGGAGTTATGACCGATTGAGGGTAGTCAATGATATTGGGATCCTCTAAGAACCCGGTTACTTTGATAGGACAGGTTGAGCCCACCAACTTCAAGAGGGTACTACCCAGACCCCATACTGGCTTAAACCCTAGGGGTTTCTCTTGTGTGACTTGTGTGCCTTTGTACTTGCCTACTTGCATGCTTATGAACTACTTGCAGGTTTTGTTTATAGTCCTTAACTAGGACTCATGACAAGGTTTACCAAATTTCTTGCAGGTTTTGTTTATAGTCCTTAACTAGGACTCATGACAAGGTTTACCAAATTTCTTGCAGGTTTTGTTTATAGTCCTTAACTGGGACTCATAACAGGGTTTACTAGATCTCTTGCAGGTTTTGTTTATAGCCCTTAATTGGGACTCATAACAAAGTATACTGAATTTCTTGCAGGGTCTGTTTATAGTCCTTAATTGGGACTCATAACAGGGTTTACCTACATTACCCCATGCATAGCATGACATCATACCATTGCATACATCCTAACCCATTTCAAGGATCTCAAGGGCTTGTGATACAGGTCATGATAAATCAAACATCTAGCAAGGGGCAAAGAGGATTTATTTTCCTCTAGCCAAGGTTGTCAGGGGCTATGACCCACTGGATATGGTGAGCCTTTGACCCTTGAAGAAGGACTCTCAACAACATGAAGTACCTTCAATCAAGTTACCAGTTTCAACTCTAACAAGTTTCTCTGTTTACCCCGCGAGGTCCTTGAAATCATTGCATGCATGTCATACATATCATTGCATAACAGGTACCCTTTCTCTGCAGGTTACTTACCTTCTTCGCTGTTTATTTCAGCCGATCGTCATGAATCCTGAATCATCAGCCGAGCAGACTATCAAGGACCTCCAGGCTCAGAACGCCCAGTTCCAAGAGCTGATCATGAATTTGACCCAGGGGCAACAAGATCTGAAGGCTCTGCTCTTGAAGAAGGACAAGAAGAAGAAGAGGACTGTCTTGTTCAGCCCTAGGCGCAGATCTGGGAATACACCGCAGACTGAAACTGAGAGGACTACTCCATCTGTGAGGGAAAGCAGTCACCATGAGAGGGAGGTGCCTAGTCCAGTGGTCTCCGACAACGAGATAGATTTCAACAACGAACAATACCCTCCGGCTGAGGATAAATACAAACAGTTGGAAGACCGGCTCAGTGCCATGGAGATACAAAAAGTGCCCGGCCTGGACTTTGAGGATCTAGGTCTGTCTTCTGGGGTAGTAATCCCGCACAAGTTTAAGGCACCTGCCTTTGCTAAATACGACGGGGCATCCTGTCCTAAGTTGCATCTCAGGGCTTACACAAGGAGGATCCAACCCTATACAGCTGACAAAAACTTATGGATCCATTTCTTCCAAGAGAGTCTTTCAGGGACTCAGCTCGAGTGGTTTTATCAATTGAATGGAGCTAACATCCGTACCTGGGAAGACTTAGCCACTGCTTTCTACAAACACTACCAGTATAATGCCGACCTCGCTCCCACGCGTACTCAGCTTCAGGGGATGTCTATGGGTACAGGCGAAGGCTTCAAAGAGTATGCTCAAAAATGGAGGGACCTTGCTGGAAGGGTACAACCACCTCTGACTGACCGCGAGCTCGTCGACATGTTCTTGGGGACCCTGTCTGGTCCATTCTTCAACCACCTAATTGGGAATTCTGCTGCTGGGTTTACAGATCTTGTCTTGACTGGGGAGAGAATCGAAGCTGGTATCAAGTCGGGGAAGATTCAAGAAACCGCACCTGCTGATGCTCAGAAAAAGCCCCACAGTGGGAAGAAAGAGTCCAATGCTATACATGGTAAAAAGGGTCGTCATGATGTAGGGGCAATCCAGATTTCTGATCCCATGCCCGTTCAACCAAGAAAGAGCAATAGGCGTAGGATAAAGCATCAAGATAGGAAGTATACTGACATCAACATGTCTTTGTCTCAAGCATTACAGCAATTGCTGAAGGCGAAAATGATCACACTAAAGGATCCTCCTCAAAATCCTGACACTTCCTCTCCCAAGTACAACCCGGGTGTGAGATGTGCCTACCATTCTGACAGTCCTGGACATGACACCGACGACTGTTGGACCCTGAAGAACAAGATCCAAGACCTGATTGACGCCAAGGAGGTCGAGTTTGAACACTGATCCTACACCAAATCATCGAGAATGTCTTTTGTTCATTAGAATTTTCAATGTGTAATTTTCTTTGCTTGTTCAGACATTTGTTCATGACAAACTCTTTTATTCTATCAATGCATCGCATATGTATGTTTTGGGAATTAATACAATTGTTTCATTATATTCAAAATTCTTTTCATATTTTTCTGATGTCAACTCTCTTTAATTCTAAGCCTCTTGAGGGAGGATGACGAAAACGATACCACAATTTACAGTATGCTTTTGAACAGACCCCGCTGATGAGGTACAGGCATTGTTTCAATTCCTAAACACTGGAGTTATAAGGATGATAATCCCTCGTCAACCCATCTGAGCCAAAGAAGTAGGAGTTTTTATTTTCGAAAATTAAAACCCTTTATCATAACCCGGGGCAGGATAGTCTTCTCAGTTGATCCAAGTGCATAACGAATGGCACCAAAGAGATCCTTACGAAATAAAGAAAGACAGTGATGGTTTCGGATAATCAATAAAGGACAGGCAATCATTATAAAAAAAAAACAAAAAAAAAATCATAAACAAAAAGCCCAAGAAGTCAAAACCTATAAAAAGGGACTTATGAAATTGGGGCATCCCGCTGACTGTAATTCCAAAAAGGAAACAGTTCAGGCAAAAAATAGGGATAACGAAATCAAAAGAAAGAGGTCCTACAAAACCTCAACAAAAAAAGGAGATGACTGCCTATTCGAAGTAAGTTATCAACATCCGGATCATCACCGGAAAACCCGAGCAAAGACTCAAACAAAGGTCTAACGTATGATCAACTGGGTTTAGGTTTGGAGAGCATTACGAAGAGCGGGTGGGTACAAATAATTTGAGCCATTATCCTTTGTTTCTTAAACCGTGAACCAGGCCACGTTATAACCCTTAAAAGTCCTAGCTGAAGCATGGGTTAGTTCGAAAGCATACTGTACGAAAGGTATCCTGACTCCTTAAGGCTTACGGTAAAATACGGAGTTGACTTCGCGTTTTACAAACAATCACTTGTTTTATGAAAAGAATGCATTTTCAAAAACTTCAAGACAGACATAAGCTTTGCATTTTTAACATAACTTTGTTTGCATATGACTTTTTGTTTGAGCAGGGAAATTCGCACGATGAATGCCTAATGAACAAAAACACTCCCGATCAAGGGGCATGACGTGATTATTTTCCATCAGCTGGGGCAATTAAGTCAAGATTCGGAGAATCTCTCAAAAGGCCAAATAGCCTGGGGTAAATATCCACCTGGGTCACTTGGGGCATTCCAACAACGAATCTTGCCTGATCAAACATCTTCTGGTGGCATGACAAAGCACTTCCAAACAGGGGCAACTCCCTAACATTCTGAGAACACGGACATAGTCGAAAAAAATACTACGCACAATCAAAGACCCGCTAGGTTGACATACTAGGCAAAAATAAGGGCTTCCCGGCGAACCAAAAGGGTTCGGGAAAAATGAAGGGATGAAATGAAAAAAAATCTGTACACCCGGCAAGTCGAAAACCTGAAAAGGCGGCTTGGGCAAAAATGGGTATCCCGGTGGACTGAAAACCCGAAAGGGCGGTCCAGGCAAAAGTTAGGGATTAAAGCGTACGACTATGTCCTACTATCTGTCTACCAGAAGAAGGTTTGTCCATCAACAACTATCAGCACCCCACAAGTGCCTCCCCCATAGAAACAGGGGCAATAAAGAGTGGTCTAAGCAATCTGATTGTTCTATCCTCCAAGGTACCAAGGTAGGTTCAGCTAAAGAACACGACCAAGTACATATTAAATCCCCAGAGAGTGGTTCAGCAAAACAGTACATTCCTCTCCAAGCAAAATTATCAAATCTCAAAGAAGTTGAGTATCCTCCAGCAGATCTCAAACATTCTTAACACGCATCCCCGGCAGTCTTGGTCTAAAGTTTGTTCCCCGGCGGTATACCAACAGTCAAAGGAATCACTTCCCCGTAGTACAAAGTCTCCCCAGAAGAGTCCAATCTAGTTTCCCAGGAGAGCTGGAACTCATCTCCCCAAGCAGTAAGCTTATCCCCAGTAAATTCTGGAAGCTTATCCCCTCACGAGAACACGAACGCGTCGTCCGGCTTGATTTAAAGAGTTATTTCCTTAACAGGATATAACTGGGTTATCCTCAGCCAAAAGCCACGGAAAGGTCGTCGTCAACGTAGTTCTTTCCTATCCCCAGCGAAGTCTATCGACACTTCCAACAACAAAGACATCCTCAGCAAGCTATCAACAATTCAGCAAAGCATCTCTATCCCCACAGAGTATTGCTTCCCAGCATGATCGCTAGAGTATCTTGTCTCCCCACATAATCTCCCATTCGCCAAGTTTATTCCTCAACGGAGTCATCTTCTCCTACCGGTATTCTTGCAACTATCATCCCCAGCGGAAGTAAAAGCTTATTCTTCAACATCAGCCCAGGATACGACTTCCTGGCACCCGTCAAGGATTTACTTTCCTAGACGAAAAACACATTCATAAAACGTCACATACATCATTATAGCATGCATAGACGCATCATATCACCCCAATCTCATTTATTTTTGAGAACATCTTAAAATCAGGCAATTCATGCATTATGACATTGCATACAACTAATTCGTTACTTTTTCAGGAAAGAACGATCAACAGATAAAAGTCTTTACCCGTTGAGGTAGTAATCGTCCCAGATTCCTTCATCACCCTGCTGAGGTAGTAATCGTCCCAGATTCCTTCATCATCCTGCTGAGGTAGTAATCGTCCCAGATTCCTTCATCATCCTGCTGAGGTAGTAATCGTCCCAGATTCCTTCATCATCCTGCTGAGGTAGTAATCGTCCCAGATTCCTTCATCATCCTGCTGAGGTAGTAATCGTCCCAGATTCCTTCATCATCCTGCTGAGGTAGTAATCGTCCCAGATTCCTTCATCATCCTGCTGAGGTAGCAATCGTCCCAGATTCCTTCATCATCCTGCTGAGGTAGTAATCGTCCCAGATTCCTTCATCATCCTGCTGAGGTAGTAATCGTCCCAGATTCCTTCATCACCCGTTGAGGTAGTAATCGTCCCAGATTCCTTCATCATCCCGTTGAGGTAGTAATCGTCCCAGATTCCTTCATCATCCCGCTGAGGTAGCAATCGTCTCAGATTCCTTCATCGTCCTGCTGAGGTAGTAATCGTCCCAGATTCCTTCATCATATATTTGGAGTAGCAATCGTCCCAGATTCCTTCATCATATATTTGGAGTAGCAATCGTCCCAGATTCCTTCATCGTCCTGCTGAGGTAGTAATCGTCTCAGATTCCTTCATCATATATTTGGAGTAGCAATCGTCTCAAATTCCTTCATCGTCCTGCTGAGGTAGTAATCGTCCCAGATTCCTTCATCATATATTTGGAGTAGCAATCGTCTCAGATTCCTTCATCACATCCTTATCAAAAAAACCTCCTCTGGTTCAGTCAGATCGACCCTAAGATCTCCCTGATTCTTATCCCAGTAGAAGACACCCAAGATTTTTCTCAACGAGCATTGTTGAAGTTAAAGTCACCCAAGATTTTCCTCAACGAGCGTTGTTGAAGTTAAAGTCGCCCTAGATTCTCTTACCATTTATGCTAAGACAGTAACCATCCCTGGTTCATTCATCGCTGCTTGAAGATCCAGACTCAGCTCCTGTAACCAGTCAGGACATATCTATACCAAGCATCTGAAAACCAGTTCCTACAACGTGCCAGGTACTCATCTTTCTTTTGCAAGTATGCAGGTTCTCGCTAAGGAATCTCTTACGCGATCAACATCCAGATGGCATCTATAAGCCCATCATCCTATCCAGCAACCTCTAAATGGCATCTATAAGCCCATTTCCGTCACACTGCTACTATGTGAGCGCAAATTTCTGGGCACTCTAGTGTCCAATCATCTTCTACCCTCGGATTACGAAAGGCACGTCAGCCAATCTGCATCCTCAGGTCTAAGAAGATTGAACAGGGGCAACTGTTGCACCCCAAAATTTTCCCTCCCATATTCTTCAAGAAATTGCCAAGCCAGGTCACAAAATTTCCCAAGGGTTGCACAGTCCAACTGTCTCCTATACAGTCAAAACTAGGGTTTGGGTTCTGATCAAGAAAATGAAGTTTTCAAAGAGCCAATCAAGTCTCATATGTTCACAAAGATAGTCAAGTATCCTCATAGCAAGTTTCAAGGCATTCAGCTCAAAATCGCACAGTCAAAACCCTAGATTGCACTACAGTCAACTGTAGGGGCAAAATGGTCATTTGGCAGTCAAAAGTTCAAATTTTTGGTCAACATATCATTTTGAAGCCACAAACATCATTTGATCAATGCTTGATCATGATTCTCAAAATTTGGCTCAGAAAATCATCAAGATGCAAAAGTTACTATATTTGGACAGCTGAAAAAGTCAACTGAAATTGACCAGGGCATAACTTTCACATGGATTATCAGAAAAATTCCATCCAAATCTCATTTTGAAGAGAAAGACATTTCCTACAACTCATCTTCATACTTCAAAACCAAGAAATGCTCTCACAAAAAGTTATCAATTTCAACATTATAGGTCATTTTCAAAAGTCAACAAAAAGGGACTTTAAGTCAAAGGCCATAACTTGAGATTGGTAAATCAAAATGACATGGGACCAAAGGTATTGGTTAAAGGACTCAAAGACCTTTCCAAAATGTCCAAGAACATGTGAAAAGCTTAAAAATTGAGCAAGTTATGCCTTGTGGAAGTTGGGAAATTTTTGGATATTTTGAAAAGTCAACTTTGATCCAAATGACCTAAAAATGCTAATGGGCTCATTTTTCTTCCATGATTCATCATTCTAAGCATATGCACGACCACTTGGCCCAAAGGGAAGTATTTTCTCATTTTTTATTTATTTATTTGAGTTTTTATTTATATTAATTCAATTAAATCAATTAAATATGTGAAAAAATATTTAACCTAACAAAACCAATCTTTTTATACATGTTTTGGCTTCTATAATTCGTGCATATGCAAATGTGGAAAGTTTTGGTTTGATTTGAGCTAATTGACACCAAATACACATGAAAAAAGATTCAAAAAGATCTTATAAAATCAATTTGCAAAATCATTGAATGGAAGAGATTTGATTGAATTTCTTTGACCTAATGCCTCCACTACATAACCAGGAATCTAAACCTAATTGGATGGGACTGAAAGCTGCGCAAAAGAACACATTACACACTTGAAAAAATTGCCATAAAACTCAAATCTGAAAACGTTGTTAGAGGTGGTTTTCAGCCAAGATTTTCATCCCATTGGCTTCCTGAAGCTTCAAGGAAACGATTCCAATCCAGATCATCCATTATAAAGCCAAGAATTGGTAAAACGAGGGCCATCTGCATCAAGAAAAACTCATAGTCGTGCACAACGATTCATGCATCCATTATCACTTTTAATGCTTGATTTACGTTCCTTGTAAAGTTCTAAAGCTAACCATTGTATTTAATTGGATTATTATGCATCGTATGTGATTTCACCATAGTTGATTTCTAGGGTTTTGCAGGACTGGAATTTAGGGCTTTTGCAATAAGGAAAAATTAGCCCACGAAACCATGACCATTAGACTCAGAGCTTGAAGACGAAGAGGATGGAACCCTCGCGCTCAATTTATGAGCGTTGAGGGGCTAATCGCTATTTTCTCGTAGCCAGCCTAAGAAAACGCAACATAAACCGTTGCCCTTGTGTTTCGTTTTCAGGGAAGGTGGAGAAGATGATTACATGTCACACGCTGACTGGCTCATTTAAAATCTCGCGCGCTTTTCCAGGCCATTAACTCACTTTCCTTTTTATTATTTGTTTGTCTAATATATGTAAAACGCGTTGGTTAGCACAGATGGCAGGCATAAGGATTGGCATAGCTCAAGACCTGGGTTCGAGTCCCAGGTCTACATTATTTCTATATTATTTTGCAAAGCGTCTTCCCATGCAATTTCAAAGGTGGAGCGCATGATATACCAACATCATCCAGACGTCCACGTGCTTAGTGGAATCAGATCAAAGGCCAAGAATCAAAGAGCACGCTACACTTCAGTCAACGCACCACATGCTTGCACGAAAGTCAATCAGGCCTTGCAAGATTGGGCCAGAACTTTTGAATCAACACCTCACAATTGGGGACTACCCCCCCCCTGGTTTGCCTTCTCCATATTTTTCTATTTTATCTTTATTATTTTATTTACTTTATTATCTTGATTTAATTAATTATTATTTTTACAAAATATGAAAAACATCATAAAAATCAGAAAAGACAAAAAAATGTAATAAAAATTTTTATTTTAATTATTTTCATAAGTAAATTATATATAATTGAATTTAGTATAATTAGGTTTTTGCAATTTTAATTCTTTTTAATAAATCTAAAAAAAATAGAATTAGGTTTAATTGACATTTCCTATCCTCTTTTTTCTTTTTTTACCATAATATAATTTATTTATTTATTTTCATAATTAAATTGCACATAAAGGAATTTAGGTTTAATTTAGGTTTTAATTTAATATTTTCACAGTAAACTTAAAAGCCATTAGAATTAGGGTTTGCATCCAATTTTCATTTTAATTAATCCTTTTTTATTAAATCTTAAAAAACACTAAAATACAAAAAAAAACATTTTCTTTTAATTCTTAATTTTAATTCCATTATTTATTTAATTTTGCAAAAGGGTCCAACGCCCATGTTTTTAGTTGTTTAATTGCGCATATTTATTTTATGTCATTTAAATAATTATGTATCTCTCCCAAAGCCATGTAACTCGGACAATTTAACTTCTCGCACTTTTATTTGCTTTATTTATTTTCTGTCAAATCGGGTCCGGTTTAATTTTGGCGATGTGGACCCGCGCCATTTGTAATAGCTTTAGAATTTACTTTCCCGCAAATATTTTAACTGTTAAACAAAGCATGAAAGAATGTATGGACTTAAATAAAATCAAGCGTAGAACACCAATGAACATGACAAGGCAAAATATCTGAAAACGACACACGAATCGCATACACCACCCCTAGGGTACGCCTCACTGTTGCCTTGCCTCGAAAGGTGATCGTCAAGTAGAGGATGTCTTAGTAAGTCCTCATGATCCGGGAACCTAGCATGAGGGTAGCTTCTAAGGTGTCTTCCCATTGCTCTGGTGATCACCATGTCCCGAACCTCGAATTGACCCGAACACCTCCAACGGTGGTGCTACCTACCTCTTAATGGTGGGATGGCACTACTTTAAAGGACATTTACACAGACGAATTCCTTAGGGTAGGTAGACGACTCATGGATACTTGCTCTCTTCAAAACAAACAAAATCTTTTCACACCAACACCTTTTCAAAAAGCTTTCGAAAGCAATTTTTCAAACACTCTTGAGGACAGATACAAGAGTCGAACTGGAATTTTCAAAGAAACTTTTTTAAAACCCACAGTTGAAAAGCAAACAAACCATTTTTGAAAACACATTGAGCAAGTATCTAAGAGCCCATGGATAACCATGGATAGAAAGGGTGCTAACACCTTCCCTTTCTATAATCTACCTCCCGAACCGAGAGCAATCTCTTTAAGGAATTTTTCTGTGCTTTTGTCCTTTCCATTTGGAGAAAATAAAAGACGGTGGCGACTCTTGCTTCTGCGACATTTCGCGAACCAGCTTTAAACAGTCAGTTCCAGATCCACCGATCACACAATGCATTGATAAAGTAATAAAGTTTTAACATGACTAAATGTTTAAACAATCAAAAGAAAATTACAAATTGAAAATTCTAATGAACAAAAAGTCTTCTCGTCTCAGGACTTGTCACTTCAAATGGTGAGCCTTGGAGGATTGACAAAAACATTCCAGTTGACCATCTTGTGTGAATTCCAATGCTCCTTTATCGATCAGGTCTTGAATTTTGTTTTTCAATGCCCATCAGTCATCAGTATCATGCCCCGGGATGTTGGAATGGTATGCACACCTTGCATCAGGATTGTAGTTTGGGGAGGCTATGTGGGGATTCTGAGGAGGGTCCCTTAACGTCACCAAATTCAATCTCAACAGGTGTTGTAAAGCTTGAGACAGCGGCATGTTGAGCTCGGTGAACTACCTTTTGGGCATATCTGGCTTACTCTGATTAACCCGTTGCTTTTGGCGAGGTTGTCGTTGGACCTGTGATGTAGTAGCAATTTGGAAAGGTCCACCCTTCACCAAACCAAACCCTTGTCTTCTTGGAGGCTGATAAATGACTTGGTCCCCGGCCTCGACTGTTTGCTTCATATTGTTGTATCTGTCTTGATGAAGTTGGTTGATAATGATTCTCAGCTCTTCTTGTTCTCGGGCTAAGATTTGGATAAGGGCCGTCTGCCCCAGCATTTGGGTTCTTATTGCATCTACCTCAGCTTGCAGTTGTTCTAACCGTTCGCCCTTATTGTCTTCAGGACTTTTCTTGACCAAGTCCCCAACGAGGAGTGTTTTCAACTCTTCCTTCCCCTTGGACAGGTTTAGGAATATTTCCCTGAACTGAGTTTCTTGAAGATCTCTGGTGTCTTGTTGGAGAGCCATTGATGAAATAAACAGCGAGAACATGAGAGACTTGTACTGGGAGACCTGTTATGCAATGATATGTATGATATATGTATGCAATGTTTTCAAGGATCTCGCGGGGTAAACAAGAAACTGTTAGAATTTGAATTTTACAGCTTTGATTGAAGAAACTTCGTGTCATCAAGAGTCCTTTTTCAAGATTCAAGCTCACCATATCGAGTGGGTCATAGCCCCTGACTCAAGTTATCGTGTTTTGATCTCTAGACGACATTGGATAGAGGAAAATAAATCCCCTTTTCCCCTTTCTAGACGCTTGATTTACCATAACCTGCATCACAAACCCTTGAGATCCTTGAAATGGTTAAGGAAATGTTAAGGCATGATGTTATGATGTGCATGCTATGTGTTTAAGCAAAAGTACGAGGTGATGTAAACAAGTAAATTCGGCAAGAAATCCAAGTTATTGGATAAGAACTGTAAACAAAACCTGCAAGGAACTCATGTTGTCAGATAACAAAAATGTGCAAGTAGTTCAAGTTTGAAAGCACACAAGTCACACAAACAACCTTAAGTTTAGGCTTGCATGGGGTTTAGGTATTACCCTCTTTCAGTTTAGTTGGTTCAACATTTCCTATTAATAGTAACCGGGTTCTAGAGGTTCTCAATATCACTGACCATCCTCGATCGATTATAATTCCTGTTTAGCAACCTTTTCTTGCAGCCAGAATCATCGCGAGAGTATGGTCTCAATGAGTGTAGCATACTGCTACTTTTCTATGGCCAAGTTGGTCAATTATAGGTTCTAAGGTCAGTTGATGCTTAATGACCCATTAGCAGCCCCATACTCTCATTGTTCCTCTATAAGGGATATCGGTACCAACTAATGTGTCACACCAACGCAGCTACTACTTCAACCGTATCGGTCTATGCCGTACAGTTCCCTCACAGTCTATTGCTACTTACCTAAAAGGTGTTCCCCAGATCCGGGTTAGGATCTATATTAACTCCGATACAAGGCCCACAAATATAAAGCAAACAATTCAAACAATTGAAAACAATATGATGAACTAATCCTAAGGTACACCCCACTTATTCAGTCCCCAGCAGAGTCGTCAGTTCTGTGATACGGTGGCCAGAACCGGGATGTGGTTTTCTTATTTCGTTAAGGAAATTTTGCTGGTTTGTGTTTTGTGTTTGTATTTGCAAAATGTCGCGGTAAGCAAGAGTCGCCACCGTCTTTTATTTTATCCAACAAGGAAAGGAAAAAAGCACAAAAAAATTCCTTTTTCGAGATATTTCTGAGTACGGGGGGTAGATTTATAGAAATGGAAGGTATTAGCACCCTTTCTATCAGTAGTTATCTACGGGCTCTTAGGTACTTGCTCATCATTTTCAAAATTGTTTTCTTTGTGTTTGTGCGCTTTGAAAAGTTTTTGTTTTTACTTCGATTTAACTCTTGTTTCTGTCTTCAAGAGTGTAATGAAGTGTTTTTGAAAACTTTGTTTATAAAGGAGTGTAAGTGTGAAAAATTTGTTTGGAATGAGCAAGTACTTAAGAACTAATCTACCTACTCGAAAAAATAATCGTTTTGTATCCGTTTCCTTTAGACAACGCTATCCCACTATTAGTGAGTAGGTAGCACCGCCGTTGGAGTTTGAGGGTCAATTCGAAAGGGACGCACGGTCACTAAAGCAATGTTAGGACGTCTTAGTAATAACCCTAATGTCTTAGATCAATTATTCGAGGCAATAATTCCGAGGCAACCATTCCAAGGCAACTTTTTCGAATCGGGACTTTGATCTTTGTTTAGACAAAAGAACGACCACTAAAGCATCATATACTCAATGACCATTTACCGAAGGCAACCAAGTGGGAGTGTACCCTAGGAGTGCGCATGTGCGAATGATTCAATTTCAGTTTATTTATCTTTGCATATTTAGGGTAATCTAACTGTTTTAAAATTAATCATACATTCTTGTCATGCATCCATATATCATACATCTAACAGTTAATAATTTGCGGAATTTAAAGTGTGGAATTTAAACTACGCTATTACAAGGCTTTGGGTATTTACATAGCCAAAAACAAACCCTTTGAAAATAAAGCGATAAATATAAATAAACGTCCTAATTAAACTATTACAAACTGTAGGCAGTTACATCAATATGGTAAATCATAAAAATAAAGCGCGCGAGAGGAATTAAGATTGACGAGAATTTAAGGTTTTGACCCTTCTAACCTAATTAAAAGAAAATTTGTTTTTTTTTTGTTTTTAATAAAAGAAATAAGTTTTCTAAATTAAATATGCAATTAATTAGTTAATTAAATTAATTAATAAAAATAATTACATGACCTATTTTGGTTTCTTTGGTTATTTTAGGAAAAAATAAAATATAATTAAGTTAGTAATAAAACCTATTTATTCTAATTATTTTTAAGTTATCTACAAAAAGAAATTAAAGTTTTACATAAATTAAAATTTAATTAAGAAAAAATCCTAAATCTATTTTTATGTGATTTTGATATTTGTTTATTGATAAAAAAAAGGATTAAAAGAAATAAACAAAACGAATAAAACATGAAAATAAAGATGGGCCTAGTAGCAAAAGTAAACAGGGGGTGTAATCATCAGAAATCCCTAGGCCCGAATCTTCGAAAGCTTCATATCTAACTATGGTGTGTTTTTTATTCTTGCATGGAACCTATGATTCAACCATCCATAATTGTTCTATATAAAACTCAAACAAACGTTAGCATACCATAAAATGTGATTAAAATTAGAGATTCAAAGTTTAAAATTTTACCAAACCGGTATTGTCAAATAGGGGGCGTGCTAGGCGTGTGATGGATTACTCTTGGGCCTTGTAAGACTCTTGATGACTTCAAGAGGATAGTTTGAGGCTTGATGTCAATTGAGAGAGACCGGAACCTCGAGATATGACTTGCACCAATTCTTTGATTTCTGGAGAGCTTTTTGAAGAGCTTTTAGAGAGCTTTTTGAGAGCTTTTTAGAGAGGATTTTCGTCCTTTTCAAGCTTGTATGACTCTATATTTATAGAGGAGAATGAGGAGACAAGAAAGCATGGAAAGAATCTCCCTCATAATGTTGTGTTTTAAGACCATGATCAAGATTTGAAAAAAATACCATATTTGATGATTTTATGTCATTTTCACATGTGGATGAACCTGGACATATTTGAAGGGTTATTGCATGAAATAAATTGACATAAACCAGCATAAAACTTGCCCAAAATGGATTCACATCAAAATTTACATTATTTCTATTATTTATTTATTTAATTCTGAATTTTAATGAATAAAATATCAAAATAAATAGCATAAATAGTAGAAAAATTTATGGGTGGGCTTAGAGGTCGTGGACCATGTTAGGAATGAGTTTCAAACTTGAAAAGATAGGCCCATTTGGAAAAAATCCAAGTTTGGTCAATATTTGCTCCATGCATTTTTTTCAAAAATTGTCCAACTTTAACAATGCATATCTCTCTTAATTTTAACCTTATGAGGGTGTTCTTGGACTTTTTATAAAGCTTAGGATGGCCCCTAAGCAACCTCTTTGGTTTCATCTCAATTGGATCTTCCATGTTCATGTAAGAAGCTTTGACCCAAAAGGTGTTTTTGTTTACTTTTCAAAATGACCTATAATGTCCAAATTTATATCTTCTTGTGAGTGCATATTTTGAACTTGGGAGATGAAGATGAATTGTAGGGAATTAAATCCTCTTCAAAATGAGCTTTGGATGGGTCATTTCTGATAAAGTATGAGAAAGTTATGCTTGATCAAAGTTGAGTTGACATTTCCTACAAAACCCTAATTTAGCAACTTTTGGATTTTGATGAATTCTGAGCAATCCTTGAGGAATCATGATCAACCCTTGATAAAATGATGAATAATACTTCAAAATGAGGACGTTGACCAAAAATCTTGAAGTTTGACTGTATGTGGGCCACAATTGACTTTTGCCCTAGCACGGTCGACTTTCAGGCCTTTGAGCAATTGACTGAGCAAACTTCCTCTGCAAGGCTTGAAACTTGACATGGATGATCTTGAGAACATATTAGGACAATAGTGAGAATTTGGGATCCTTTGGACTCAAACATCTTGATTCAAAATGAAACCCTAATTTGAGGTAGACTACCTTTATGAGAGAGTTTGTCTGGTCAACTCTTGGACTTTCTTGGGCAATTTGAAGACCTTACTTGAAATGTATTGAGAAATATGGGAGGGGAAATTTTGGGGTACAACACATGTCCTGAATAATATTCTAACATCCAATCAGACAGTCAAGCATAAATATTTACCAACACATCTTCATCCACATTGTCTTCTGCTGAATTTTAAGTCTTCTCCTTTCACTTAGACTTAGTGACACACATCAAGACATCAGAATATCACATTTGTGACATCTCTCAATAATAAAGATCCTTAGAGAGTCCTTAAAAAAATCTGTAGAGAAAAATAAATTTTCTCAGACTCAACCATTAAACACACAAAAGATATGTGAACTTCTGATTTAAACACCCAACTTCACATGGCTAAAATCAACCATGCCTTGTCAAGATCACCAAAATTTTCATAATGTCATAACATGTTGCATGACATCATATCCTCATAAGAGACATAAGATCTCTACAAGCTTGAATAACACTCTAACTAAACAATATTTGTACCATTGCAGCAACAATCTACAGACAAATACATGACTCCCCTTGTCATGAATAACCAATGTTCCAACTGAAGATGAAAACTTGAGCACTAGATGAAAACCTCAGCATTTCCCGCATATGATGAACCTCGACTCCCTCAGTAGAGTTAAACCAGAGTCAGATATTCTTACTCCTTGAGAATACTTCCAAGCACTCTGAATTCTTCAAAACACAAGGACACGTCTAATTATTGTCCTTTCATAACCATACTCTGTATCATGACCTTTTGAGTAGGAAAGATGTCATGCATACTAGGTGTGAAGTCACTCACAATTTAAAAAAAAATAGTTTGCTTAAAAGTTTTACTAAGATCCATATTATCAACACTTTTTTGGAGTGACTTACAGCAGAAGAAAAAAACTTCATCAAAACAATTTGCTCAGACCTCAGTATTTGTCAACAGTCTTCTGCCCTTTCATCCACTAGCAGTCGTTGGTACTAGTGGATTCTTCAACAAAGTAGTCATGCATTCACCAGCATACTACTGTAGATATGATTAGATTCTTCATATTCTACTCCACATAGTTAGAAATGCCACTTCTGACACTAATACTTGAGCATCCAACTCCATATGCACAATATCAAGCGTTCAAAATAGCCATCAACAATCATATAACGTTAAGACATCATATGGGATATGAGCTTCATAACACATAACTCAGTTACATTAGTTCTTGAATCATTATTCAAAGGACTTATTGTGCATAGAAATCCTTTAAGAAACTCCAAATATAACACAGCCAATGCAGCTCATCCATGTTCTTCCAGACACTTGAATACTATGGAGAGAAATAAACTCTCACATACTCTCTGAAACACAATGTTCAGAATGCAGAATTGCATAATTCTTCAGACAAATATTTAGTCTCCCGTCAAAGTATTCACCATTTGTCTCATACACAACCTCCTTAGAGGATAAACAAATACTCAACTCTCGTCAAAGTATTTATCATTTGTCAGATAAGATTACCTTTTCACACAAGGTAAGACATTTGGTCTGACGATCTTCTTCTGCACATATCTGGCACCAGCTGATAACATTCATTCATGTCATAAAATATCCAAGATTAGGTCAAAAGCTTAACCATAGCTCCACTCTAGATAATAACAACTTCCTTGACTGAAGGAATAAAATAAACTTCGAGATGATGTTCCAACATCGAATATGACACCAGTCTTAAACACTTGGATTTCACCATTAACTATGGTATGGAGACACCATAGTAACCCATAACTCTTGCAAGGATACAAGAGGATCAACCATCAGTAGTTGATCAGCTTTCTACACCAGATCATACATACATGAAGAAACCTGCATATTACACATCTCAAGAATCTTCTTCTTAAAAGTACAATGTTCAGATCTCCTATCTGACTTTGAGGTGTTGGATGCCATCCTTCTGCACCTAAAGAGGAAATTCCCTATAACGGGTATCTGGAGCAGACTTCAACAATAATGATATTTATTGGTCATCACAAATAGATTATACAGAATAAGTTTGCTTCTCCATTACACAGGGATTCCCTTCAGTCCTTGCAAAAACATATGTTCCATCATGTGAGGACACCATATAATTGAATCCTAGCAAAGAGAGGAACTTCCCATAGATACCAGGGAACAATAATCCTGTGGTCCCAAACTAATAACTCCTCCTTGCTTCAAATAAATGAAATGCCCATCCTAGGTGATTTGGATGACACTTCCAAAGTGCATATAACAATCAACCTCTTAGTGCAGGTTGAAACAACTCCAATGTACCCAACCCTTGGATGACTTTTCCAATAGAACAAGAGTTCCATGTTTTCATACACTTCACAAGAGATGTCAAGTTAGAGTAAACAACCTCTATCCTATTAACGAGATGTCCAGTCATATTGAGAAAAATAAATTCTCAATCCAAGGATGCCAAGACATTATGTCTGACATTACTTCAAGTTCTTCTAGCTTCAGATTAAGGACTCCCCTTTATTAACTGCTAAGAATTTCTTGAGAACCACATAGTAGCTGCACACCCTATGATTAGTGAATTACTCCCCTCAACCAGAATCTATTCCATGTCCATAAACAAGATTCCATAAGCCTGTCTGCTTTGATCAGAAGGATCTTCCAGTTGTTAGAGAGAAAGTTCTTGACACTATAGCTTGTCATCCACATATAAAGAATTCAGATGAGATACCTTTATCAAGCCTTCATAACAAAGCACAACCACTTCTCACCAACTCACTTAGATCGGAAATAAATTAATCTAAAGAGTGCCAAATATGTTAGTCGTGTTTTGACCAACATACTTATCTAAGACATGTTTCTATCATAGAAACTTCTTAGATATAGATGCCTCCTTTTCCAGATCAGAAGAAGGTTCCAAACATATGAAATTTAAGACACATTTGTTTAGCCCTTAAGCATATGATATGCCCTACCGTTGTCCAACCAGATTCTGTGTAATCTGCTGGCTTGATGTTCCAAAATCAGGTAGGACATCAAGAGATCCTTCATCAAAGCCTGGAGATTGGCATTTTAGGATTGAAAGCAAAAGTAAATTGCCTCCACCAGATCTCTTTTCAACAAACTCACATAAGAGTGCCTTTATGAGTAGACTTGGGATAAACCTCAAGTATATTTGGCTGCTCTAGCAAGCTTATCAAACCTCTCCTCAAGTATCACCACATCATGGGATATGCCTTCAGAGGAGAACAATGTGTTGCATCTCCAACACACAAAACCATCAGGAGTCTTCCATCATATATATATATATATATATATATATATATATATATATATATATATATATATATATATATATATATATATATATATATATATATATATATATATATATATATATATATATATATATATATATATATATATATATATATATATATATATATATATATATATATATATATATATATATATATATATATATATATATATATATATATATATATATAGCAGAACACAAACAAGAAAACTCCACACCAAAATTCAGGCAAAAACATAAACCTTTGCACAATCACACCACACTCTAGGTGCAACAGGTTAACAATAGTTTGCCACCAAAGCTACACGCCTGAAAACAACACAGACATGTCCAACACACCCTGTCATCAACAGTCCATCCTCTATATCTAGGGACCATTCAAACAACAACATGAACTCTCCAAGTTTATATAGTTGTTCAGTAGAAACAAACTACCTTGCACATAACTAGAAAGTATCCTCCTTGGATCTCATCCAGAAACAAACAGGATGCCTGCTCTGATACCAATTGAAATTCTGATATGACAGAACTCAGATGTCCTATGACATGTTGGGACATCTGATCTGACATAAACAAACAGGCAAGGTATTAACAATAAAAATAGTATTGAAAAACATAAACAACACACTATAATTGTTAACCCAGTTCGGAGCAACTCTCATACTCTAGGGGCATACCAAGCCACGGACAAACCCACTACGGTAGTATTAATTCGAAGCTAAACTCTCCCGTTTACAATCTCTCACTTAATCACTATCCTTCCTAGATTTCTATCTAAGACTCACCTAGATATGAGGCTCTCTTCAATCCCTCTTCAATCACAGACAACGATAGGATCAATACAATTCTGAACAAACAGGAAGACACACTTCCATGACAATCACTAGCCAAGACTCTTAACTAAGACCACAACTTGGAGTTACTTCAAATCTTCCTCCAAGAACAATAATGAACTCATTACTTCACAGCTTCTGAGTGAGAACATAGTGGCCATCTCGTAACCTGAGTGGTTCACTAACACCATCTCTCCTAGAGAGCGGCACAAAGACAAGACCCTAGACGTCTACATCTTGAATCTATGTCTTTCCTAGGTTACAAACACTTTTATTTATAACTTATACCCAACTGGATTTGAACCTTCAAAATACAGCATATCAGCTGTAACAACCAGCAGTAATTTTTGCTACAAACAAGGTCTTCAATCAAATCTTCCTAAATTATCTCCAAATTTAGAAATTGTATATTCTTTAATATTGTGATTAGATTCTTCTTGACCTTTAAATCAGCACCACATATGATTGCATATCTGCATCAGTTAAATCATAACAGAATCTAATTGTCCACTTCAGCTCGGGCGCGATGTCACATGCTTCTTCATAGGACATCTTATCCGACACGTTGTTTCAGACGTTGAAATACTTCAACTCAACATGTCCTAACATAAGATAAGACTTCTTACTCAACATGTTCCTGTTAGCAAGTTAACACATCGTATCTAACATATTACTGCTATATTTATTTTACAAAAATTAATGTCAATCCTTACAACTAAGGAACTTACATAAACCAAATCATATCCATTTTTAAACCATTTAGACGGTTATATTTATAACCATAACTACATTTCACTTGAAATCGGTTATGAAACCGGATATTAATTCAGTTATGGTTACACAACCACTTTTTTTTTACAAATCCGATTTTAAATCAGTTATTTTTCAAAACTAGTTTTAAATTAGTTATTTATAAATTTGGATAAAAACCAATTTAGTTTTTGCTTAAAAACCAAATTATTTTTAAAACTCGATAAAAATCGGTTTTAATTTTTTTTAAAACCGGTTATCTTTTAAACCTTATTTTTATGAGTCTCTATACGATTCACAATCAGAATCCTTAATTGGAAGTACTGGTCCAGAGTACTCGTTTTAATTTATTTAAAACCCAATTATTTTTTAAAACTGATTTTTAAGATTCAATTTTTATGAAAAAAAATCATACTTTTAAAATTGATTCCATTAATCATGACATTTTCAATTATGATATACTTTGGCGAAATTTTAGTTAAGAATTTCTTGTTGTACTTCAATCATGTTTGCTGAAGAAATCTAAACAATATATTTTCAAAAAAGATAAGAGTTTCAAATAATTAAACTGTATAGAAAAATGGATAGAAAAGGATCATGTTAACAAGAAGAATCCTCACATTAAAAGTATAACTTTTGTGCGTTACAATCAAAGCTAGATAAGATGTAATGTCACTTTTCAAATCTTCCGAAAGATATCATCAAAATTGCTAGTGAGTCGGTGAACTTACAACCGCAATCCATGCAACTATGGAAAATTCCAATCACAGTAACACAATTTTTGAAATTACTACAAGGGTTCCTAAAACAAGACAGCATTTTGGTAAGATTTGCAACTCACATTTCTCCACCATTTCCTAATGAAATTTAGCAAAATCAAAGCCTATTTTATGAATATAACATTTACTTTTTAGTCGAAGTTCTCAAAAAAATATACAGTTTTCGAAATTTCTGCAGAGGTTCCACGTATTCTAAAATGACCTTACCCATGAATTTCTTGTTTTGTATATTTATTGATTCCATAAATTATTTCTTACACATGCACGGATGTTGTACCTCAAAATTTGTCTTCCCTTTTTCTCAAAACATTTTCTCACAAGAATTTTCAAAAGTCCAAGTTCACGCAAATACAATTGGATTTTTGGCTTTCAGGCATCAAATCAAAGTGGAGTAAGTTAGCCTTGATTTCAAAGTCTTTGATTGCATCTGAAATCCTTCAAGATAGCCTTGATTTCAAAGTCTTCGATTGTATTTGAAATCCTTCAAGTTAACCTTGATTTCAAAGTCTTCGATTGAGCATTGGGTCTCCTTCGAGCAAGCTTTGGTCCACAAGCTTCATTTGGACATATGGCCCCCATAAGGTTGATTCGATTCACCATCAGTAGCCTCCTACAAGTTGGCTTCGATTCACAAGCAGTAACCTCCTATATGCTTGCTTCGATTGAGCAATGGCCTCCTACATGTTGGTTTTGATTCACAAGGCAAAAGCATCTTCATACTTGCCTTCAATCCACTAGGAAAATACTCCCTTTATGCTCGTCTTCAACGCGCAAGGCAAAGGCTCCCTCTCTAATTGGCCTTCGATTCACAAAACAAAGGCCTCTTCATGCTTTCCTTGAATTCATAAGGCAAAGGCTGCTCCAAACATGCCTTCGATTCACAAGGCAAGAGCTTCTTCCATGTGTGCTTTGACCCACAAGGAAATGACTTCCTTTGTGCGTGCCTACAGCACACAAGGCAAAAGGCTTCCTCAGACTTGCCTTCGATCTACAAGGCCAAGGCCCCTTCAACTTGCCTCTGTGCTTGCTTTCGACCCACAAGGAAATGACTTCCTCTGTGTTTGCCTCCAGTGCGCAAGGCAATGGCTTCCCTTCATGCTAGCGCCCATAAAGCAGTGCCTTTCTTTCATATGTGTTTCGATTCATAGAGCAATAACGTCCCTCATGCTAGAATCCATAAGCCATTGGCTTCCTTTGTGCTAGTTTCGACTGGGCAATGGTTCCCTTCGAAACTGCTTGCGTTGACTCTATCTCTGAACCCTTTAACACATGATTGCTACTTTATGAGCACACATTGGTGGCCCATTAGAAGAATGCACAATGCATACATGTGGCCTATTTGAAAGACACTCAAAAGGTCTATTCGAAGGATATACATGTGGTCTATTCGAAGGAGACACATAATTATTGAAAACAAGTTTGTCTTATGATGAGTCTTGGTCCAAGATGCTTGCTGGCCCAAAATCCAACATGTTGTCAAGCTCAATTCTCCTACGCAATTGCATTCGAAGGAAGTGACAAAAGGAGCTTCGACTAGCCAGAGTGAAGTTTTCGATTGGGCTAGTTGGAGCCATCGAAGGGAGCAGTTCAGAGCCAATCGAAGGACCAGGCATTAGAGTAGTTCGAATTCATACAAGGCGCCAATCATCACCTGTCCAGGTTCATTCAAAATTCCAAAATGGCATGAAAAATCTCAAAATGGTAATCTTTTAATTTGTCTGATTTTATTTTCAAAGCCATGTTTAATGGCTGATCTTTAAGGTCATGTTTCTTTCCCCATTTCCTTGTCTCCTCCATCTCCCATAAATACAAGACACCAACACAAGCCAAAGGGGACAACACACACACGCTGCCTCAGAAAGCATACCAAAATTCTAAAAATCTCATAGTTTGAAACTAGTTTTGCAAGTACCCTCAGTCCAAACGAATACTAGATTTGTGCTCCCGAGACTCCCAAGAGTATACTCCAAGCCAATCCACACCCAGAAGTGCCAAATCGAAGCATCCCATCTTTGGTAAATTTTCAAATTCATATCTATGTTTTCATGATGTATTAATATTTTTCAGTGTTTGATTCATGTTCAGGGTATCATATAGCACATCTTTCACATGAAACATGCAAGGATAAAGGCCAAGATTTGTGTTCTTCATCGAATCTCAAAAACCTTGGGTTTTTAGGGAAGATAAACTCAGATTCAAACTCAAAGGGGGTCGAATTAAGAGAGGTCGAATTAAGGAAAAGAACCTGGGTTCGACACTCAGGTCATGCTTTTTGTTTTTGTTAATATCTTTCTTGCAGATTCAGTGTCTTCCTCTACAAGTAATCCATCAAACACCTCCAACAATATCCTCTGTTGGATCGAAGGCAACATTCTTCACTGGATCGAAGGCCATCTTTCACTGGATCGAAAGCCACCCTTCATCGGATCGAAGGCCACCCTTCATTGGATCGAAAGCCATCTTTTCTTTGGATCGAAAGACTTTTCTTCTTGTATTTTTATTTTTTACTCATATCTTTTAATAGTTTCCCTCTTTAAATCAACAAATCAAATAAAAAATCATCATAGAAATTAGGATTAGATTTTATTAATTAAATTAATTTTTGAAATAATTAATTAATTAATTTTAACATATTCTTCTCAAAAATTAAAATAAATTAGAGTTTAGGTTGAATTTCATTTTTTTATTATTTATTTTCTTTTCATAAAAATCAAAAATAAAACAAAAGGATTTTATTCTTAGGATTTTAGACATCTTTTCAAATTCAGGCGTTATTGTTCTTTTGCACTGTTTCATATTATTATAACTGCCTAATGAGTTGTAATAGTTAGGACTTTATTCTCTGCTTTTTATTTCTCCCCGAGTTTTTGGACTATGTAATTAATTCCCCTCCCTGAAGCCATGTAATAGCGTAACTTTAATTTTCGCATTTTAATTCCCTGCAATTATTAATTGCTAGATGTATGGTAATAGGATTGTATGGCAAGAAATTAAAAGCAACGCTAGCAAACCTAACACAAAAGACAAAAAAATAACTGAATACAACACACTTACACATATACACCTCTAGGATACTCGCACTTTGGTTGCCTTTAGAAAATAAAACTGTCATGTCCCTCGAAAGTATGGGTGCTTTAGCAAAAAGCCTCGAATCAAGAGATCATAGTCCATCGATGACCCTACGGTGTTGCCTTTCGGTAAATGATTTAGTCCCTTAAACAAAATTACTAAAGTGTCTCCATATGTTGCCTTTATGATTGTATGATGATCCATGAATGTATCTCAAACATCTAATCGATAAGGCTACCTACTCACTAATAGTAGGATAACACTGTCTAAAGGAAGGGAGGAAATGAACAAACCTTTCGAGTAAAAGTAGATAGTTGTTAGATGCTTGCTCAAAAACAAACTTTTACACTTACACAAAAACATTTCAAAAATAATTTTCAAAGACGCTTTATCAACACTATTGAGGACTAATACAAGAGTTATCATAAAGAAAATCGTCACACTAAGGCATTTTCAAAAATAATTTTCAAAACACACAAAGCACAAAGGTATTCAAAAAAATGAGCTAAGCATCTAAGAGCCCGTAGATAACTACGGATGGAAAGGGTGCTAACACCTTCCCTTTCCATAATCTACCCCCCTTACTCAGAAAACATCTCGAAAGGTCTTTTTCTGTTTTTTTTTCACCCTTTCCTTTGTTGGATAAAAGAAAATTCGGTGGCGACTCTAGCTTACCGCAACATTTACAAATACAAACGCAAAACCAGTATAATTGTCGGTTCTGCCACCGTATCACAGAACTAGCGACTATGTTGGGGATTATACTTATAAAGTGGGGTTACCTTAGAGATTAGGTCATATTTAACTTGCTTTCCTTGTATGCTTTAATTTCTTTATCTTTAAGGGTTTTGCTTGGGTTTACTTGTAAAGATCTTACATCCGGATCTGGGGCACCTTTTAGGTAAGTAGCAATAGATCGTGGGGACTGTGTCGGGTATACCGACACGGTTGAAACGATAGCTACGTTGGTGTGACACATTTGTTGGTACCGGTAGCCCTTGAGTAGTCAAGGAAAATACGGGGCCGCTGTGTGGTATCATGAAGCACGAACTGACCTTAGAACCTTTAATTGAACAACTTAGTCATTAGGAAGTAATGAGATAGCTGGCTTTGGTGCAGTCCGAAGTTGGTTGATACTCGATACTACACTCATTAAGATCTGACTTCTGAGATATTTCTATCGCCAATTATTGTACCCCAAAATTTTACCTCCCATTTTTACTCCAGACATGCTCATTGAGGTTCCCAATTGCTCAAGGATGACCAAGAATTGACCAGACAAATTCTCCTCCTAAGCAATGAACCTCTAGTTAGGGTTCCATTTTTCACCAAGATGTGTGAGCTCCAAAGGTCTCAAATGTTTTTCATTGTCCTAATATGTCTTCAAGATTGCCCATGCCAAATTTCATGCCTTACACTACAAATTTGCCCAGTCAACTGCTCAAGTGTTTGACAATCAACCGTGCTAGGTCAAAAGTCAACTGAACTTTGACCAGACATAAATTTTCACATACTTCACCCATTTTCCCCAACCACGACTCATTTTTGAAGAGAATCCAGTTCCCTACAGCTTCTCTTTTATCCTTAAGTTCAAGAAATGCATCAATGGGAAGATACAAGCTCATGCAACTTCCAATACCAAGGGAGGCTACCATAACTTCTTGAAAGAGGTTCAAATTCAAAACAAATGTTCAAGGCAAAAAAACTACAGCATGAGTCGACACATAGCCATATAAGTCGATTCATTCTAGTCATAAAATAGGGTATGAGTCGACTCATTCTAGTGACAAAACAGGGTATGAGTCGACTCATGGCCTTATGCATCGACTCATATTGCTATCCAGCCCCAAAACAGAAGGATGAAGGGTTTATGAGTCGACACAAACATGGTATGAGTCGACACAAAGCCTTATGTGTCGATACATACTGTTATCTAGGATCTAAAACAGATGAGGAAAAGTGCATGAGTCGACACGTCCCATTACGCATTGACTCATACTGAACTGGTTTTTTTACAGGAGCAAGAAGAGTTATGTGTCGATGCATAGCAGCATTGTGTCGATACATAACAGTTCAAAATGCAACTTTTCTTCTTGTTTACACGACCTTTATAGTTTTCACGGATTTGCTTCATTACTGTCCAACCATTCTTGATACGGTGGGAGAACTGACTTGGTGTTTTGCGTTTGTTTTCGCACTTGTTCGGTTTAGCAAGAGTCGCCACCGACTTTTTATTTTATCCAAAGGAAAGGTCAAAAAGCACAGGAAATACCTTTGAGATGTTTTCTTGGGTTCGGGGGGTAGATTATGAAAAGGGAAGGTGTTAGCACCCTTTTCATCCATGGTTATCCATGGCCTCTTAGTTACTTATTTTAGATCACTTGCCTTTGCTTTTCACTTGTTTGAAATGGTGCTTTGTGTGTGTGATTTTGAAAAAGATGCCTTGTCTAGGAAACCTTTGTAATGATTCTTGTTTGAATATATACAAAGGTGTGTGTCTTTTTAAAAAGATAATTCAATGTTTTGGAAGTTGTTTTGAAATTATTTTGAAGTTGTGTTGTGAAGTGTGCTTGAAATGGCAAGGATGTTTTGCAAGATTTTGATCAAGTAACTAAGAGTTTGTCTACCCTATTTTACTCAAAGATCTTTCTTATGTTTTTAACCCTTTTAACAGTGTTGTTTCACCATTGTGTTTGATGAACAACCTTGCGTTAGGATGTTGAACGGGACAGGCGCGGGTCATCGTATACAATCATTGAAGGCAACTTGTGAGACTCTCTAGCAATTTTGTAAGGGACAAGATCGTTTTATTGAAGGCAACATCGATGGTCATCGAGGGACTACGATCTTTGTTTATCGAAGGGGCATTTGCTAGAGTGTCTCATACTCGAGGGACATGATTGCATTTTCCGAGGCAACAAGCGAGGTTACCCTAGAGGTGCAAGTGTGAATTGTGTATTGATTTCCATGCAGTTATCTTGTATTAGGTCATCTAGCGATTGATTTTGAATCTTCGTATACAAACCCTAATTACTATACAATATATTGAAAGCGATAAATTGCGAGAATTTAAAGTCTAAGTTATTACAAATAAGTATTCGGGAATGGGGGTACAAATGTTTACAAATGGGGATGAGTCTTATCGGAATAGTAATGTCCAAATATATATTACAACCAAATCGAATCGTCGCATTCTCAATGTAAAAATATAACAAGGTATAAGAAAATAAAAATCAAAGAGATATGAGATGTGTATAGTTATTTACAAATGATCAAATGAAAATTCTAACCTAAAAAGATTATGTATATTTTATTTGTATTTTGTTAATTATATAAACAATGAGCTTTAAAGAAAAGAAAAAATATTGTTTAAGTTAAAGTATTCTATTATTTATGTATTTTTTGTTTTATTAAATGAAAACAAGATTAATTAAATTAAACTAAACTATATTTTTTTGATGTTTTAATGATATTAATCAAGATTAATAAAGAGATAATTATCTCTAAAAAGAAAATGAACAAAATTTAATAAGTGTTATTAACTAAAAAAAAGAAAAAAAACTAATTAAGGTTAGGTAGCAAAATTTATTAAGTTAATGAAAAGATTTTTGAAATGAAGCTTTAAATGGGTTTGGGCCTAAAAATAAAAAGAACAAAATTCAGGGGGAGGGGGTATGCGCCAGAAATATTGGGCTTTGGTTTGGTTCATGGGGCAAAAGCCCAATTGCATTGTTTAACAAATTTTTAGGGTTAATCAGTTTTAGGGTTTGCAGTTTGTAAACGGCGTCGCTCCTCTTGTCTTCGTCCTCTTCGTTTCTCAGCCATGAGCTTCTGACTAATCTTTCAACCCTCCAGCCACCAGAGTGCTACCTCCATCCATCTCCTCTCCACGACGGCACGAGACAGTGATTTGAAAAGGTACGTTTCTTTGTTCTAAACGCGTTCTCTTTTACAGTTTCTTGTGCATTTATTTCTTGCATGTTTCCAATCTTATGGCTTCTTTTTTTATGTCTACGCGTAGTATGAGTTTAAAGGACATACCTTGGGCGTTTTGCTCTGATGGAGAGGGAGAGGGCTTTGGAACGGCGGCGCTCTAGGTGGCCGGAGGTGGAGGAGAACCGTGATGATCGTGTATGGGCTTCTAGTATTTCGTATCTTTTGACTTCCCTTGAATCGTTTAATGATGATGTATATTCTGAAAACCCTATACCATTTTGCTTCTGAATCTTCTCTTCTTCTTCTCTGCGTATTGGCTTTTGATAATGATTGATATATTCTGAAAAAGGTTATTTTGGTGTTTACTGATTGTTGATGATGAATGTTATTTCTAAAAACCCTTGAATATTCGTTTCATTTCTGGATTTCTTCCTCTTCTTTGAATGTTGGATATCTTGTATCAATGATGACTTTCTGAGATTTGGTCTTTGTTGTTGCTATGTTTTTGTTGATGATGATGAATTCTGAGACTTGCTTGTTGTTGACTTCCCTTCTGACTTCTTCCTCTTCTTTGAGTACTGACTTTCGATGATGAGCTTTCTTCTGAAAATCTTTGTTTTATTTTTTTAACACTCTTCCTTTCTTTGGGTGTTAGATATTGGATGATGAAATGGTTTTCTGAGGTTTGCTATTGTTGTTGATTTTCATGGATGTTTGGTGATGGTGAAACTGAAAACCATTGCCCCTGAATGCTTGACAATGATGAATTTATTTGTTCTTTGTTTGTCTTTGTTGAGCTTTTGTGAAGGCAGGTTGATGAGCATTTGGTGTTTGTTTGTCTTTGTTGAGTTTGGATTGAACTGCAGTTTTTTTACAGGTTTGTTGTGTAGTTGGACAGGTTTTAGTGTTTTGCAGATCTGAGTTTGCTTTGTCGAAGGCAGACTTGAATGGTTTATGAGGCAGGTTGTTTTGCTTCTGGTGTTTGGAGGCAGGTTTTAGCCTTTTGGTGTTTTGGTAAGGCAGGTTGTCTTGCTTCTGCAGGTTTGCTATTTTTTGAGGCCCGTTTGAACAGGTTTAACAGTTTGAAGGTTTTGAAAGCTTTTGGCTTGCAGTTTAAACAGGTTGGTGTTTTTGGTGAGCAGGCTTGAAGGCTTTAGGCAGGCTTGAAGGCTTTAGGCAGGCTTGAAGGCTTGTTTTGTAAGGCAGGCCTGGGTGTTGGACTTTTGAACAGGTTTGAATGGTTTTTGAGGCAGTTTTGCTTCTGGTTTGCTTTGAGTTGCAGTTTGTGGCTCTCTCCCCTAGACTATTTACAGTCTTGTTCTCTTATATCTTTTTCACTGCTTTGTACAGCCTGCCAAACTGCAAAACTCTATTTCTGGTTCTCTCTTTCTCTCTCCATAAAGCATTTTTAAATTGCTTAATGTATTTTTATTCTGAAAAGTTTTTGTTGGCCAGAATATGATGATGAATATTGATAAGCCTGCTTGCTTGTATCTTGGTTTATCTCTGCATTTTGTACTTTCTTTCCATATTATCTGCATTGTTCCTTTTGACAGCTTGTGCTTGGTTTGACAGTTTTGCAACTTAGTTTGCTTTTGGTTGACTAATGCAATTTGTTGTTCAGTTTGACATTGTGTGCAGCCTTGTGCCTTCTTTGTGTGCAGCCTATTGCCTTATATCTTTGCATTTAATTGATTTTATGCTTGCAAAATTATTTTCACTTTCCCTCTTTGTGAACCAAGAAGAGAAATCTTCTTGTGATTTGCAAAGAGGACAAGTAAAACATGATGAACCCAAAAACGATCTGATTCCGGCCAATAAGCTTTAATGATGATCCTTCTTTATTTATCTGTTTAAAAATGCTTTTCAATTTCACTGCACTGATTTCTTTTTCTGTCTTTGCAGGTAAATACCAGTTGGATAATGGAAGAAGCAGTAGAAGATAGAAGATTTCAAGAGACTTAGGCTTTAGATTTATTTTCTTTTCATTTATTGTAATAAATATTATTGTAAACACTGTAAATAAATTTACAATATTCAAATAACATTTGTAACAATATTTGAAATAAATAAAAAGTCTTTGTCAGATAAGAATTCTTTACTGTCAAATATTTCCTTCTTTATTTTGCATTGTCTATTTAATTATTTAAATCTCTTGAAGTAAAATAACTGGAAATGTATCCCAATAACTTTAATCCAGATGAAATAAATAAATCAACAAACTTTATCGTCTCACAATCTCGCATTAATCACAATACGCCTGGCACTCCAATTAATCATATGCTTTGTACAGTTAAACAAACAAACATTCAACACACCTTTCACTTCACTGATCAAACCAATGCCTCAAAGTTTCAATCAAAAGCCTCAGCTCCTATCCCAGATGTTTAGGTTTTGAAAAACAAACATCAATCTTGAACAAGCGTAAAAATAATGTAACAGTCAATTGAAATACTGTGGATTCAATTTCTTCTGAGAAATGCGTGCGCAAACCCTAATCCTGGATTATTGTCAAAGAAACGTCTGCTTGATCAATTCCTGAGCCAATCTCGAAAAAAATCAGTGGAAACCCTAATTCTAGATTTACTGTCAGAGAAAAGTCTGTTTGACCGATTCTTGGGCCAATCTTGAAAGATCAGGGAAAACCCTGAAGTTGTGATTTCTTGTGAAAAAGGGAGGGCAAATTTTGGGGTACAACAGTTGCCCCTGTTCAATCTTCTTGAACCTGAAGAGTTAGATTGGTGAGTTTGCCTTTCGCGACTCGAAGGTAAAAAGAGGATTGGACACTAGAGTGCCCGTAAAATTTGCACTCGTCAAAGCATAGTTGAGGGAATGGGCTTAAAGATGCCATTTGGAGATGTGACAGAATCTTGTTGGAGATGGGCTTAAAGATGCCATCCAAGACTGTTTGTTGTAGGTGAGTGGGTGAGTATCAGAAAGGTATCCATGTTCGGACCGTCTCTGAGTTAGGAGTCTGAATAAGCAACAGGTTAGCATCTGTGTCGGGAAGCATCCGTAAACTGTTTTTTTTCCAGAAATCTTTGAAGCTCGAAACTTGCTAAACTTATCCTGCGAAGGGTAACAGTATTAGCTGAAACACAAAGTCATGATGTATGATGCAATGTATGTGTTATATGAATGTAATGAATGTGTATGTAAACTGATCAACCGCCTTGTTGAGGAGGATAGATCCTGGATGGCTGGAGGTAATAAAAATCTTTGACCGCTGTCGGGGAAAATGAGTCCTTGACTGTTGTCGGGGATTGAAAATCCTTTGATCGTTGAAAGTGAGAAGTCCTGGGACCACTGTTGGGGAAATCAGGAGTTTGGGTTGTATGCCAATCTACTGGGGATTCCTGCTTTGAGGAGATCCTCGCTGGGGAATATATGAAAACTCTGTGAGGATTTGAGAATGAGAGTCTTCGTTCTTCTAAGGGAGTTAGAACTCTGTGGGGAATAGCCATACTGTTGCGGAGTGGCTATCCTATTGGAGAGTTAAAAAAAACTCAGGACTCTGGAAAAAGCTTATTCTTGTCTGGAAGAAGTTCAGGTTTAGGTTGTATGCCACTTTAAGAATGAGAAACTTCATTCTGTCGGGAATATCAGGAGGTTGAATTGTATGTTATAGGTGAAAGGATGAGGAGCAGAAAGGTATTTGTGTTTGGAGCATCTCCGAACCGGGAGTTTGAATAAGCAATGGATTAGCATCCATGTTTGGAGAATCCGTAAATTGTTTTCAAAAGTTGAATCTAAACAAGCGATAGATTAACATCCGTGTTTGGAGAATCCGTAAACTATTTTCAGAAGTCTTGAAGTTGAATAAGCAATAGATCAGCATCTATGTTGGGAAGCATCCGTAAACTGTTTTCAGAAGTCTTGAAGTTGAATAAGCAATAGATCAACATCCATGTTGGGAAGCATCCGTAAACTGTTTTCAAAAGTTGAATCTGAACAAGCGATAGATTAACATCCGTGTTTGGAGAATCCGTAAACTGTTTTCAGAAGTCTTGAAGTTGAATAAGCAATAGATCAGCATCCATGTTGGGAAGCGTCCGTAAATTGTTTTCAAAAGTTGAATCTGAACAAGCGATAGATTAACATCCGTGTTTGGAGAATCCATAAACTATTTTCAGAAGTCTTGAAGTTGAATAAGCAATAGATCAGCATCCATGTTGGGAAGCGTTCGTAAACTGTTTTCAAAAGTTGAATCTGAACAAGCGATAGATTAACATCCGTGTTTGGAGAATCCGTAAACTATTTTCAGAAGTTGAATCTGAACAAGCGATAGATTAACATTCGTGTTTGGAGAATCCATAAACTGTTTTCAGAAGTTGAGTCTGAACAAGCGATAGATTAACATCCGTGTTTGGAGAATCCGTAAACTGTTTTCAGAAGTTGAGGTCTGTATGAGTAGCAGAATGACTTCCGTGTCTGGAGTATATCTGAGACTATAACCGGAGTTGAGATCTATATGAGTAGCAGAATGACTTCCGTGTTTGGAGTTTATCTGAGTATAACCGGAGTTGAGATCTGTATGAGTAGCAGAATAACTTCCGTGTTTGGAGTGTATCTGAGATTGTAACTGTATTGGAATTTTGAATGAATATCAGAATGACTGCCATGTCTGGAGTGTATCTGTATTGTATCTGAATTTGAGATCTGTATGAGTAGTAGAATGACTTCCGTGTTTGGAGTGTATCTGAGACTGTAACTGTATTGGAATTTTGAATGAATATCAGAATGACTGCCATGTCTAGAGTGTATCTGTATTGTATCTGAATTTGAGATCTGTATGAGTAGCAGAATGACTTCCGTGTTTAGAGTATATCTGAGACTGTAACTGGGATCTGAATAAGTGACATAATGACTTCCATGGCGATTGCACTGGGGAGAATCAAGCAATTGGTGTAAGGGACAGAATGGCATCCGTGTCTGGAGCGTATCTGAACTTGTGGTTGATAGTTGAATCTGAATAAGAGATAGAATGGCTGCCGCGTCTGGAGGGTATCTAGTCTGTATCGGGTTGGTGAAGTCTGAATGAGTATTAGAATAACCGCCGTGTCTGGGGTGTATCTGTACTGTATCTGAATAATTGTTAACGATAGCCTTTTAATCTTATCCTGAAAAGGGTAAAATGTTAGCTAAAACATAAATTCATGTTGCATGATATGTATGATGCAGTGAACTGTACTTCATCAATGTTTATTATATGAATGTAATGGATGCGCATGTGAGCTGAGTAACTGTCTTGCTGAGGAAAATAAATCCCGGATAGCTGGAGATAATAAAATCTTGACCGCTGTCGGGGAAATAAATCCTTGACAAATGTTGGGGAAATAAACCCATGACTGCTTGTCTGCTAGAGAGGTGATAAACTTCTCGAGGACGCTTGAACTTCTTTTCGGAAAGATTTCGGAGAGGTTCATCATTGCCCCTAATATCATATGCTTGTGGCACTGCCAGGAAACATGGATTGTTCGTAACCCTTTGATGGGATTAACGTTTTAAATGCCCCAAGTGATGGTGAGGGAGACTTGCCCTGGGTTGATTTGTAGTTGAGAGATTTCTTAAAATCTTGACTGGACTGCCCCAGGTTTAATGGACTTTGAAAGATTTGTTGAAATCTTGACTGGACCGCCCCAGGTTAACTTTGAAAGATTTATTGAAATCTTTCCTGGACTTCCCCAGGTTTAGTGAACAATACCAAACCAAGTCCTCCTCTGTTGATAGGAAATTTTTGCCATGGGAGTGTCATCCCACTTGAGGTGATTTTATTCACCGAGAGAGTTTTCGTTCCTCCGAACATTCACTGTTGTGAATTTATTCGCTGTCAAACAAATAAACATGTGCGAACAACGATATTCAAATAATGCAAAGTTTATGCTTGTCTTGAAGTTTTGAAAAATGCGTTTTTTAGCAGAAAACTTTTTATAAGACAAATTCAACACAAGATTTAGGGCAAAGCCTTACAGGAGTCAGGATACCTTTTGTAACAGTATGCTTTCAGACTAACCCATGCTTCAATTAGGACTTTTGAAGGGTTGTAACGTGGCTTGGTTCACGGTTTAAGAAACAAAGGATAAAGGCTCAAAGTAAATTTGTACCCACCCGCTCTTCGTGATGTTCTTCAATCCTAAACTCAGTTAATTGTGCGTCGAACTCTATTCGAGTTTGGAATGACATTTTGGTGATGGTCCACACAAGTTGAATTTTATGGAAGGTAGTCATCATTTTTTGCAACATTTTTCATGTTGTTGAGGATTTGTAATGGCCTCTTTCTTTTGATTTGTTATCCCTAACTTTTGCCTGACTGTTCCTGTTTTCGAGATTACAGTCAGCGGGATGCCCCAGCTTTCTTAAGCCTCCTTTGTAGGTTTTGGCTCAGTGGGCTTTTCTCTTTTGAGATATAATGACTGCCTATGAGATAAGGAACCACCACTGTCTTTTGATTCCGAAGAAATGTTTTTGATGTCATTCGTTGTATTATGAACTGAGAATTTGCGATTTCAATGCACATCTTTTTGAATTAACTGAGAGACTACCCTGCCCCAGGTTTAATCAAAGTTTTCAATTTGTGTTTAAAACTGAGAACTCCTAATTCTTTGGCTCGAAGGGGTTGACTAGGGATTATCCTCCTTATAACTTTATTGTTTAGGATTTGAAAGAAATGTCTGTACATCGTCAGCAAGGTCTGTTCAAAAGCATACTGTATGAGATTATGGCATTGTTTCGTCATCCTCCCTCTAAAGGCTTGTAGCTTTTTATCAGGAGTTAAATATCATGAAGAAAGTAGGAAGCATAATTCAAGAATAGTGAAAATGAATGGATGAATTCAAGACAAACATATGCAATGCATTAATGAAAACAGAGTTTGACATCAACAGATAATTGTTTTAATAACAAAAGAAATTACAACTTGAAAATTCAAATGGAACAAAAGTCTCTTAGTTCAAACTTGTCATTTCAGGTGGAGAACCCTCAACGAAAGATTTTCATCTCGCCATCCGGCATGAATTTCAACACTCCATTGTCAATCAAATCTTGAATTTTGTTTTTCAAAGCCCAACAGTCGTTGGTGTCATGTCCAGGACTATAGGAGTGGTATACACAAAATGCGTCAGGGTGATAGCTAGGAGCAGAGGTATTGGGCTTCCGAATAGGATCCATTAAAGCAGTCAGATTGACCTCCAACAAGCGTTCCAGTATTAGAGATGATGGTATGTCGGTCTCAGTGAACTGTCTTCCAGACGTATTTTGCTTACGTCGATTACCCCGTTGACGCTGGCGAGGTTGTTGATGGGCTTGTGACCCCGAGGCAAGTTGGGGAGCTTTTCCCTTGTCTTCTTGTCTCAAAGGAGGTTGAATGTTGACTTGATCTTCAACCCTAGTTGTTTGTCCCGCTTGGTTGTCTCGAAGCAGTTTGTTGACGAGAACCCTGAGCTCTTCCTGTCTTTGAGCCAGGTCTTGAATGAGAGCCATCTGGCCTACCAGTTGTCCCATCATCTGGATCTTAATTGTTGCCAACTCAATATGTAGCTCTTCCAATTGATCATTCCTGACACTGACTGAATTCCCTAGGACCATGCCCCTTGTGAGGAGAGTTTTCACTTCTTCTTGCCCCTGGGACAGGTTTAAGAACATTTCCTGAAGCTGAGCGTTTTGATCCTGGATATCTTTGACAGTCCTTTCTAGAGCCATCTCTACTGAAATAAACAGTAGGAGAATAAGGAAACCTGAAAAGGAAAACCTGTTATGATACAATGCATGATATGTGGATGCATGTTTTCAAGGATCTCTCGGGGTAAACATAAGAAAATGTTAGAGGTCGAATTTTGATCAACATCTTTGATTGGGGAACTTTGTATCGGTGGATGTCTTTCCACGAGAATCAAGCTCACCATGTCAAGTGGGTCATAGCCGCCGATTCAAGTTGTTGTACTTGATCTTTGACGACGTTTGTTTATAGGAAAATGAAACCTCTTGCCCTTTGGTAGACGTCTGGTTCAACGTGACCCTGCATCAAAAGACCGTCGAGATCCTTGAAATGGTTATTGAAAATGCTATGGTATAATGTTATGATGTTATGTACATGTATGCAGAGGTAGACAAGTGTATATACAGACAGTCATATTCATACAAAGCAGACAAGTCCTTAGGTTTAGGCTTGCATTGGGTTTGTAGGTAAGTACCCTCTTGAAATTAGTTGGCTCAACCTGTCCTAAAATAGAAACCGGGTTCTAAGGAGCTCAATATCACTGGATTATTTTCTATGTTCATTGTTTTGGTTTAGCCACTTAACTGGCGACCAAAATATTCCAAGAAAACAATCCTCAATGAGTGTAGTATCGAGTATCTACCAACTTTGGACTGTACCAAAGTCAGTCATCTCATTACCCCTAAAAAGGCCAAGATGGTCAAGTAAGGTTCTAAGAGTTCGTTAGTGCTTCATGACATCACTCAGCGGCCCCGTATTCTCTTTGATTAACTCAAAGGCTACCGGTACCCACAAATATGTCACACTAACGTAGCTACTGCTTCAACCATGTCGGTATACCCCCCACAGTTCCCTCACAGTTTATTGCTACTTACCTAAAAGGTGCCCCCAAATCCGGGTGTAGGATTTAAAACAAACCCAAACAAGGAACCCAAAAAGTAAAGCAATAAAATCAAACAAGATAAGCATGTAAAGGTGATCTAAAACCCTAAGGTAACCCCACTTTCAAAATAAATCCCCAGCAGAGTCACCAGTTCTGTGATACGGTGGGAGAACTGACTTGGTGTTTTGCGTTTGTTTTCGCACTTGTTCGATTTAGCAAGAGTCGCCACCGACTTTTTATTTTATCCAAAGGAAAGGTCAAAAAGCACAGGAAAGACCTTTGAGATGTTTTCTTGGGTTCGGGGGGTAGATTATGAAAAGGGAAGGTGTTAGCACCCTTTTCATCCATGGTTATCCATGGGCTCTTAGTTACTTGTTTTAGATCACTTGCCTTTGCTTTTCACTTGTTTGAAATGGTGCTTTGTTTGTGTGGTTTTGAAAATGTTTTGAAAAAGATGCCTTGTCTAGGCAACCTTTGTAATGATTCTTGTTTGAATATATACAAAGGTGTGTGTCTTTTTGAAAAGATAATTCAATGTTTTGGAAGTTGTTTTGAAATTGTTTTGAAGTTGTGTTGTGAAGTGTGCTTGAAATGGCAAGGATGTTTTGCAAGATTTTTGATCAAGTAACTAAGAGTTTGTCTACCCTATTTTACTCAAAGATCTTTCTTATGTTTTTAACCCTTTTAACAGTGTTGTTTCACCATTGTGTTTGATGAGCAACCTTGCGTTAGAATGTTGAACGGGAAAGGCGCGGGTCATCGTATACAATCATTGAATGCAACTTGTGAGACGCTCTAGCAATTTTGTAAGGGACGAGATCGTTTTATCTAAGGCAACATCGAGGGTCATCGAGGGACTACGATCTTTGTTTATCGAAGGGGAATTTGTTAGAGTGTCTCATACTCGAGGGACATGATTGCATTTTCCGAGGCAACAAGCGAGGTTACCCTAGAGGTGCAAGTGTGAATTGTGTATTAATTTCCATGCATTTATCTTGTATTAGGTCATCTAGCGATTGACTTTGAATCTTCACATACAAACCCTAATTACTATACAGTATATTGAAAGCAATAAATTGCGGGAATTTAAAGTCTAAGTGTTGTACCCCAAAATTTGCCCTCCCATATTCTTCAAAGTTTTGACAAGCATCATCTCAATTTGCTCAAGTCTACTCAAGAGTTGCACAGTTCAACCATCCTCCTAAGCCAGTCAAAATTAGGGTTTTGGTTCTTGCAAGGAAGTTGAGGTTTTCAAGGGCTCAATCAAGTCCCACATGCCTATAAACATTGTCAAGCATCTACATGCCAAGTTTCAAGGCTCACAAGGTCAAGTTGCACAGTCAAAAACCCTAATTGCTTCACAATCAACTGTAGGGGTAAAATGGTCATTTGGCAGTCAAAAGTCAAAAAATTTGGCCAACATCTTATTTTGAAGCCACAATCATCATTTGATCAAGTCTTGATCATGATTCCACAAGAATGGCTCAAAAATCATCAAGATGCAAAAGTTTCTATTTTTGGACAGTTGAAAAGTCAACTGTAACTTGACCAAGGCATAACTTTTTCATGGTTCATCAGAAAAATCCCATCCAATGCTCATTTTGAAGTGGATGACATTTCCTACAACTCATCTTCACATTCCAAGTCCAATAAATGCTCTCACAAAAAGTTATCAATTTCAACATTATAGGTCATTTTCAAAAGTCAACAAAAATGCACTTCAAGTCAAAGATCATAACTTGAGATTGGTAAATCAAAATGACATGGGACCAAAGGCATTGGTTAGAGGACTTCAAGACCTTTCCAAAATGTCCAAGAACATGTTCATATGATCAAAATTGAGCAAGATATGCATTGGAGAAGTTGGGAAATTTTTGTGAAATGGCAAAAGTCAACTATCCTTGAAACTTCAATTTTTGACAAAAGGGCCCACTTTCTTCCACTTGATTCAGCCTTGGCATGCCACCCACGTGTCCCATGATTAATTTCAAGATTAAACATTAATTTTTCTATTTTATTTAATTTTTATTGATTTAATCCATTTTAAATCCATAAAATTCAAATTAAATCAAAAAAATTAATTAAAGGGCATCTTTGTGGTTTGAATGACCTTTATATACCATTTACTAGTTGCAAAATTCGTGCAAGCTATTTTTGTACACAAAATTTTGAATTAGAACCAAGTATGGAATGTCCTTTTAATGGTGGTCAAACAAAATCCAAAGCTTAATTGCACAAGGTTAAGGCTCTTAATGTTGACTTAATTCCCTTCATACATACATATGCAAGCCTTCCCAACCTCATTCACGACCTAGAGCTCACTGAAACGGCCAGAACCAAAACTCAAAATTTGTCAAAAAGTGGGAGATCTAAAACTGTGTTGCAGGCACTTTGAGATCAAAAGAAGCACGTGGTCCTCTTCACTGCCATCCCCTGAAGCCAACGCAACCCTTGCCACATCCTAAGACCCATCACACCGTGCTGTAAGTATTCACAAACTCACCCCTGTACACGAAATGGGAATTCTCCATTCTTGCATTTCCCTCAAAAATATTAGCATAATTATGTTCCTTGTTTGATTTCTGATCTAATGACAATAGCCAATTTCATTTTTAGGCCTTATACTGTGATACACGATTCTAGGTTTTGCTTGCTTGTCTTTTAGGCGTTTTCAGTGCAGGAAAAATTGGTCACCATAATGGGTATAGAAGTGATCAGGAAAGGGAAACGAGACCAACCATGGTGTTGGAATTAATTTTTGATGCCTAAGGATGATTTTGAGTAAAGCCTGCGAAATCTCCTGCGGATAAAAATCTGCAGGTAAATAACCAGCAAATTGTTGAAGACGATGATGATGTGTCTCCCCGTCACTGGCCAGTTCAAATTAAAACGCATTTTTTATTTTTTATTTTTAGGATGTTGCTTATTTGTTTTATATAATTTCATTTTCTCATTAGTATAACGAATGGAAGCAGTTGGCGTAGTGGCATAGCGTGCAGGCTTTGAACATAGGGACCTGGGTTCGATTCCCAGGTCCACCCCATATTCGTTTCCATTTTTTTCTAAAGCGTTCATGTGCAGATTCCCCAAAGCACCTCACCATACACCTCCAGTTCACAAAGCGCCAGGTGGCTACAAGCATGCATCCAAAGGCCAGGAAGCGATCCACACCATGCACTCAGTCAACCAACAAACACTTGATCCAAGAAGTCAACGTGGCTGGATGAATAATGGGCTTCCAGATTTCTAAACACACACTCAATTCTGGCCCAAACCCCCTTGGTTTTGTTATTCTTTTTTTATTTTTTTTCTTTTCTTTTATAATTCCTTTTTATTAATCATTAGTATTATTATTATTTAATTAACCTAAATTATTTATTTTCATAAAAAAAAAAACCTAATATTTGTATTTATTAATTTCACTCCTTTATTTTGTAAATAAATTTTAATTAATTAGTTTAGTTGTTTAAGTAGGTTTAATTTTAACCTTTTTTACAATAAATAAAAATGATTTAGACTTAGGGTTTTTCTTTTAAAATTTCCTTTATTTTTATTTCATTAAAAATATAAAAAACTCAAAAACATTTTTTTCCTTTTAATAATTAATTAATTAATGAATTAGGTTTAATGTTTAATTTAATTGCAAAAAAGGGTCAACACCCTAAGGACATTCCCGATTAAATTTCTATTCGCGCGTATTTATTTATTTTGATTATTTATGTAACTGCTTCCGGAAATGTAATAGTTAATTAGGACCTCCTTCATTGCTTTATATTCTCGCACTTTATTTTCTAAAACGGGTTTTTGTTTTTGGCGATGTATAGACCCGCGCCTTGTAATAGCTAGATTTACATTTCTGCAATTTACTTTCCGCACTCCTAACTGTTAAAAAATGCCTGCAAGAATGTATGTAAATAAAATCAATCTGTAGCTCACAAATAACATGCAAAGACGAACATTAACTAAAAAAACAACACACGAAGCACATGCCACTTCTAGGGTACGCCTCACTGGTTGCCTCGAACGTGGTCATCAAGTATAGGGTGTCTTAGAGGTCGCCCTCCTGTCTAAAGATCCACTCGCCTCGAAACGGTTGCCTCAGATACAAAGGATCTAGGACATTAGGGTTACTTCTAAGGTGTCCTACCATTGCTTTGGTGACCACACTGTCCCTAATCATCGAATTGACCCGAATAACTCCAACGATGGTGCTACCTACCTCTCAATGGTGGGATAGCACTATCTAAAGGACTCTTACACAGCCTAATTCCTTAGAGTAGGTAGATTCTCATGGGTACTTGCTCTCTCAAAAACAAACAAAATACTTTTCACACCTACACTTTCTAAAAGTTTTCAAACAAATTTTTCATACACTCTTGAGGACAGATACAAGAGTTACTTAGAAATCTTTCAAACGAAACTTTTTCAAAACCCACACACACATGAAAAGCAAACAAATTTTTGAAAACATAAGAGCAAGTACCTAAGAGCCCATGGATAACCATGGATAGAAAGGGTGCTAACACCTCCCCTTTCTATAAATCTACCTCCCGAACCGAGAAACATTCTCAAAGAAGGAATTTTGCTGTGCTTTTGTCCTTTCCATGTTGGAGAACATAAAAGACGGTGGCGACTCTTGCTTACCGCGACATTTCGCGAAACCAACTTAAAAACAGTCAGTTCTATTTCCACCGATCATAGAACTGGCGACTCTGCTGGGGAAAGTATTAAGTGGGGTGTACCTTAGGAATAGTTCATCATCATGTTCTCAATTGCTTGCTTTGCTTGATTTAATATTGTGGGCCTGTTTTGGGAGTTTCATAGATCCTAACCCGGATCTGGGGGATACCTTTTAGAAAATAGCAACAAACTGTGAGGGAACTGTGCGGGGTATACCGACACGGTTGAAGTAGTTTGCTACGTTGATGTGGCACTTTGGTGAGTACCAGTAACCCTTGAGTCAAGTCAAGGAGAGTACGGGGCCGCCGCGTGGTGTCGTGAAGCATCAACTGACCTTAGGAACCTTACTTGACCATCCTGGCCTCTTTAGGGTAGTGAGATGACCGACTTTGGTGCAGTCCGAAGTTGGTAGATACTCGATACTACACTCATTGAGGGTTGTTTTCTTGGAATATTTTGATTGCCAGTCCAGTGGCTAAATCAAAACAATGAACACATAAAACAACCCAATGATATTGATCCCCTTAGAACCCGGTTACTTTCGATAGGACAGGTTTTTGAGCCCACCAACTTCAAGAGGGTAGTACCCCAAACTTCATGCTGGCCTAAACTCTAAGGGCTATCTGGTGTGACTTGTGTGCCTTATCATGTTTGCCTTTTGTGAATACTTGTGGTGTGTTTTTATCATAACATCATAACATCATACAGCATCATATGCATTCACTAACCACTTCAAGGGTTCGAATCTTCATCTTTGTTCTTGTTTTTTAGGACATGGAAACTATCCGCAGAAAGACAATTCAGATCAACCTTGTAAGGGTCCCTCCTCAGCTTAAGGAGCTTACATCCAGGATTCCCGAGAACTCCTCCTTCAGTGAAAGACATGGTAGACTCATCAGCTTGGTGAGTACCAACATTGAAGAGGATATGGTGAAAGTGTTGTTCCAGTTCTTTGACCCTCTGCACCACTGTTTTACTTTCCCAGATTATCAATTGGTGCCTACTTTGGAAGAGTTTTCTCAGCTTCTGAAGATTCCTATCCTTAGTCAACTACCTTACAACTGTACGAAAAGGGAACCAAAACTTGAAGAGGTGGCTAAGGCATTACACCTACAACCATCTGACATCAAGGGACATTGGGAAACCAGAAGTGGTATCAAAGGATTCTTGGCAAAGTTCCTGTTTGAGAAGGCCCAAGAATGCTGGAATTCCCTTGACTTACAAGCCTTTGAAGAAGTTGTGGCACTCCTTGTCTATGGGTAGATGTTGTTCCCGAATCCAGATCAGCTTATAGATATCAATGCTGTCAAGATCTTCATGTCCAGGAATCCTATACCTACGTTGCTTGGGGACATCCTTCACTCATGTTACACTCGAACCATGAGAAAGAGAGGTGTTCTTATATGCTGCACTCCTCTCCTGGCAAGGTGGTTTATTTCGCACCTTCCACAATCAGTTTTGAAGAACGAGCGGGGTTTGAGATGGTCACAACGATTGATGACTCTTACACATGCTGCTATACATTGGTGTTCTCGGTCCAGAGAGAATGTCACTATCATTGATCGTTGCGGGGAGTTTCCTAATGTTCCTTTACTTGGAATCAGAGGAGGTATTACTTACAACCCGCGTCCGGCTTTGAGACAGTTTGGATATGCTCGGAGGGATGGGCCTCATGACATGTTGATTTCTGACATAGTTTTTGACTTCGACAACGATGCACAAGGACTTCGCCAGAGATTTATCAGAGCTTGGAGGATGCCCAACAGGGTAGATAGCAAGACACTGGGGCACAAGAACTCCATCCCCCTGGAGCCTTATCTCAAGTGGGTACGAGCCCGCTCCCAGAAGCTGATAATGCCATATCCTCATGTTCTCCCTGTGATCAAAGAGCCAGTTTTGGAAGGAGAGGTGCCATACACCATTCAACATCTTGACATGCCAACATCTTGGGAAGAAATGCAAAAGAGCTGGATCCAACTCAAGGAAGAACGGAATTCTCTTGAAGCCAGTCTACAGGCCAGTGAGAAGAAGGTCTTGGAGCTCACCCGTCTACTTCACGAGGAAAAGACTCTCAACACTTACATCGCTCCAAAGAGGATGTGCAGTGTCTTTTGGGATTAATTATTTTGTAATGTTTTGCCCATGAGGCCCTGATGTACTGAACAAATTATTTCCTAATAAAAAGTGTGTTCCTTTTTGTCTACAACGAATTTGAACTTTCGAACCCTTGAATGCATTGCATAAATAGCATATCATGCATCATGTGCATAACAGGTACCCTTTTTCTACAGGTTGCTTAATCTTCTTCGCTGTTTATTTCAGCACGCACTCAGTCATCATGAATCCTGAACCAACTACCGAGCAAGCTATCAAGGCCCTCCAGGCCCAGAACGCCCAGTTTCAAGAGCTGGTCATGAGCTTAGCCCAAGGACAACAGGAGTTGAAGGCTTTGCTCCTAAAGAAGAAGAAGAAGAAGAAGAGGACTGTGATGTTCAACACTGGACGCAGACTCGGGAATACACTGCAGAATGAAGCTGAGCTGACTACTCCATCTGTTGGGGAAGGCAGCCCCCAAGGGAGAGAGGTTCCTAGTCCTGCAGTCTCCGACAACGAGACAGACTTCAACGATGAACAGTACCCTCCTGCTAAGGACAGGTACAAACAGCTGGAGGACCGGTTAAATGCTATGGAAATTCAACATGTGCCTGGGTTGGATTTTGGAGACTTAGGGTTATCTTCTGTGGTGGTGATTCCATACAAGTTCAAGGCACCTGCCTTTGTGAAGTACGAAGGGGCTTCCTGTCCTAAGTTGCACCTCCGTTCTTATGTAAGGAAGATTCAGCCTTACACTGCAGACAAGAATCTATGGATCCATTTCTTCCAGGAGAGTCTTTCAGGGACTCAACTCGAATGGTTCTATCAGCTGGATGGAACCAATATTCGTAACTGGGAGGACTTGGCTACTGCTTTTTATAAGCAGTATCAGTACAATTCCGACCTCGCTCCTATGCGTACCCAACTCCAGGGTATGTCACTAGGAACAGGTGAAGGTTTTAAGGAGTACGCGCAGAAATGGAGAGACCTGGCTGGCAGGGTGCAGCCATCGTTGACTGATCGTGAACTCGTGGACATGTTCTTGGGGACCCTGTCTGGTCCGTTCTTTAACCACCTGATTGGTAATTCCTCTGTTGGGTTTACTGACCTGATCCTGACTGGTGAGAGGATCGAAGCTGGTATCAAGTCGGGAAAGATACAGAAAAGTGCCTCCTCAAGTACTGAAAAGAAGCCCTTCAAGAAGGAAGCTAGTGCTGTGTATGGTCCCAGAAGACAGAATAAACCGGAACGCCGCCAAGCTATCAACGCGGTGGTAATTTCAAAGCCTGCTGCTGCTCCTCAACAATATAACCAACCAAGAGTTGAAAGGCCCAAAAGGCAGTACACTCGGCTCAGCATGACTCTCTCTCAGATATTGCCGCAACTGCTGTCAACAAATCTGGTAACTATCAAGGAAGCTCCGAAGGTGGTAAACATAACCTCTCCAAAGTACAACCCCAACGCCCGCTGCGCTTATCACTCTGATAGCCCGGGGCATTCTACTGACGATTGTTGGGCTCTGAGGAATAAGGTTCAAGACCTTATTGATGCTAAAGAGGTTCAGTTCGAGGCGCCCGAGAAGCCTAATATGGTGACTGCTCCCATGCCCAACCATGGGGTAAATGCTATCAGGATGGATGACGAAGTGGAGGAATCCGAATTTGACAGCTGGATCTACCCGGCAACCAACGGTGGACCTAGCAACTGGACTGCCAAAGACTCCATACCTATTACTTTTGTCACTCAGTAATGAACTTCTTTGTTTTGAATTTTTAACGAACAATATTACTAAACTTTATGGCACGGTGTCTTACCCGGGGAACCGTGGCTTCATTTGTGAGGGCTTTTGTGTGTCACTTCCATATATCATTAATAAAAGCATTGGACGTTTTTACATTTCAAATCTTGTGCTCCCTTTCTTTCTTTACATATTGCAAAACTGCTATATTTACACACACTCACTTATACAAGTTCCAATCCACTCTGGATCTCACTGGTAACGACTCTGCTATTGCCCGTTATGACTTCGAAAATCCGATCAACTTAGCCGAAGACGAAGGTGAAGATGATTGCGAAGTGCCTGGTGAGCTTGCAAGACTGTTACTCCAGGAAGAGAGGGCCATTCAGCCACATGAAGAGCCAGTGGAAACGGTAAATCTGGGTACTGAGACAGACAGAAAGGAAGTCAAGATTGGTGCCAATCTGGAGCTCAGCGTGAAACAACAGTTGATTTAGATGCTGCATGATTACGTGGAAATCTTTGCCTGGTTCTATGAAGATATGCCTGGGTTGGATACCAACATTATGGTTCATCACCTGCCTACCAAGGAAGACTGCCCGCTAGTAAAACAGAAGGTCCGCCGTATGCGTCCAGAAATGTCCGAGAAAATCAAAGCTGAGGTTATGAAACAATTTGACGCCGGTTTTCTAGCAGTGACTTCTTACCCTCAGTGGGTTGCCAACGTGGTTCCAGTACCGAAGAAGGATGGTAAGGTCCGAATGTGTGTTGATTACATGGATTTGAACAGGGCCAGCCCTAAGGATGACTTCCCTTTACTTCACATCGACGTTCTAGTTGACAATACTGCTCAGCACAAGGTGTTCTCCTTCATGGACGGTTTCTTAGGTTATAACCAAATCAAGATGGCTCCTGAAGACATGGAGAAGACCACTTTTGTTACTCAGTGGGGCACCTTTTGCTACAAGGTCATGCCTTTTGGGTTGAAAAATGTCGGGGCAACCTACCAACGTGCCATGGTTGCTTTATTTCATGACATGATCCATCATGAGATCGAAGTATATGTCGACGATATGATTGCAAGGTCCCAAACTGAGGAGGAACACCTTGACCATCTACAGAAGCTGTTTGACCGCCTGAAGTTGTACAAGCTGAGGTTGAGCCCGAACAAGTGCACCTTTGGGGTGAGATCTGGAAAATTGCTAGGTTTCGTCGTGAGAGATAAAGGTATTCAAGTGGACCCTGCCAAGGTGAAAGCCACACAAGAGATGCCAACTCCCAAGACAGAAAAAGAAGTCAGAGGCTTTCTAGGACGTCTGAACTACATTGCCCGATTCATCTCGCACCTAACTGCTACCTGCGAACCAATCTTCAAGCTGCTGAAGAAAGATCAAGTAGTACGTTGGAATGATGAATGCCAGGCCGCTTTCTAAAGAATCAAAGAGTATCTCCAAGAACCACCCATTCTTATGCCACCGGTTGAAGGGAGACCTTTAATCTTATACTTGACAGTACTTGACAGCTCAATGGGGTGTGTGCTGGGGAAGCATGACGAGTCTGGCCGAAAAGAGCACGCCATTTATTACCTTAGCAAAAAGTTTACCGATTGTGAGACCCGATACTCACTGCTCGAGAAAACTTGTCGCGCTTTGGTATGGGCTGCTCGCCGGCTGAGACAGTATATGTTGACTCACACAACTCTGTTGATTTCAAAAATGGATCCAATAAAGTATATCTTCGAAAAGCCTGCCTTGTCCGAAAGAATAGCAAGATGGCAGATGATCTTGACAGAATACGACATCCAGTATACGACTCAGAAAGCAATCAAGGAAAGTGTATTGGCAGACCATTTGGCACACCAGGCAGTGGATGACTACCAATCTATGAACTTTGAATTTCCAGACGAGGATATCATGGTAGTAACTGATTGTGAAGTACCTGGACCGGATGAAGGACCTGAGGAAGGATCCTGATGGTCTATGCACTTTGACGGAGCCTCAAACGCTTTGGGTAACGATGTCGGCGCTGTGATCATATATCCAAAAGGCACTCATACTCCACTCACTGCCCGACTATGTTTCAACTGCACCAACAACATGGCGGAGTATGAGGCATGCATCATGGGTCTTCAAGCTGCAATTGACTTAAGGATTAAGTTTCTGAGTGTCTTCGGAGATTCCGCTCTCGTGATCAATCAGATCAAAGGTGATTGGGATACGAAACACCCAAATCTTATTCCTTACAAAGAGTATGTACTGACGTTGATCCCCTATTTCGAAGAGATAACCTTTGAACACTTCCCAAGAGAAGAGAATCAGTTGGCGGACGCGCTGGCTACGATGTTTTCTATGTTCAAAGTCAAATGGGACAACGAGGCTCCCCGGATCATTATATGGAAATTAGATGAACCTGCACATTGTTGTGATCTCGAGGCTGAAGAGGTAACTGAGAAACCTTGGTATCATGAAGTAAAGAGGTACTTGGAAGCTCAAGAATACCCCGAGGGTGCATCCATCAATGACAAAAAGTTCCTGAGAAGATTCGCTGCAAAGTTCTTCCTCAGCAATGGCATTCTCTACAAACGAAACCATGATTCAACTTTACTGCGTTATGTGGATAAGACTGAAGCAGAAAAGATCATGGCAGAGCTACATGAAGGTACCTTCGGAACGCACTCCAGTGGACATACCATGGCAAAGAAAATCCTTCGGGCAGGATATTTCTGGTCCACAATGGAAGCCGACTGTTACCAACATTCTCGGACGTGTCATAAGTGCCAGGTCTATGCTGATAAGGTGCACGTTCCTCTAGTTCCTCTGAACATCTTGACAGCACCTTGGCCTTTTGAAATGTGGGGCATTGATATGATCGGCGAGATCAGACCTACGACATCTAACGGGCATCGCTTCATCCTGGTAGCGATTGATTATTTCACAAAGTGGGTTGAAGCAGCTTCCTATGCTACCGTAACCAAGAACGTCGTGGCACGGTTCATTCGGCACAACCTGATCTGTCGATACGGTGTACCTGAGAGGATCATTACGGACAATGGTACCAATCTTAATAACAAGATGATCACTGAGCTCTGCGAGCAATTCAAGATACAACACCACAACTCTTCTCCCTATCGGCCGAAGATGAATGGGGTTGTCGAAGCAGCAAATAAGAATATCAAGAAAATTGTGCAGAAAATGACTGTGACCTACAAAGATTGGCACGAGATGTTACCGTTTGCTCTTCATGGGTACCGTACTTCAGAGAGGACGTCAACATGGGCAACACCTTTTTCCTTGGTCTATGGCATGGAGGCAGTCTTGCCTATTGAAGTCCAGATACCCTCTCTCCGAATAATGAAGGATACAGGTTTGAGCGAAGATGACTGGATCACCTTGCATCCAGAATTCGGTATCGACTATCAGGCTCGGACGGCATCGATCAGTCAGCTTCATCGTCAACTAAGCAGCAAAGTGATGAGACGCTTGAAGACATAAAGGCGATAGCAGAGTTGGAACCTAGTGGGATTATTTTCACATAGCTATTTTATTTCTTTTTCACAAAATTGTATAAACTCTATTGTTCGGCAGCATTCTCTTACTAGGACGTCAGCCTCTTGTACACAAAACGCCTATTTACAGGCAAATTCAAAAATTAATACAAATTCACTTTCCTAGACAAATTGCCAATTGTTTTTCCTTTTTCTGTTTTGTTTTGCGAAGAACGTCCAATGCTCATTTTTTATATATGCATTTGACATTAATTTCTAACTCGTAAATATTTGCATACGAAACAAAGGATTAATTATAGGTGACATTAGAAGCAGGGGCAATAATGAGTTGTCTAAACGATCTAGTTGCTTTGTCCACCAAGGTACCAAGGTAGGTTCGGCTGGAGAATGTAACCAGGATACCTTCACTCCCCGTAGGATAAGACAAATCAACAATACTCTCCCCCGAGCAGAGTTGGTCTCCCATAAGCCCTAAAAAGGCAAATATCCCTAGCAAGTCAGCAACACTCTCCCCAAGCAGAGTTAGGCTACTGTCAGCCTTAAGGAAGTTGGGCATCCTCAGAAGATCTCAATATTCCCCAGCGGAGTATACAGATGTTCCTAAGCAAGCATCCCTGGCAGCCTTGATCTAAGACTGTTCCCCGGCGGAATACCAGACACCCCAGTGGAGCCACTTCCCCTGTACAGTCCAAAAAGTTTCCCCAGGAGAGTTGAATTATCCTCCCCAGTAGATTCTGGAAGCTTATCCCCAGTATATTCTGGAAGCTTCTCCCCTGCAGAGTACGAACGCTTCTCCCCGGCTTTATTCAAAGGTTATTCTCCACCAGGGCTTATAACTGGGTTATCCTCAGCTAATTACCACGGAAAGATCGTCCCCGACGAAGTCCTTCCTATCCCCCCAGCGGAGTTCATCAATTCCTCAACCAAACATATCAACGGAATCCCCAACGGAGCTCTCATCAAAACCTCAGCGAAGCATCTCTTCCCATAGAGTATTTCCCTGCAGAGTATCTCTCCAGCAAGTTTATTCCCCAACAGAGTTATCTCCTCCTACCAGTTTATTCTGGCAATCATCGTCCCCAGCGGAAACGAAGAACTCTACTCTTCAAACATCAACCCAGGATTTAACAAGCTCCCGACATTCGTCAAGGATTTATTTTCCTAGACGAAAACACATTCATAAACATATCAATTTCATACATCCTGCTTACATACATGACAAAATGCATATAACACAATCTCATTTCTCCCTGAGAACATCATGACATCATGCATTTCATACATCATGCCATTGCATACAACTGCTGTTTTGCCTTTTCAGGAAAAAGGTCAATCCAAAGATGATTACTATCAACTGTCGCAATTCCAGATTCGATTCCTGTATCTAGCCAGGCATATCTGAAGAGTTTGAAGATTCGATACCTGTATCCAGCCAGGGCATATCTGTAGACGACTAATTCCAGATTCGATTCCTGTATCTAGCCAGGGCATATCTGAAGAGTTTGAAGATTCGATACCTGTATCCAGCTAGGGCATATCTGTGGACGACTAATTCTAGATTCGATACCTGTATCTAGCCAGGGCATATCTGAAGAGTTTGAAGATTCGATACCTGTATCCAGCCAGGGCATATCTGTGGACGACTAATTCCAGATTCGATACTTGTATCTAGCCAGGGCACATCTGAAGAGTTTGAAGATTCGATACCTGTATCCCGCTAGGGCATATATGTAGATGACTAATTCCAGATTCGATTCTTGTATCTAGCCAGGGCATATCTGAAGAGTTTGAAGATTCGATACCTGTATCCAGCCAGGGCATATCTGTAGATGACTAATTCCAGATTCGATTCCTGTATCTAGCCAGGGCATATCTGTGAGTAACTGATTGTAGATTTGACACCTGTATCTAGCCAGGGTATGTCTGCATGAAGAGTTTAGAGATTCGATACCTGTATCCAGCTAGGGCATATATGTAGATGACTAATTCCAGATTCGATTCCTGTATTTAGCCAGGGCATATCTGTGAATGATTGATTGTAGATTCGATACCTGTATCTAGCCAGGGCATGTCTGCATGAAGAGTTTAGAGATTTGATTCTTGTATCCAGCCAGGGCACGTCTGTAAGCAACCTTTTGAAGTTCTGGATTCGATTCCTGTATCTAGCCAGGGCACATCTGTGCGCAACTGATTGTAGATTCGACACTTGTATCCATCCAGGGTATATCTGCATGAAGAGTTTGAAGATCAACACATGTAACAGGCCAGGAAACCGTCTTCCTTTCTCAAAGCACACAAGTTCTTGCTAAGGAATCTCTTACGCGATCGACACTCCCGATGGCATTTTTAAGCCCATCTCCACAACTATCCGTTACATTTCCAAATGGCATCTATAAGCCCATTCCCAACAAGGTTTTGTCACACTTCCAGATGGCATCTATAAGCCCATCCTCCTATCCACCATCTCTCCAAATGGCATCTGTAAGCCCATTCCCGACATCACACTGCTGATACTCTACTATGTGAGTGCAAATTTCTGGGCACTCTAGTGTTCAATCATCTTCCACCTTCGGATCACGAAAGACACACAAGCCAATCTACAACCTCAGGCCTAAGAAGATTGAACAGGGGAAACTGTTGTACCCCAAAATTTTCCCTCCCATATTCTTCAAAGTTTTAACAAGCATCATCTCAATTTGCTCAAGTCTACTCAAGGGTTGCACAGTTCAACCATCCTCCTAAGCCGGTCAAAATTAGGGTTTTGGTTCTTGCAAGGAAGTTGAGGTTTTCAAGGGCTCAATCAAGTCCCACATGCCTATAAACATTGTCAAGCATCTACATGCCAAGTTTCAAGGCTCACAAGGTCAAGTTGCACAGTTAAAAACCCTAATTGCTTCACAATCAACTGTAGGGGTAAACTGGTCATTTGGCAGTCAAAAGTCAAAAATTTTGGTCAACATCTTATTTTGAAGCCACAATCATCATTTGATAAAGTCTTGATCATGATTCCATAAGAATGGCTCAAAAATCATCAAGATGCAAAAGTTTCTATTTTTGGATAGCTAAAAAGTCAACTGTAACTTGACCAAGGCATAACTTTTTCATGGTTCATCAGAAAAATACCATCCAATGCTCATTTTGAAGGGGATAACATTTCCTACAACTCATCTTCACATTCCAAGTCCAAGAAATGCTCTCACAAAAAGTTATCAATTTCAACATTATAGGTCATTTTCAAAAGTCAACAAAAATGCACTTCAAGTCAAAGACCATAACTTAAGATTGGTAAATCAAAATGACATGGGACCAAAGGCATTGGTTAGAGGACTTCAAGACCTTTCCAAAATGTCCAAGAACATGTTCATATGATCAAAATTGAGCAAGATATGCATTGGAGAAGTTGGGAATGTTTTGTGAAATGGCAAAAGTCAACTATCCTTGAAACTTCAATTTTTGACAAAAGGGCCCACTTTCTTCCACTTGATTCAGCCTTGTCATGCCACCCACGTGTCCCATGATTAATTTCAAGATTAAACATTAATTTTTCTATTTTATTTAATTTTTATTGATTTAATCCATTTTAAATCCATAAAATTCAAATAAAATCAAATAAATTAATTAAAGGGCATCTTTGTGGTTTGAATGACCTTTATATGCCATTTACTAGCTGCCAAATTCGTGCAAGCTATTTTTGTACACAAAATTTTGAATTTGAACCAAGTATGGAATGTCCTTTTAATGGTGGTCAAACAAAATCCAAAGCTTAATTGCACAAGGTTAAGGCTCTTAATGTTGACTTAATTACCTTCATACATACATATGCAAGCCTTCCCAACCTCATCCACGACCTAGAGCTCACTGAAACGGCCAGAACCAAAACTCAAAATTTGTCAAAAAGTGGGAGATCTAAAACTGTGTTGCAGGCACTTTGAGATCAAAAGAAGCACGTGGTCCTCTTCATTGCCATCCCCTGAAGCCAACGCAACCCTTGCCACGTCCTAAGACCCATCACACTGCGCTGTAAGTATTCACAAACTCACCCCTGTACACGAAATGGGAATTCTCCATTCTTGCATTTTTCCTCAAAAATATTAGCATAGTTATGTTCCTTGTTTGATTTCTGATCTAATGACAATAGCCAATTTCATTTTTAGGCCTTATACTGTGATACACGATTCTAGGTTTTGCTTGCTTGTTTTTTAGGCGTTTTCAGTGCAGGAAAAATTGGTCACCATAATGGGTATAGAAGTGATCAGGAAAGGGAAACAAGACCAACGATGGCGTTGGAATTAATTTTTGATGCCTAAGGATGATTTTGAGTAAAGCCTACGAAATCTCCTGCGGATAAAAATCCGCAGGTAAATAACCAGCAAATTGTTGAAGACGATGATGATGTGTCTCCCCGTCACTGGCCAGTTCAAATTAAAACGCGCTTTTTTTTATTTATTTTCAGGATGTTGCTTATTTGTTTTATATAATTTCATTTTCTCATTAGTATAACGAATGGAAGCAGTTGGCATAGTGGCATAGCGTGCATGCTTTGAACATAGGGACCTGGGTTCGATTCCCAGGCCACCCCATATTCGTTTCCATTTTTTTCTAAAGCGTTCATGTGCAGATTCCCCAAAGCACCTCACCATACACCTCCAGTTCACAAAGCGCTAGGTGGCTACAGGCATGCATCCAAAGGCCAGGAAGCGATCCACACCATGCACTCAGTCAACCAACAAACACTTGATCCAAGAAGTCAACGTGGCTGGATGAATAATGGGCTTCCAGATTTCTAAACACACACTCAATTCTGGCCCAAACCCCCTTGGTTTTGTTATTCTTTTTTTATTTTTTTCTTTTCTTTTATAATTCCTTTTTATTAATCATTAGTATTATTATTATTTAATTAACCTAAATTATTTATTTTCATAAAATAAAAAAAACTAATATTTGTATTTATTAATTTCACTCCTTTATTTTGTAAATAAATTTTAATTAATTAGTTTAGTTGTTTAAGTAGGTTTAATTTTAACTTTTTTTACAATAAATAAAAATGATTTAGACTTAGGGTTTTTCTTTTAAAATTTCCTTTATTTTTATTTCATTAAAAATATAAAAAACTCAAAAACATTTTTCTCCTTTTAATAATTAATTAATTAATGAATTAGGTTTAATGTTTAATTTAATTGCAAAAAAGGGTCAACACCCTAAGGACATTCCCGATTAAATTTCTATTCGCGCGTATTTATTTATTTTGATTATTTATGTAACTGCTTCCGGAAATGTAATAGTTAATTAGGACCTCCTTCATTGCTTTATATTCTCGCACTTTATTTTCTAAAACGGGTTTTTGTTTTTGGCGATGTATAGACCCGCGCCTTGTAATAGCTAGATTTACATTTCCGCAATTTACTTTCCACACTCCTAACTGTTAAAAAATGCCTGCAAGAATGTATGTAAATAAAATCAATCCGTAGCTCACAAATAACATGCAAAGACGAACATTAACTAAAAAAACAACACACGAAGCACATGCCACTTCTAGGGTACGCCTCACTGGTTGCCTCGAACGTGGTCATCAAGTATAGGGTGTCTTAGAGGTCGCCCTCCTGTCTAAAGATCCAGTCGCCTCAAAACGGTTGCCTCGGATACAAAGGATCTAGGACATTAGGGTTACTTCTAAGGTGTCCTACCATTGCTTTGGTGACCACACTGTCCCTAATCATCGAATTGACCCGAATAACTCCAACGATGGTGCTACCTACCTCTCAATGGTGGGATAGCACTATCTAAAGGACTCTTACACAGCCTAATTCCTTAGAGTAGGTAGATTCTCATGGGTACTTGCTCTCTCAAAAACAAACAAAATACTTTTCACACCTACACTTTCTAAAAGTTTTCAAACAAATTTTTCATACACTCTTGAGGACAGATACAAGAGTTACTTAGAAATCTTTCAAACGAAACTTTTTCAAAACCTACACACACATGAAAAGCAAACAAATTTTTGAAAACATAAGAGCAAGTACCTAAGAGCCAATGGATAACCATGGATAGAAAGGGTGCTAACACCTTCCCTTTCTATAAATCTACCTCCCGAACCGAGAAACATTCTCAAAGAAGGAATTTTGCTGTGCTTTTGTCCTTTCCATGTTGGAGAACATAAAAGACGGTGGCGACTCTTGCTTACCGCGACATTTCGCGAAACCAGCTTAAAAACAGTCAGTTCTATTTCCACCGATCACACTAAGTTATTACAAATAAGTATCCGAGGATGGGGGTAAAAATGTTTACAAATGGGGATGAGTCTTATCAGAATAGTAATGTCCAAATATATATTACAACCAAATCGAATCGTCGCATTCTCAATGTAAAAATATAACAAGGCATAAGAAAATAAAAATCAAAGAGATATGAGATGTGTATAGTTATTTACAAATGATCAAATGAAAATTCTAACCTAAAAAGATTATGTATTATTTTATTTGTATTTTGTTAATTATATAAACAATGAGCTTTAAAGAAAAGAAGAAAAAAAATTGTTTAATTTAAAGTATTCTATTATTTATGTATTTTTTGTTTTATTAAATGAAAACAAGATTAATTAAATTAAACAAAACTATATTTTTTTAATGTTTTAATGATATTAATCAAGATTAATAAAGAGATAATTATCTCTAAAAATAAAATGAACAAAATTTAATAAGTGTTATTAACTAAAAAAAAGAAAAAAAAACTAATTAAGGTTAGGTAGCAAAATTTATTAAGTTAATGAAAAGATTTTTGAAATGAAGCTTTAAATGGGTGTGGGCCTAAAAATAAAAAGAACAAAATTCAGGGGGAGGGGGTATGCGCCAGAAATATTGGGCTTTGGTTTGGTTCATGGGGCAAAAGTCCAATTGCATTAGTTAACAAATTTTTAGGGTTAATCAGTTTTAGGGTTTGCAGTTTGTAAACGGCGCCACTCCTCTTGTCTTCGTCCTCTTCGTTTCTCATCCATGATCTTCTGACTAATCTTTCAACCCTCCAGCCGCCAGAGCGCTACCTCCATCCATCTCCTCTCCACGACGGCACGAGATAGTGATTTGAAAAGGTACGTTTCTTTGTTCTAAACGTGTTCTCTTTTACAGTTTCTTGTGCATTTATTTCTTGCATGTTTCCAATCTTATGGCTTCTTTTTTTATATCTACGCGTAGTATGAGTTTGAAGGACATACCTTGGGCGTTTTGCTCTGATGGAGAGGGAGAGGGCTTTGGAACGGAGGCGCTCTAGGTGGCCGGAGGTGGAGGAGAACCATGATGATTGTGTATGGGCTTCTGGTATTTCGTATCTTTTGACTTCCCTTGAATCGTTTGATGATGATGTATATTCTGAAAACCCTATACCATTTTGCTTCTGAATCTTCTCTTCTTCTTCTCTGTGTATTGGCTTTTGATTATGATTGATATATTCTGAAAAAGGTTATTTTGGTGTTTACTGATTGTTGATGATGAATGTTATTTCTAAAAACCCTTGAATATTCGTTTCATTTTTGGATTTCTTCCTCTTCTTTGAATGTTGGATATCTTGTATCAATGATGACTTTCTGAGATTTGGTCTTTGTTGTTGCTATGTTTTTGTTGATGATGATGAATTCTGAGACTTGCTTGTTGTTGACTTCCCTTCTGACTTCTTCCTCTTCTTTGAGTACTGACTTTCGATGATGACCTTTGTTCTGAAACTCTTTGTTTTATTTTTTAACACTCTTCCTTTATTTGGGTGTTGGATATTGGATGATGAAATGGTTTTCTGAGGTTTGCTATTGTTGTTGATTTTCATGGATGTTTGATGATGGTGAAACTGAAAACCATTGCCCCTGATTGCTTGACAATGATGAATTTATTTGTTCTTTGTTTGTCTTTGTTGAGCTTTTGTGAAGGCAGGTTGATGAGCATTTGGTGTTTGTTTGTCTTTGTTGAGTTTGGATTGAACTGCAGTTTTTTTACAGGTTTGTTGTGTAGTTGGACAGGTTTTAGTGTTTTGCAGATCTGAGTTTGCTTTGTCGAAGGCAGACTTGAATGGTTTGTGAGGCAGGTTATTTTGCTTCTGGTGTTTGGAGGCAGGTTTTAGCCTTTTGGTGTTTTGGTAAGGCAGGTTGTCTTGCTTCTGCAGGTTTGCTATTTTTTGAGGCCCGTTTAACCAGGTTTAGCAGTTTGAAGGTTTTGAAAGCTTTTGGCTTGCAGTTTAAACAGGTTAGTGTTTTTGGTGAGCAAGCTTGAAGGCTTTAGGCAGGCTTGAAGGCTTGTTTTGTAAGGCAGGCCTGGGTGTTGGACTTTTGAACAGGTTTGAATGGTTTTTGAGGCAGTTTTGCTTTTGGTTTGCTTTGAGTTGCAGTTTGTGGCTCTCTCCCCTAGACTGTTTACAGTCTTGTTCTCTTATATCTTTTTCACTGCTTTGCACAGCCTGCCAAACTGCAAAACTCTATTTCTGGTTCTCTCTTTCTCTCTCCATAAAGCATTTTTAAATTGCTTAATGTATTTTTATTCTGAAAAGTTTTTGTTTGCCAGAATATGATGATGAATATTGACAAGCCTGCTTTCTTGTATCTTGGTTTATCTCTGCATTATGTACTTTCTTTCCATATTTTCTGCATTATTCCTTTTGACAGCTTGTGCTTGGTTTGACAGTTTTGCAACTTAGTTTGCTTTTGGTTGACTAATGCAATTTGTTGTTCAGTTTGACATTGTGTGCAGCCTTGTGCCTTCTTTGTATGCAGCCTTGTGCCTTCTATCTTTGCATTTAATTGATTGTATGCTTGCAAAATTATTTTCACTTTCCCTCTTTGTGAACCAAGAAGAGAAATCTTCTTGTGATTTGCAAAGAGGACAAGTAAAACATGATGAACCCAAAAACGATCTGATTCCGGCCAACAAGCTTTAATGATGATCCTTCTTTATTTATCTGTTTAAAAATGCTTTTCAATTTCACTGCACTGATTTCTTTTTCTGTCTTTGCAGGTAAATACCAGTTGGAGAATGGAAGAAGCATTAGAAGATAGAAGATTTCAAGAGACTTAGGCTTTACATTTATTTTATTTTCATTTATTGTAATAAATATTATTGTAAACACTGTAAATAAATTTACAATATTCGAATAACATTTGTAACAATATTTGAAATAAATAAAAAGTCTTTGTCAGATAAGAATTCTTTACTGTCAAATATTTCCTTCTTTCTTTGGCACTGTCTATTTAATTATTTAAATCTCTTGAATTAAAATAACTGGAAATGTATCCCAGTAACTTTAATCCAGATGAAATAAATAAATCAACAAACTTTGTCATTTCGCAATCTCGCATTAATCACAATACGCCTGGCACTCCAATTAATCATATGCTTTGTATAGTTAAACAAACAAACATTCCACACACCTTTCACTTCACTGATCAAACCAATGCCTCAAAGTTTCAATCAAAAGCCTCAGCTCCTATCCCAGATGTTTAGGTTTTGAGAAACAAACATCAATCTTGAACAAGCGTAAAAATAATGTAACAGTCAATTGAAATACTGTGGATTCAATTTCTTCTGAGAAATGCGTGCGCAAACCCTAATCCTGGATTATTGTCAAAGAAACGTCTGCTTGATCAATTCCTGATCCAATCTCGACAAAAATCAGTGGAAACCCTAATTCTGGATTTACTGTCAGAGAAAAGTCTGTTTGACCGATTCTTGGGCCAATCTTGAAAGATCAGGGAATACCCTGAAGTTGTGATTTCTTGTGAAAAAGGGAGGGCAAATTTTGGGGTACAACACATTCCATATGGGCCGATGTTTGGATTTGTTTTAAGGCCCAATTTTCGTGCACAAGTGTCCAGGTGCATGCAAGCATGGAAAGGGCAAGTTTTTCATGTTTTAGAAACTTTTTAATTTCTTTGATTTTGGTATGAAAGCATGGTTTATGGCATTGATTCTTTCCATGTTTTCTGATCCTCTCCACCTCCTCTATATATACATCACTTCCACAAGCCTAAGATAGGCATACATAGCCTGAGAGGAACGCTCCAAAATTTCAAAAAAATATCAAAGTTGTCGAAATTCAAAAATGCATACACAACCTAGAGAGAATGCTCCAAAATTGCAAAAAATATCCGAAGTTGTCAAATCTAGAAAACACGTTTCTAGCCTTCCTCAGTCCAAAAAAAAAGACTCAAATATGTTCCTGAAGACACCGAGAACCTATCCCTGCCGTTTTCCAAGCTTGTAGCACTCTCAAACGACCGAATCGTGTGTGACCGTTTTGGTATATTTTCTTGAATTCAAAATCTTTTATTTTGTGATATAAATTATTTCTATGTTTATGTTCATGTTTGTACTGGTGATTGTGTATGTTTAGAGCCATCACATGAGCAATTTAACGTGAGGATGAAGTTTTTCCATTGTTAGGACAAAGCTTCAGACGAGCTTCGTTCTCAGTGATACAGAGACTTTCAGGACAAACGGATACCACCGTTGGATTCATGGGGAAATTCTAAGGGGGGTAGGATGCTTTGTTAGTTTTGATATTGCTTATATTGCAGGATTAGATTTTGAGGAAAACAGGGAAGATGGTGGTCAACCATTGCGCACAGTGGTTTGACTCCCCTGAGATACGTGGCCACGTATCATTCGCCCATTCAAATTCCAGTGCCCCACTTGGGCGCGCGTGTTTTATATTCAGCCATTAGGATAATGTTTATTATTTAACTTATGTTTTATGCACATATTAACGGATGTGAAGTTGTCCCAACGGTTGGGTATGTGAGTGTTAAGGCGTTGCGTGTGTGAGAGGTCAGAGGTTTGACCCATGCCTCTTGCATTTTATTTTTTTTCTTAACTTTGCTTGCAGATCTAGCGCTCCCAGGCCAAATACATCCACCATGCACCTTCAAATATGTGCTGCCAAGTGTTAGTATAGCCAGATCCAAGACCCTCATGTGCAGACTACAATACGCTCCCCAACACTCCTCCCTACTGGATCCCAAAGTATATTTGGGCTTCTCCTTGTTTGGGACTGTGCTTTACAACATTGCACCCCTCCTTATTTTTTTTTGTGCTTGGCTCATTTTACTTTTTTTTTTACTTTTAGTTTATTAGTTTCAAAAATCATTTTCTTTAATAATTAAAAAAAATAGAAAGATAATAATATTAGACTTAGGATTTTCTAAATTAATTTTAGTTTTTTTTCAAAATTAATTAAATTAATTATTTGGATCTTATTTTACTATTTTAAAAATAATTAGAATTAGATTATTTCATTCAAATTTTTCTCAAACAAAAATGCCAAAAAATGTTAGGATATTGAGTAATAATTTTCTTCTTTTTTATTTCAATTAATTGAAATTTAATTTAATTTAAATATTTTCCCTAATAAACAAAAAAAAAAGATTTTTATACCTTAGGATTTTTAGACGTTCTTTTTTCGTTTCGCGCGTTTACATTCAAATTATTATAACTGACTAATGGGTTGTAATAGTTAGGACTCTATTCCCTGCTTTTCATTTCCCTCATTTTTCAAATTGTAATATTCCCCTCCTCGAAGCATTGTAATAGTGTAGATTCAAATTCATGTACTTTAAATTCCTGTACATATTTAAACTGTTTAGATGCATGACAATAGGATTGTATGACAATATTAATGATCAAACATTAGCAAACCTAATATCTAAGACAAAAATAATTGAATATAACACACTCTCACATATACACCTCTAGGGTACACCCACTTCGGTTGCCTTCGGAAAATAGTCACAACTCTCGAAACGTAAGAGATTTTTGTGGCTACCCTCCGGTTCAAAAGATCATAAGTCCCTCGACGATCCTTCGACGTTGCCTCAGTAAAAATACGATCTTAGAACCCTAGGATAGTTACTAAAACTTCTTGCCCAGTTGCCTTTGTGACTATAAAAATGTCCCTTTAAATGCCCCTCAAACATCCAATGATAGGGCTACCTACTCACTAATAGTAGGATAGTGTTGTCTAAAGGATAAGAGGAAAAGAACAAACCTTTCGAGTAGAAGTAGATAGTTCTTAGATGCTTGCTCAAAACAAACTTTCACACTTAGACAAAAATAACTTTCAAAAACATTTTCAAATGCATTATCAACACTAAGGCATTTCAAAATACTTTTCAAAAACACACAAAAGCACAAGGTATTTTTCAAATGAGCTAAGCATCTAAGAGCCCATAGAAAACTACGGATAGAAAGGGTGTTAACACCTTCCCTTTCCATAATTTACCCCCTTACCCAAAAATAATCTCGAAAGGTCTTTTTCTGTTCTTTTCACCCTTTCCTTTGTTGGATAAAAGAAAATTTGGTGGCGACTCTTGCTTACTGTAATATTTGCAAACACAAACACAAAACCAGTATAACAGTCGGTTCTGCCACCGTATCACACCAATAAAGAGGCTTGCACTGAAACAATGCCCGGTGATAAAAGATCAGTGATATTAAGATCCCCTAGAACCCGGTTACTATTAATAGGACAGGTTGAACCAACTAAACTTCAAGAGGGTACTTACCTGTGGAATCCATGCAAGCCTAAAACTAAGGATATGTTTGTGTGATTGTATATACTTTTTTGTACATAACATCATAACATCATAACATTGGCATATCACGCTAATCATTTCAAGGACTTTTAGGACTTATCTTTGTGTCTGTTTTGTAGGACATGGCTCACATTTACGAAAATACTATTCAAGTCAACCTTGTAAGGGTTCCTCCTCAACTCAAGGAATTGGCATCAAGGGTTCCCGAGAATTCCCCATTCACTAAAAGACACGGTCGACTCCTCAGTTTGGTCACCTCAAGCCCTGATGAAGACATGGTGAAAGTTCTCTTTCAGTTCTTTTACACTTTGCATCATTGTTTTACATTTCCCGACTACCAGGTTTGCTTCCATCCAATCCCAAGCCTTGAATTACAAATTTTCCAAGAAAGCCATTCACAAGGGCAAAATGGTCATTTGCATACTGAAAAGTCAAACTTTGACTTTTGGATCAAAATCAAGTTTCAAGAATCATATTTCATCAAGACATGTTGAAATATGAAGTTTGTTTCATCAAGAAATTCAAAAGTCAAAATTGCTTTGGAAAAGTCAAAATTCTAAATACTTAGAATATTTTTAAGTGTTTAAGAAATATGACAAGCTCAGAACTTCTGATCAGATTATCACCATGATGCAAGCTGATTCTGGAAGAACTTATCACACAAGAGTTGTAGACTTCAACAAGATCTGAAACATTGCAGAACAAAACTTCTCCTGGAAATGCTGGAATTTCAAGTTATAAATCTTCAAAGACACGTCCATGAAACTGAAGCACTCAGCAAATTCTGAACATTTTCAAGACAGAGTTTGGTTAGAACTTCTGGGCGAGTTTTCACGAAGGTTTAACCAGAGTTTGCAAAAGTAATTCAAAGAAAGTCTACAAAGCATGTTACAAGCTTTCTGGAAAGTTTGAGAACTCATTCAGAACATGTTGTAGCAGGGAGATTCAGGGATCAGAAGTTGGATGTTTATTCTAAGTTACGCTGATGTTGAACTTTTGGCCCAGATCTTAGCTATGATACACAATCTCATAGCGCAGGATTTCTGGTATGATAGATCTCATAATAATTTAATGCTCACAACCACTTTTGAATTTTTATCCAAAGGATTTCCCCACGTGTGAGAAAGAAGTGCCATTGTTGTCCTTGAAAAGAAAACTTTTATATAAGTTTATGCTGGGCCCATGCTTTGCTTTTGCCTTTGAGGATACTTTTCCTTAATTCATGCTTACAAATCCAGCTTAGGCACGGCTAAAATCTGCTAACCACCATACTTGCTTCAAGAATAAGGCAGCGTCCTAGCACATGAAGGCCATGTTCAATGCTTCGGTCAGAACATCACCAAATCCCAAAACCTCGTTTATACAACCTGCTGCACTGCTACAACACAATCCTATAACCAACAGCTAATCTAGTCCATGCCTGCATCCCATGATTGCACCAAACTAGCATACAAAAACTGTGATCAAAAAGCAATGGAACAGGATGCCAAAAAGTGTTCAAATCCCATTTCCCCCCCCCCCCCCCCCCCCCCAAAAAAAAATCACAACAAATTCACCTATAAATGAGTTGCTCCATCACACTTTCAAGGGGATGGCTTTTGGAGAGAGATAATGGTCAAAGAGAGAAAAGAAAATGGTGAAACCTTCGTAAAAAATCTAGAATTCTCAAACAGAAAACCAAAACCTTTGTTCTTCCCTTTGAGTCAAAGAACTTGGCATTTTCTCTTTCGTTGCTCTTTCTGACTCCAGAACATCTAAAGGCAACAATTCAAGTTCCAAGCATACGCTCCAGGTTCAAGGCAAGTCTTTCTGACTTTGCATATTTTCATTCAGAATATTAAAATATGTAGATATCACAGTATTAATGTTGTCCATATAATTGCATAAATAGAAAAATTGTGGATCAAAACTTCTTGATTAAGGCTAGGCTCAGAATTAGGATTAGAACTTCTATAAATTGTTGTGCTTTTATCCTTATGATTTGATGTTTGTTAAGAATTGAATAAATTGCTGATGTGCTGATTAATATGAGAAAAGAGTTGAAATGTAACACATAACTTCTATTTTTCACTCACCATTTTAACACACAAAATTTCTAAGATTTTCTCACTGTTTAAGCACACAGAACTTCTGAGTTCTCTTCACTATTTTAACACACGAAACTTATGAGTTCTCCTTACATGTTAAACACACAGAACTTCTAGGCTTTCTTATTGTTTTAACACACACAGAACTTCTAGGTTTTTCTTACTGTTTTAACGCTCAGAACTTCTGATCTTCACTCATTGATTAGCACAACACATAACTTCTGACTTTTGGCTCACTGTCTGAATACCACCCAAAACCTATGTTTCCTTTCCCTCTAACGTTTCTTGCAGGATCTTAGAGTGTATCAATCTAGAACTTTTGATTCCTACTGACGTTCCTTTCTGAGTCACAACGCGCCTGGCTTCAGAACTTCTGATCCTTGTTGTTTTGCTTGCAGTAGCACGCTGTTTCTATCTCTCGCTATTTTTCCCTTTTTATCATTTTCAATATCATTACTCTCTTTTTATTAATATAAAAAATCCATAAAAAAACATTTTCTTTTTTTAATAAATTTATTTCTTTTTAAATACATTAAGACAAAAAACCACTTTCAAAATAAGTCCATTTTACCTTTCATGTGTACTATTTCAATATGGTTGTAATAGTTAAATAGAATTTAAATTCTTGCAACCCCCCATTTGTGAAATATGTACCCCTATCCCCTTAATGATGTAATAGTGTAGGACTTTACATTTTCGCAATTTATCGTTTTCAAATATAAATGCTAGTAATTAGGGTGTGTATGGGAAGACATGGAATCAACAAATAGATCACCCTAATCAAGACTAAAATGCATACAATCAAACACACTTGCACACTAGCACCCTTAGGGTAATCTTACTTGCTGCCTATCGCCATAGTCATGTCCCTTGAACATGGGAGTTTTAGAAAAAGACCCTCGATAAAAGATCGTAGTCCCTCGATGACCCTCCATGTTGCCTTAAGTAAACGATCTAGTCCCTAAAATGACATTGCCAAAATGTTCCATGGGTTGCCTTCTATGACTATACAAACGTCCCGCGCATGTCCCTTCACATCCAATGATGGGGCTTCTTACCAAATCAATGGTAAGATAGCAACATCTAAAGGAGGAGGAAAAGAACATCTAAGACCTTTTGAGTAGGTAGATTTGCTCCTAGTTGCTCGCTTGCTTACAACAAAAACATTTTTATATACCAGCACTCTCATTTTGAAACATTTTCGAAAGACAACACTTTGTACGCGTTCTTATAGAGACGAGAACCATTACAAAGACACATTTTCAAAATCACTTTCAAAAACACATCTCATAAACACGTCTTTGAACTATTTTCCAAACAAACACTTTGTACGCGTTCTTATAGAGACGAGGACCATTACAAAGACATTTTCAAAATACTTTCAAAAACCACACCACAAGCACATTCAAACAAAAGCTATTGATCTAGCAAGCAACTAAGAGCCCATGGAAACCCATGGATGAAAAGGGTGCTAATACCTTCCATTTTCATAATCTACCCCCCGAACTCAAGAAAACAACTCTAAAGGTCTTTCCTGTGCTTTTTCGCCTTTCCTTTTGGATAAAATAAAAATAGGTGGCGACTCTTGCTAACTGCAACATTTGCAATCAAACGTAAAACACCCAAGTCAGTTCTCCCACCGTATCACAGAACTGACAACTCTGTTGGGGAACATTCTAAAAGTGGGGCTACCTTAAGGTTAGATCACATTTACTTGCTTTCTTTTTATTTTTGACTTGTATGCTTTACATTATGTTTGGGTTTGAATCTTCTACCCCGATTTGGGATACCTTATAGGTAAGTAGCAATATGTTGTGGAAACTGTGTGGGGTATACCGACATGGTCTACGCAATAGCTACATTAGTGCGACATTTTTGTGGGTACCGGTAGCCCTTGAGTAGTCAAGGAGAATACAGGGCCGCTGAGTGATGTCATGAAGGACTAACTGACCATTAGAACCTTTACTTGACCAACTTGGCCATTAAGACGTAGTGAGATGACCAGCTTTGGTACAGTCCGAAGTTGGTTGATACTCGATACTACACTCATTGAGATTTGACTCTCGAGCTTTGTTTGGTGGAAAGTCAGTTGTCAGTCAGAACGAAGTTTGTGGGAAAGATCAGTGATATTGAGACCCCTTAGAACCCGATTACTATTAACTAGCACAGGTTGAGCCAACTAAACTTCAAGAGGGTACTCACCTACAAACTACATACAAGCCTAAACCTAAGGACTTGTCTGCTTTGTGTGAATATGATTATTTGTATATAAACTTGCTTACTTTATATAGTTGTACATAACATCATGACATCATACCATAGCATTTTCAATAACATTGAACCATATCATTTCAAGGATCTCAAGGGTCTTTTGATGCAAGGTCTCGTTGAACCTGACATCTATCAAGGGGCAAGAGGATTTATTTTCCTCTAACCAAACACCATCAAAAATCAAGTACAACAACTTAAGTCAAGAGCTACAACCCACTTGGCATGGTGAGCTTAATTATTGTGAAAGGACATCCACTGACACAAAGTTCTCCAATCAAAGTTGTAAGTGACTGCTAACATTTACCTCGTGAGATCCTTGAAAACATGCATCCACATATCATGCATCATATCATGACAGGTTTCTCCCATACAGGTCTCCTTATCTTCCTACTGTTTATTTCAGTAAGATGGATATGGAACATACAGTGAAAGATCTCCAAGATCAAAACACTAAATTCCAATGAATGTTCCTGGCTATGGCTAAAGGGCAAGAGGACCTGAAGACTCTTCTTCTCAAAGACAAGAAGAAAAAGTCCAAGAAATCAGTAGGCGTCCTGAACTTGGGAAGAAGACCTAGAGGACCAGTCAAGGAAGCTCTATATATTTCAACTCCATCCAACATGGGGGATAGTCATGAAGAAGACCACAATTTGGGATATTGATGAAGTTGAAGCTGACTACTCTGAGGAACAATATCCTCTCGCTGATGACAAGTACAAACATTTGGAGGATCGCCTCACTGCTATGGAGATTCAGCAGATACCTGGCTTGGATTTAGGAGGCATGGGATTGGTTTCTGGGGTAATCATCCCACCAAAGTTCAAAATCCCTACCTTTGCCTTGTACGATGGAGTATCTTGCCCTAAGATGCACTTAAAGTCTTATGTCCTCAAGATTCAACCGTACACAACTAATTAGAAGCTTTAGATCCATTTCTTCCAAGAGAGCCTAGTAGGAATTCGACTTGAATGGTTCTATCAATTGGAGAGTTCTCGCATCCACATCTGGGAGGACCTAGCTGCTGCTTTCTACAAGCAGTACCAATACAACGCTGATCTTGCACCAACTCGTGTGCAATTATAGAATATGACCATGGGATCCCACGAGAGTTTTAAAGGATACGCCCAAAAGTGGAGAGAACTGGCTGGTAGGGTGCAGCCCCATTTATCTGACAGGGAGTTGATTGACATCTTCATGGGAACTTTGATAGGGCCTTTCTTTAAACACCTAATCGAAAGCTCCTCAACCGGGTTCACCGAGCTAATACTGACCGGAGAAAGGGTCGAAGCTGGCATCAAAAATGGAAATATCCAAGGAGCTACACCTTCTGATGCTCAGAAAAAGCCATACGGTGGGAAGAAAGAGTCCAATGCTATGTATGGTCAAAAGAGTCGTCATGATCAACATGTAGAGGAAATCCTTATCTCTAATCCTACACTTGTTCAACAAAGACAGGACAATAGGCGTAGGGTAAGATATCAAGAAAGGTAGTACACTAACATCAACATGCCTTTGTCTTAAGTATTACAACATTTTCTGAAGGTGAACTGATCACACTAAAGGATCCTCCTCAAAATCCCGACACCTCCTCTTCTAAGTACAATCCAAGCGTAAGATATGCCTATCATTCTGACAGTCTCGGACATGACACTGGCGGTTGTTGGATGATAACACACAAATATGTGATATTTCTGGCTTGATATACACCAAATATTTCTCATACTTTAGTTTAAATTAAATTATTTTATAAGTATTATGCAAGTATTTTTCTATTTTTGCAGATATGCACTGAGCCGGACACTTTTAAAGAAACGAAGAAAAAAGGGTGCAAAAAGTAGTAAAAAGGCCTAAGGAGAAGAAAACAACCCAAAAGCCCATTACACATGTGGAAACGTGGCCCGCATGCAAGCAAGCCCTGACGACCGTCAAGGGGGACATGACGAACGTCACAGCTGTCACCCCACTTTCTCTCATCCAACGGACAACAACTCATTCAAAGATGAATCCAACGAGCTCCTCAATTCACTCACCCACTCAGTCAAAAGCAACGAACGTGACTATTATTTCTCCTATTATTTCTGAAGGAAGAAAGAGGAACGGTTGCTACATTTTCGAGACCAGTGAACCAAGCAAGCATTATAAATAGAAACTGAGACCACAGTAGAAAGGGTTCTGCTTTTTGACGAGAAAAGTTCAGATATTATTTTCAGCATTATTATTTTCAAATATCATTATTTTCAGCATTATTTCTTTTCAGCATTATTTCTTTTCCCAGTTATTTCTAGCCAGCACTATTCTTTCCAGTTTTATTTTCTTTTGTACGATTAAATACATCCTTGGATCGAAGCAAAGCCTACAACTTGTGGAGGACTGCTTCTATCTTCAGAGTAATTGCCAGGTTTATGTTTACAATTTCTTATTGCTTATTTATTAATATGATTATGTTTCTTTGTATTTGTTCTTTAAATTATTCTGCAATTTCGTTTAATATTATGTCAGGCTAGAAATCTTATACCGGTATGTAAGGTCAATCGACTGAGGGAACGAGTAGCTTAGTCGGGATTATTTTTACTACGAAACTTTCTTTTCTGGCCTAAGTTACTATTTTTCAAATCATTAAATTGTTTTGTTACGGAAGTAAAAAAACAAATAGAGGTTAGGGTCAACAAAGCGGAAGTTTGAGATCTTTTAACTAGACAGTAGTAATTAGGCATTAGCTTAAAATACAGCGGAAGCACTTTAAAGTTAATTAAGATTTTGTTTAGTTTCCAAAAATTGTTTTTAACTCCTGCGGGATGGCGGAAGCGTACGTTAGGACTTAACTGCATAGCCTAGATCAACAAAACGACAGTGTGAGACGAGGGTTTTTAAACTAGATAGGTTTTACTGAAAACTATTTTGAAAATATAAAAACGCCCGACAGGTTGCTAGTTCCCGAGGTAAGACCGTTGCATACTGATAATTTAGCTCATTGATTATTAAAATACAACTTAATTTAGTGATTAGTTTCCCTACAACCCAAATCAAATATTCATTAGCTTTAGATTTATAGTAACAATAGAAAACGGTAGATCGATTCATCAATCTCTGTGGTTTGATATCTTTTAAAACTACTCGACAAGATTGTGCACTTGCAGTCCGAGTCATTGGATACATAAGTACAAATCCCACGATCAAGTTTTTGGCGCCGTTGCCGGGGAATGATTTAAGTCGATATTGCTACTCTTTTGTTACGCAGTAGAGACTAGAGCAAAAACTTATCTCTTTCTTTTCTATTTCTTTTTTTTTCTTCTCTAATTTTTTATGCCAAACACTCGTTCGCAAGACGAGCCGTTATACATACAAATCAATGATATCGAGCGTTATCTCAGACTTAGACGCCGCATTCAAGAGTATCATCTCAAATTTTTGTCCCAATTACTATGTATCGCCCAACTTTTTTCTACAACTCCCACTCTGAGTATTTCGAGGAATCACAAGAATCCCATAAATCCGACCTCGAAATACTGTTGGAGAATTTCAATACGTCACAAACTCTTTCTCACCCGAATTACCTTTCCAACTACTAATCCCAAAATTTTGAGGAATCGGGAGAATATTATAATTCCAACCAAACTTATCCTTAACCAAATTTCCCTTACAATCACTACACCCAATATTTCAAGGGGACGCAAGAATCCTATAAATCCGACCTCGAAATATTAATGGAAAATGAAATATCTATGATGACAGAGCGCTCTGTGGAAACACAAAATGTGACTCTAACTCACTTTGAAGAATCAGAAGAATCGCATGATTCCAACTTTGAAACATCAATGGAGGATTCTGATGCGACACTAATTCACTCTAGGTTAGAATCTATGATGGAGCACTTCGTAGAGACACAAATTGTCCAGAACGAAGAGTTTAGAAAACAAAGTCTTCAAAATAGTGAAAACCTTAGGCAACTGACCACTGTGGTTGAGTCGCTCGTGACTCACAACATAGCCTTAGAGACTCAAATCTCCCAGCTTGAACAAAACCCTCTAGGACCCTTCCCTGAGGAGAAATTGGATGTTATAACAACCACTAGTGAAAAACAAATTAAAAATCCTAAGGAGAGTGACGATATGGTTGAGGAGAGTGATGATGTGGTTGAGGAGAGTTCAGATGAGAAAAGAGTAAAGATTGAGAAAAATCCTCCAACACCATCTAAAAGGGAGATTATAGAAAAGGTAGAGAAGGAAGCACTTATTGTTGTTCCTCATCCCTATACCCCACTGATTCCTTTCTCGAAAAGTTTTATGGAAGCTCATATAGACTCCCAATCTAAAATGTGTATGAAGGTATTGGAAAATATCCACACCAACGCACCCTTGTTTGAAGTCATGCATAAAAAGAGAAAATTAGAGGACCATGAAACTAGGGATATGATTAGTGTTAAGAGGGTAAGGTTAACCTTTGAGGTGGTGGATGAAATCACTAAGCCCAAACTTGAAAAGTTGATACTTAGGATAGATCCAGAACCACCACCATAAGTTCAGAAGAATGAACCACCCCACAGAAGAAAGAAAAGAAAAGGTGAGGGATATTTGAGATGGCTTGATAAGTGGCCATGGAAAATGAAAACTACTAAAAGTTCAACCGAGGAGTCATCCTCGAGAGAACCACCATGAGTGCTTGCACTCCTGAGCCGTCAAGCTAACGACATTAAACAATCGCTGTGTGGGAGGCAACCCACAAGTTTTTCATTTAATTTTTATCTTTAATTAAATTATTTCTAATTAATTTCTTATTTATTCATTTCGATTATCATTCCTCCGATTCTACTATGTGCCACTAACTATTCACATAGATATATATCCCTTGTAACACTACTCAAACTATATGAATAAATTAATTAATCAATTCTTGCTTTGTTGCACGCGGTCAAACAAAAGACATGCACGCAATATTACACCCTGACGAACGTCGAGAAGCATGTGATGAGCGTCAGAGCTTGTCTCTTTGACCCTGACGAACGTCAGGAACGCGTGACAAGCGTCAGAAGCCTGTCTCCCACGATTTCTCTTCCCGTGACCATTGAATCATTGAAACTTGAACGGAATTTTGTTTTAAAACCCCCACTACCTCATTTACCCCATTCATCCTTAACCTCCATAACCTCTCATATTCATAATTCTCCCATAAACCTCATTCAAATTTCCTACTCAATAAAACCATCCATATAAACCTCTCTTCCATCCTTAGTTTCATCACTACCACCCACCTTCCATCTCTTTATCACAAATACATTTTTTCTATCAAGTTCAAAATCATGGCCACCCAAAGGAATCCACCAAACCAACCCGAACCCGACATGCGACATCTCGTGCTCCGACAAGGAGAAATAGGTGAACTTCAAAAGGAAAGGTACATAAAATTCCATCTTCGAGGGCTAACATCCACGAGGTTCGTCGACAACAACTGCTTGCAAGAATTGGGGTTGCAAACCCATAATGCAAGGCTTGCTGAACAAAGCTGGCCTGAGCTTTATTAGCACGATGAACACACCAACTTACGAAGCTCTCACGTTGGAATTCTTGAGTTCCTACGCCTATCACACTCGCGATGATGCCGACGCGCACCTAACGGGAGCCGCTCAATTTCGGATGTTCAACCGAGAGTACACACTCAGCCATGAAAATTTAAGCGACATATTTCATTTTCCCCGTGGAAATGATGTGCAATATCGCATTCCCCCGGAATTGGATTGGAATGGAAGTGCATACGCATTATAGAAGAGAATAACCGGTGAACCAAATGTCACACCCGAAGCACGGTACGCCTCTCACATCCACAACCCGAACATTCGCTTCTTACACCGCGTTATGGCAAACACAGTATTTGGAAGGGCAAACAACAACAAGGTAAACACTAAAGAATTATATGCTCTCCACTGTACCTTTTCGCAAAACATTCGTCTTAATCCTGTCACTATAATGATGGCTCATATTCAAAACCTCGTTGCAAGAGAAGGAACCACACCTTTTTGCATCGGAGGCATCGTCACCGCCATCGCAGTTCACTTGAACTGGGGGGAAAGGATCCAACTCATACCCCCGCTGCCAGCAGTTTTTATGGACAATGATAACTGTAGAGCTGGGTGCCTAATTAAAGTACGTGAAGCTGGAGGATACTATCTCATGGTTAAGAATGCAAGATTTTGTAGTGTGATCATGCCAAACCATAATCGCACTTACTTGGGTAATCCGGATAACTGGCTTTACAACCTGAACGCCCCTGAACCCGGAGAAAATGTGCAAGGAAACCAAGGTCAGGCTAACAACGCTGCTGCTAACAAAATCGAAGAAGAATTAGAGCAGAAAAAGCCCCAACAACAGCAAGCCAACAATCCCGCCACCATCGACGCAATATATGCCGCAATAATGCAACAAAACCAGCTGGCCACTCAACGCCACCAGAGCCTCGAGACGCGCCAAATCGAGATGATGACTCTCATGCAACAAATGCAGAGAGACCAAAATGACTACGCTCTCAGACACAATCAAAGTATGGTGGAATTCACCACAGGAATAACGGCAGATATGCGAGCCTTAACACTCCGTGTTGACGACTTGCATAATATCATATGCCAAAGAGATGGCGGCGAATCTTCTAGACATGGCGGGCAAGCACGTAGAAGAGCAAGGACACGTGGCCGATACCAAAGACAAGAGGAGGAAGAATTATTATGTTATTATCTTTCCCTTTCCCGCTTCTATCAATACATTGAGGACAATGTATGATTCAAGTTTGTGGGAGGAAGTATTTCCCTTTTCCTAGTAATTTTTATTTTCTTTGTAATTTCCCTTCTGTTATCTTTAATTCAAAAAAAAAATTTCAAGTCTTCTATTGCAGCAATTTGTGTTGTTATTTCAGACTCCCCTTTCTTTTCGAGCCCATAAATTTTTTTTTTCTCACTCGACAAAGTAAATAGACTGCAAAATCTTTAATCATCAGGAATTGGGGCGAGATTAAGCGAAATATCTACCGTCTAGACACTCTACAACCCCAGAGTATGATAGATCAGTTCAAGTACCTATTGTTTCCAACGCCCTGAGTTTAGTCTTTATAGTAGCCTTGAGTAGTTTATATTAGCAGTCAGCACCGTCTTAAACACAAACTATGCAGGAAGTCGATGAATATAAGTGGATGATAGAATATTTCAGCAAAATGTTGCAAGGAAACACACTGATTAAATTGGACGATCCTCACCCGATCGCCTAATCCAAAGGATGTAAACCTTACAAAGTAACATGAAAATTCATTTGATGGATGGTTCAGGAGCATCTGGTACTGAACTCGGTAGGGAAGATTACGGTCTGATCCCCCGCATCCAACATTTGAATTAAAGGTTGCCACGTTAATGTGCCAGAAACCTCTAAAAGTTTAAAAAGGATCATAACCACTAACCGACTATTCTGCTATGTGCGTGTGAAGATAAAGGGCTTAATGTGATTGCGCTAGAATGAAAAAGGCAAAACAAGACAAATACTTGAGGTAGGATATGATAGGACCTGTAGCTAGTTTACGTAAAATGGGATTGTCTAGCGTCGCCAACGTAGTTATGGAGCACGAATCAAGCCATCGATTTTATGACAAAAACACAATGCAGCTATGTATTAGTCGAGCCGAGTCATAACCATGTTTAGAAAAACATCGTACTTAGCATTTGCTTGAGGAGAAGCAAAGTTTAACTATGGGGGAGTTTGATAACACACAAATATGTGATATTTTTGGCTTGATATACACCGAATATTTCTCATACTTTAGTTTAAATTAAATTACTTTATAAGTATTATGCAGGTATTTTTCTATTTTTGCAGATATGCACTGAGCCGGACACTTTTGAAGAAACGAAGAAAAAAGGGTGCAAAAAGTAGTAAAAAGGCCTAAGGAGAAGAAAACAGCCCAAAAGCCCATTACACATATGAGCACGTGGCCCACATGCAAGCAAGCCATGACGACCGTCAAGGGGGATGTGACGAACCTCACGCTCCATGAAGACCAAGTGACGATAGTCACTTGCGTGTGACGAACGTCACAGCTGTCACCCCACTTTCTCTCATCCAACGGACAGTAACTCATTCAAAGATGAATCCATCGAGCTCCTCAATTTACTCACCCACTCAGTCAAAAGCAACGAACGTGACTATTATTTCTCCTATTATTTCTGAAGGAAGAAAGAGGAACGATTGCTACATTTTCGAGACCAGCTAACCAAGCAAGCATTATAAATAGAACCTGAGACCACAGTAGAAAGGGTTCTGCTTTTTGACGAGAAAAGTTCAGATATTATTTTCAGCATTATTATTTTCAGATATCATTATTTTCAGCATTATTTCTTTTCAGCATTATTTCTTTTCCCAATTATTTCTAGCCAGCACTATTCTTTCCAATTTTATTTTCTTTTGTACGATTAAATACATCCTTGGATCGAAGCAAAGCCTACAACTTGTGGAGGACTGCTTCTATCTTCAGAGTAATTGCCAGGTTTATGTTTACAATTTCTTATTGCTTATTTATTAATATGATTATGTTTACTTGTATTTGTTCTTTAAATTATTCTGCAATTTCGTTTAATATTATGTCAGGGTAGAAATCTTATACCGGTATGTAAGGTCAATCGACCGAGGGAACGAGTAGCTTAGTCGGGATTATTTTTACTACGAAACTTTCTTTTCTGGCCTAAGTTACTACTTTTCAAATCATTAAATTGTTTTGTTACGGAAGTAAAAAAACAAATAGAGGTTAGAGTCAACAAAGCGGAAGTTTGAGATCTTTTAACTGGACAGTAGTAATTATGCATTAGCTTAAAATACAGCGGAAGCACTTTAAAGTTAATTAAGATTTTGTTTAGTTTCCAAAAAGTGTTTTTAACTCCTGCGGGATGGCGGAAGCGTACGTTAGGACTTAACTGCATAGCCTAGATCAAAAAAACGACAGTGTAAGATGAGGGTTTTTAAACTAGATAGGTTTTACTGAAAACTGTTTTGAAAATATAAAAACGCCCGACAGGTCGCTAGTTCCCGAGGTAAGACCGTTGCATACTGGTAATTTAGCTCATTGATTATTAAAATACAACTTAATTTAGTGATTAGTTTCCCTACAACCCAAATCAAATATTCATTAGCTTTAGATTTACATAGTAACAATAGAAAATGGTAGATCGATTCATCAGTCTCTGTGGTTCGATATCTTTTAAAACTACTCGACAAGACTGTGCACTTGCAGTCTGAATCATTGGATACATAAGTACAAATCCCACGATCATTGGACTTTGAACAACAAGATTCAAGACTTGATTGATGCCAAGGAGATCGAGTTCGACCCTCGGGAGGCTCCAAATGTGATCACTGCTCCTATGCCAAATCATTGAGAGTGTCTTGTTCATTTTGAAATTTTCAAGTTGTAATTCGGGTTATTCAAACAATTATCTATTAATGCCAAACTTTGTTTCATTAATGCATTGCATCTGTTTGTCTTGAATTGATTCATTCATTTTCATTTCATTTAAACGTTGTTTTTTTACTCTCTTTATGACATTCAACTCTTGCTAAATGTTACAAGGCTTTAGAGGGAGGATGACGAAAACAATGCCATAATCTCATACAGTATGCTTTTGAACTGACCTTGTTGACGATGTACAGGCGTTCTTTCGAATCCTAAACACGAGAGTTATAAGGAAGATAATCCCTAGTCAACCCCTTCGAGCCAAAGAAGTAGAAGTTTTCTTTTTACATAAATTAAAACCTTTAATCAAAACCTGGGGCAGGGTAGTCTCTCAGTTAATTCAAATCTGCGTTCGGTCGCAAACTTTCACTTCAACAAGTGATATCAAAAATATTCCTCTGGGATCAAAAGACAGTGATGGTTCCCTACCAAATAGGCAGTCATTATCTCTCAAAAAGAAAAGCCCGCTAAGTCAAAACCTACAAAGGAGACTTAAGAAAAAATGGGGCATCCTGCTGACTGTAACCTCAAAACAAGAACAGTCAGGCAAAAATAAGGGATAACAAATAAAAAAAAGGTCACTACAAATCCTCAATAACATGAAAAATGTTGCAAAAAATGACAGCCTTCTGACAAACTTAACTTGTCTGAACCATCACCAAAACTTCATTCTAGACTCAATTGGAGTTCAAACGTACGATTAACTGAGTTTAGGACTGAAGAACGTCACGAAGAGCGGGTGGGTACAAATATATTTTGAGCATTTATCCTTTGTTTCTTAAACCATGAACCAAGCCACGCTACAACCCTTCAAAAGTCCTAATTGAAGCATGGGTTAGTTCGAAAGCATACTGTTACAAAAGGTATCCTGACTCCTGTAAGGCTTTACTCTAAATCCTGAGTTGGATTTTTCTTACAAAATTTCTTTACTTGCTAAAATGAATTTTAAAAAGTTCCAAGACAGACATAAACTTTGCATTACTTGACTATCACTGTTTGCATATGGCTATTTGTTTGACAACAGAGAAATTCACACAACGAATATCCAGTGAACGAAATCTCTCTCAGTGAACAAAATCACTTCAAGTGGGATGACATTTCCAATGACAAATCTCCTATCAACAAGGGGGCATGACATGTCACTATCCAGCACACCTGGGGCAGTCTAGTCAAGATTCAAAGAATCTCTCAAGAAGTGTGGAATAACTATGAGCAGTTCACCATCTCCATCACCTGGGACATTGAATGGGTTACGTACAGTCCAACATCTCCTGACAGTGCCACGAACACTTGCTACTAAGGGCAGTGAAAAATCTCCCCAAGATCCTTCTCATGGGATGACTCCCAGCCAGAGTCTCGATCTCTGAAAACATTTTCCCCAACTAAGTCGACCTCAAGAATCCTCGAGGATTTTCTCCAGTAAAGTCACTGCCTCTCCAATAGACTGAGCAACAGGGTTTATTTCCCCAACAAACGACAGGATTCTCCGGCTTGAGTTTGCCTCTCCAACTACCACAAATCAGAGGACCACAACTCCTCTTCCCTAGTAGACTACTCTACAATCCCCAGCAAGTTACTGTGAAATCTGGACCCGATCAGATATCAGTTCAACTTCGACTCCCCAGTAGAGCAACAGACGACTAAGACTCTTGAACTCTTTTCCCCAAGCAGGAATCAACACTCTATACATAGCTTTCAACATCCCCCAGCGGAGTTCTCCTCTAATAATAAAACAAGAATCCTCAGTGGAAACATTCTAAGCAAAGTTTGAAGACACACCCACTCTTCAACAGTAATCTGGGATTTAATGACTCCCCAACACCTGTCAAGGATTTATTCTCCAAGACAATATTACATTTCAACAACATTCGTAGCATATGCATACAAAATACATATAACACAAATCTCATTTATTTTGAGAACATCATTACACAATGCATACATCATGACATTGCATACAACTAACTCTTTACCTTTTTAGGAAAGATCAATCAACAGATAAAGGTCATCATTATGTTGAGGTAGTAATCGTCCAAGATTCCTTTATCATTCTGTTGAGGTAGTAATCGTCCAAGATTCCTTCATCATCCTGCTGAGGTAGTAACCGTCTAAGATTCCTTCATCACCCGGCTGAGGTAGTAATCGTCCAAGATTCCTTCATCATCCTGCTGAGGTAGTAATCGTCCAAGATTCCTTCATCATTCTACTGAGGTAGTAATCATCGAAGATTCCTTCATCATCATGCTGAGGTAGTAATCATCCAAGATTCCTTCATCACCCTACTGAGGTAGTAATCATCCAAGATTCCTTCATCATCCTACTGAGGTAGTAATCGTCCAAGATTCCTTCATCATTCTGCTGAGGTAGTAATCGTCCAAGATTCCTTCATCACCCTACTGAGGTAGTAATCGTCCAAGATTCCTTCATCATTTTGCTGAGGTAGTAATCGTCCAAGATTCCTTCATCACCCTGGACCCTCAGGTTTGCTTCCATCCAATTCCAAGCCTTGAATTACAAATTTTCCAAGAAAGTCATTCACAAGGGCAAAATGGTCATTTGCATACTGAAAAGTCAAACCTTGACTTTTGGATCAAAATAAAGTTTCAAGAATCATATTTCATCAAGACATGTTGAAATATGAAGTTTGTTTCATCAAGAAATTCAAAAGTCAAAATTGCTTTGGAAAAGTCAAAATTCTAAATACTTAGAATTTTTCTAAGTGTTTAAGAAATATGACAAGCTCAGAACTTCTGATCAGATTGTCACCATGATGCAAGATAATTTTAGAAGAACTTCTAACACAAGAGTTGTAGACTTCAACAAGATCCAAAACATTGCAGAACAAAACTTCTCCTGGAAATGCTGGAATTTCAAGTTATAAATCTTCAAAGACACGTCCATGAAACTGAAGCACTCAACAAATTCTGTAAATTTTCAAGACAGGGTTTGGTTAGAACTTATGGGCGAGTTTTCACAAAGTTTCAACGAGAGTTTGCAAAAGTAATTCAAAGAAAGTCTACAAAGCATGTTACAAGCTTTCTGGAAAGTCTGAGAACTCATTCAGAACATGTTGAAGCAAGGATATTCAGGGATCAGAAGTTGGATGTTTATTCAAAGTTACGCTAATGTTGAACTTCTAGCCCAGATCTTAGCTATGATACACAATCTCATAGCGCAGGATTTCTGATTTGATAGATCTCATCATCATTTAATGCTCACAACCACTTTTGAGTTTTTATCCAAAGGATTTCCCCACGTGTGAGAAAGAAGTGCCATTGCTGTCCTTGAAAAGCAAACTTTTGTACAAGTTTATGCTAGGCCCATGCTTTGCTTTTGCCTTTGAGGATACTTTTCCTTAATTTGTAAGTCTCAGAGTGCCTAAGAGGGGGGGTGAATTAGGTCTTATAAAAATTTATTCGGTTTTATGAGAATGCTTGGTAGTAATTTTTTGGTTAAGTGTTTGAAGGTTTTGGTTATATCTTTATCTTTTCTTGATTATGGTGATGAAAGCGATAAATGCGGAAAAGTAAAGAACACGGTGATATATCCTGGTTCCCCTCACAATCCGAGAGTACTCCAGTCCCCTTTCCAACACGAAAGAGATTTCACTATAGTTAGAATGATTGTACAGCCTATGCTTACTATCTAACCTATAGGGTGATCAAAGGTTCTTAACACCTTTAAGACTAAACAAACACTAATGTGAATGAAGAACAATCCTCTTCAAATCACAACACTTACTTCCAACAATCCTGGATAGTAAGGGAATAATTTCTTTAAGTAATACAATGATTTAGTTTGAAGTATATGGAGAGCTTTATCAATCTTCAATTGATCTTCTTCTTCAAGATAAAAATAATTCTCAACAATGTATATAAATGTTCACAATGTATGTATGAAACTTGTAATGATAATGAAAGTGTATATGGCAAGTTTCACAAAATTATGAACACATGAAAGTTTATGTGCAAATTTGAATGAATGAGAAAATTGTTAATATGAAGAAGGTTTTTTTGTTGTTTGAAAATGTTATATGTGTTCTTAAAAACTGAAAAAATCTGCATTTTATAAAGTCATAAGAACCTCTTCATTCATGCCAATTCATATGAAAAGTTGCAATGCATTCATGAAAAGATACCACTTGAAAAATGTTCAAAAAACAAAGTAAAAGCTGCACTGGTTCGCTAGGAACCAGTTCCGACACTGACAGAACCCGGTTCTTAGTGAACGTTATAAGTTGGAATTCAAAAATATCATGCAGGAACCGGTTCCCCTATTGGTACAACCCGGTTCCTGGTACAAAAACCAGGGACATGTTTTTTTGAGAAATTCTGGAACCCGGTTCCCTGTTAGGGAGGAACCGGTTCCTAAAGGGTTATTTTCAAAAATACTTTTTGAAAGATATTTCAAACAAATTTTTCCTTGATGTTAAAGTTATGGAATATGTATATGTTGATGAATGCATATTGTGAACATCTATATTCAAGATTTTAAGAATTATTTATACCATTTGACATTTGATGATTCTTAAATAATTCTTCAATAATCTTTAAGACTTTTATTTGATGTTGATAAGCTTTTTGCACATCCTTTGAATGTTGATGTCCATGTTGTCTTCATCAAAACACATGCTTTAAATATGACTTGAGAAGCTTGCAATTACATTCTCCCCCTTTTTGATGATGACAATCAAGTCTTGAAAACGATTTCTTGAAATGTTTATGTTGTTTTGTATAGCAAACATGTTGAGCAAATGCAAGGCTCCCCCTAAATTGTATGCCCCCCCTAAGTCCATGATTCTTTGAATTTTGGAGTGAGTTTGATATTTATTTGGGCCTGCAATTTCTTTGAAACAAAATAACACATATGCATATTCTTCTCCCCCTTTGTTAACATAAAAAAGGATGGGGAAAAAGAGTGAAATAAATACATATAAAAATTAAGACGTGCATAAAACACAACCATACATTTAAAGTACGAACAAAACACATTGTATGATTTCAAACATACTAAAATACGAACAACGAATTGTACGATTACATAACAATAAAACAAAAAATTCCTAAACATCACGAAGCATAAAAATAGAACATTGTCTAAACATTACAAAGTAAAATACATTAAAAAGAAATGACATAGAAAAATATTTTTTTTTAAAAAACTTTTAATCTTCATCTTCATTCATCTCATCATCTTCATCACTTCCACTACCACTTCCGGATACCTCTTCCTCTAGAACTTCTTTTCTGTCAAAGTGATCAAGAATAAGCTTTTGAGTTCTTTGGACATTTCGTAGTTGTCGCCGTGCTGAAGCATTTTCTTGTTGGAGCACATCGAAGCGATCATCCACATGTCTTTGGAAGAGTGTCATATGATTAAACAACATGTCTAAGGTGTAGCCGCCTTCGGGAGGTTGAGCCACATATTGGAAAGTTGGTTCAAAGTCCTCTTTGTAGTGAAAGTGACCTCTTGCATCTAGAATGATCCCTGTGTTTTTAAGTGCGGTTGCATCTGTAATTGCCTCTTTATCTCCTTGAATTCTTGTAACTTCCCGTTGAAGGTTAACATGTGCATTTTCCAAAATGTGAGAAATGGCTCGAGCATATGGTAAACCACCATCAAGAGATTCCATAAGTTGCATATGGTACATAATGGAAAGTGCCCAATTTATCGAACAACGACGTCTCAATGCATTAAGGACCATTAATTCAAACTCATTGATACGCGAGTGGTTAGAATTCTTTGGAAAGAGGATATATGCAATAATAAGATGGAGCATTCTGTCACTTACAGAGAGATTTGAGCCAAACAAATTTGATGATGAGAGAAGTTGTTGACGAGCAGTATTTTGTTGATTTGGCCTACACATGTTAATAAAAATTTCTGCCTTATTGAATGGTAGCCAATCATGTGGAATAACACCATTCACAAGAACCAAACCTTCATGCAGAACACCCAACAATTCACCAAATTCCTCAACAGTTAAACAGATACTTTTTGACAGAACATGAGAGGTTAGAGTAATATCACCAAATTCATCAGGTATAAGTTTTAAGTTGTGATAAAATTCTCTAACAAGGTCAGGAAACACTTCACCATTGTTACCTACAAATCTAGCAACCCCAGCAGAGGCCAACTGAGCAGGAAATAAAAAGCTATGAGCAGGAATGTATGAAGCCTACAAAACTTAGCTTTAAGAACCTTCCGATTACGAGATTTAAAGGTGAGCCTTCTGGATTTGATGGTCTGAGGATGAATGTTATAAGTCTCTTCTTCAACCTGAGCCTTTCCCTTGTTGGATCTGGTAGCTCTCTTAGGACCCATGGAGATTTGTGATAAATCTGAAAGTTGGGGTTTTGATTTGGGATTTTCGGAATAGATGAGAGATTAGGATATTTGAGTATGAAATATGGAAGGAGAAGTGATTATATAGAGATTTAGAGTAGTGGGTATTAAAAAATTGGTGAAGAAAAAGAGATGTTGGAGCTTTTATGAGGTGTGTCAATGGAGGTGGAAGGGTTTTGAGAGATGAATGTTGACTATGACATAAAACACATTAAAAAGCACTTAAGCATAAAAAGGGGCGTGTGGCCGGTCTGCATGCTGGGAACCGGTTCTGCACTATAGTGAACCCGGTTCCTGGATTTTGAAAAAATAATGTTTCTGGAAAATGAACCAAGAATCGGTTCCTACCATTATGGGAACCGGGTTCCACATGCAAGAATTGCCAAAAACTTTTTTTTTATTTTTAAAATTGTTATGAAAGGAAAAGTTTTGTACAAACCATATATAAACACATATTTAAAAAAAAGAACATATATAAAAGAAGGAGTGCACCTTATGAGAAACATTTAGTGATCACCTTCATCCAAAAAAAAAACAAGTTCTTTTCGAAGCTTTTTGTTCTTGATGGACCAAAGAGATCCATGTGTAACAATTGTAGTGGCCTTGTAGTAGACACCACATTCTTAGATTTGAAAGTTGTTTTGGTCTGTTTGCCCTTTTGGCATGCATTACATAATTTGTCTTTGATGAACCTCATCTTTGGTAGACCAATAACTAAGTCATGCTTAACCAATTTGTTCAAGTGCTCCATGTGAATGTGAGCGATCCTCTTGTGCCATAACCAAGCGTCATTGTTGTTTACCATAAGACATTGTACCTTCAAAGACAAATCATCTAAAGTAATCATAAAAATATTGTTAGATCTTATACCTTTGAGTTTTACCTCATTAGTTGCCTCATCCATAATGAGACATTCATCTTTGTTGAATTTGATCTTGAACCCTCTATCGCAAAGTTGACTTATGCTAAGAACATTGTGCTTTAATCCTTCAACATAGAGAACATCCTCAATTTGAATGGATGGAGGTGTGCCAACTATTCCAACGCCAAGAATATTTCCTTTGGTGTTGTCTCCATAGGTGACATACCATTTGGCTTTATGTACTAGATATGAAAATTGGTGTACATCTCCTGTCATATGCTTTGAACATCCACTATCAATATACCAAACATTTGATGTGGATTTCAAGCATACCTACACAAACAAATTATTCTTTGTTAGGTACCCAAGTTGCCTTGGGTCCTTCATAGTTAGTCCCCTTTTTCACCCACACATAATGCCCACTTGCTATACTAAAGTTTCTAACATAGCAAGCATTAGGTGTATGGCCTTTAATACCACAATAAAAACAAGTAGGTTCAAAGTTACTCCTATATCTAGAAGGATAAGATTTCTTTTTAGGAAATGTTTTCTTTTTCGATACATTAGCCCTTTTCTTTTGATGATTATGAACAACTTGCTTCTTTTCTACTTTCTTGGGATTGGAACTATTACTAGCCTTTACAAAAACAGTGGGATTGTTACTTGGTTTCTTAGAATTCACATAACCAAGACCCCTTTTATCATTTGGATAACGTTGTTGGCTTAGTAATCCTTCCAATCCTATTTGTCCTTTTTCATATCGTTCAATGACTCTTTTCAATTGAACAATTTGAAAGACATTTGATTCACACTTGGAGCATGCAAAGTTTTCTTTTTCTTTAATAAAATTCTGTTTTTGAAGATCAAAATCTTTAGTCATGGTGTCAATTTTTTCTAAACAACTTAGAAGTTCTTTTTCTTGTTTTGACACCTTTTTGTATAAACTTTTGCATTCTTTCAAGAGTTCATCAATAGCATCTTGAACATCATCATCAAAAAGATTAAATTCATTACTAACATCTTCTTCATTGTCGGAGTGATGTGAAGCCATTAATGCTAGATTTGCACATTCGTCGCTTTCCGAATCGGATGAAGAACTTATCTCATTGTCTTCCCATGCAACATAAGCCTTTTTGTTCTTGAACTCCTTTTTGCCTTTGAATCCATTTTTCTTGGAGATTTTTGGACAATCCGGCTTTATGTGACCTTGCTTTCCACATTCATAACATGTGACATCTTGTGTTGATGTGGAGGCTTCTTTATCTTTATGATTATAAAATTTCTTCCTCTTGACAAAGTTAGCATTATGAAGATTATTTTCATGACCAAAATATTTTCCTAACCTTTTTACAAGAAGCAAGAAGTTTTGATCTTCCTCCGATGCATCTTTATCTTGACTTTCTTTTGAATCAACTTTCAAAGCAATGCCTTTGGATTTCTTCTCTAAATTTTCATGTTTTTCAAGTCTACCGAGTTCCGTTTCGTATTCTTGAAGTTTGCCAAATAATGTAGCGGAAGTCATTGAGGAGAGACTCTTCTTTTCCTAGATTGTCGTTACCTTTGGTTGCCATTCCCTAGTCAATGATCTAGGGATTTTCAAGTTGAGTTCATCATTTGTCAAGGTTTTACCAAGAGCATTTAAGTGATTTGTCAAATGCACAAATCTCTTTTGTAAGTCAAGAATGGATTCTCCGGGCTGCATTCGAAATAGTTCATATTCTTGACTCAAGGTATTTAGCCTTGATCTTTTTACTTCAGTCGTTCCTTCATGAGTTTGAACCAGGGTATCCCATATTTCTTTTGCTGTCTCGCAGTTTGAGACACGGAAAAATTCGTCCATACTGAGTGCGCCTTGAAGAAGGTTTATTGCCTTTTTGTCATAGAGAACTTTCTTTTTATCATCGTCGTCCCATGCAGTTTTGGGCTTTGCAGAACCAATGCCATTGATAACTGATATCGAGATAAATGGACCATTTTCAACAGCATCCCATACTTCCTCTCCTTGTGCTTCTAAATGCGCCTTCATGCGTATTTTCCAGAAGTCAAAATATTCACCACAGAATAGAGGAGGCTTGTTGTTACTACCACCATCTCTGAAAACTGGTTGATGATTTGCGGAAGCCATTCTGGATCTTTAGGAACAAGTTACCTATAACTTGCTCTGATGCCAATTGTAAGTCTCAGAGTGCCTAAGAGGGGGGGTGAATTAGGTCTTATAAAAATTTATTCGATTTTATGAGAATGCTTGGTAGTAATTTTTTGGTTAAGTGTTTGAATGTTTTGTTTATATCTTTATCTTTTCTTGATTATGGTGATGAAAGCGATAAATGCGGAAAAGTAAAGAACACGGTGATATATCCTGGTTCCCCTCACAATCCGAGAGTACTCCAGTCCCCTTTCCAACATGAAAGAGATTTCACTATAGTTAGAATGATTGTACAGCCTATGCTTACTATCTAACCTATAGGGTGATTGTGATCGGTGGAAATAGAACTGACTGTTTTTAGCTGGTTTCGCGAAATGTCGCGGAAGCAAGAGTCACCACCGTCTTTTATTTTCTCCAACATGGACAGGACAAAAGCACAGCAAAATTCCTTATGAGATTGTCTCTCGGTTCGGGAGGTAGATTTATAGAAAGGGAAGGTGTTAGCACCCTTTCTATCCATGGTTATCCATGGGCTCTTAGATACTTGCTCTTTATGTTTTCAAAATGATTTGTTTGCTTTTCAAGTGTGAGTGGGTTTGAAAAAGTTTCTTTGAAAGATTTCTGAATAACTCTTGTATCTGTCCTCAAGAGTGTTTGAAAAATTTGTTTTGAAAGCTTTTGAAAGTGTAAGGTGTGAAAAGTATTTTGTTTTGTTTTTGAAAAGAGCAAGTATCCATGAGTCATCTACCTACCCTAAGGAATTAAGCTGTGTAAGTGTCCTTTAGATAGTGCTGTCCCACCATTGAGAGGTAGGTAGCACCACCGTTGGAGGTGTTCGGGTCAATTCGATTGTAGGGACAGTGTGGTCACCGAAGCAACAGTAAGACACCTTAGAGGCTACCCTTATGTCCTTGATCCTTTTTTAATCCGAGGCAACCATTTCGAGGCAACTGTTTCGAGGCAACTATTTCGAGGCAACTGGATCATGGACATAAGGACCGCTAAGACGTCCTATACTTGACGACCACGTTTCGAAGACAACAAGTGAGGCGTACCCTAGAAGTGGTGTGTGTATTTGTGTGTTGTATTCAATTAATGTTTGTCTTGTTAATTAGAGAGCTACGAGTTGTTTTTATTTACATACATTCTTTCATGCAAGTTAACAGTTAAGGGGTGCGGAAAGTAAATTGCGGAAAAATAAATCCTACGCTATTACAAGGCGCGGGTCTATACATCGCCAAAAATTACAAAGACCCGTTTTTTGGTAAATAAGTACGGAAATTAAATAAAGCGATAAACCTATTTAACTATTACATTATTGAAGGCAATTACATAATAATCAAATAAAGTAAATGCGCGCGAATAAATTAATCGGGAATGTCTAAGGGTGTTGACCCTTTTTTAGAAAAGAAATTGATTTTTTTTGTCTTTTTGTAATTAAAGTGAAATTAAAGCTAATTAATGACTAATTAATTAATTTAATTAAAAGAAAATATTTTTTTTGTTTTTATGTTTTTATGAAATAAAAGAAATGGAATAAAATTAAAAGTTAACTTTTACCTAATTCTAGATTTATTTTAATTTTTTTAAGAAAAGGAATTAAAATTGCCTAATTAAACTATTTTGGTTAATATTTATTTACAAAATAAAATAATAATAATAATAATGTTAATTTTATTTTTTTGGTTTTTTATGAAAATGTTAGTTGATTAATTTGTTAATAATAATAAAATAAAAAAAGGTTAGAAATTAAAATAATAGAAAAACAAAACAAAATGAAAAAAAGAAGTAAAACCAAGGAGGGGGTGGCCTTCATGGAGGTTTTTCTGAAGTAATTCTGGCCCAACAACAAGAAGCCTTATTTGACTTTTTTCGGTTGTCTATGCATGCGCTGACTCCAGAGCATAGTACTCTTGCGTTCTGGGCCTTTAGATCTGCCTCCAATGACACTTGGCTTGTTGGATGGGTGAGGCTTATGGTGGAAACTACTTGAGAAACTGCACAAGAACGCGTTAACAAAAAATGATATGAGAATTATGGGGGACCTGGGAAGAACTTACAGCGTGGTATGAGCCTCAGGACTTGGCAAAGGTTGCTTTAGCTTCAGGGTGTGGCAAGGAATAGAACCACGTGCTTGTTTTAATCTGAAGATGCTCACAACTATGTTTTAGAACTCTCACTTTTTGAATAATTTTTGGTTTTGCTCTTGGCCGTTTCTGCACACACTCTCTTTTGAATGAGGTTGGGAAGGCTTGTATATATAGTAATGTAAAGTGTATCAATAAGAATAATGGTCATTAAGCTTATGCAATTATGTTCTTGATTTCCTCCATAACCAACATTGAAACAACTTGCCTTTTGTGTCAAAATTTTAATTTCTTGCTTGGATTAGGCCTTGCACGAATTTGGAAGGTGAGTGATGGTGTATCAAAGCATTTCAATACAAAATATATCCTTTAATTAATTTTCTTGATTTTCATTTGAATTTTAAAGATTTAAAATGATTTAAATCAAATAAAATTAAATAAAAATGGAAAAATTAACTTTTAATCTTGAAATAAATTGTGGGACACGTGGGAGGCATGGCCAAGCTGAAACAAGTGGAAAAAGTGGGGCCCTTTTGTCAAAAATGAAGTTTCAAGGATAATTGACTTTGGCCATTTCACAAAAATTTCCCAACTTCTCCAATGCATATCTTGCTCAATTTTAAAGCTATGAACATGTTCTTGGACATTTTGGAAAGGTCTTGAAGTCCTCTAACCAATGTCTTTGGTCCCATGTCATTTTGATTTACCAATCTCAAGTTATGGTCTTTGACTCAAAGTGCCTTTTTGTTGACTTTTGAAAATGACCTTTAATGTTGAAATTGATAACTTTTTGTGAGAGCATTTCTTGGACTTGGAATGTGAAGATGAGTTGTAGGAAATGTCTTCCCATTCAAGATGAGCATTGGATGGGATTTTTCTGATGAACCATGAAAAAGTTATGTCTTGGTCAAGTTACAGTTGACTTTTCAACTGTCCAAAAATAGAAACTTTTGCATCTTGAGACTTTTTGAGCCAGGCTTGTGGAATCATGATCAAGAATTGATCAAATTATGATTGTGGCTTCAAAATGAGATGTTGACCAAAAATTTTGACTTTTGACTGCCAAATGACCATTCTGTCCCTACAGTTGACTGTTGAGCAAATGGGACTTTTGACTGTGCAACTTGACCTTGTGAGCCTTGAAACTTGACATCTAGGTGCTTGACAATGTATATGGGCACATGTGACTTGATTGAGCCCTTGAAAACCTCAACTTTCTTTGCAAGAACCAAAACCCTAGTTTGACTAGCTTAGGAGAGTGGTTGACTGTGTAGCCCTTGAGAAGACTTGAGCAAATTGAGATGATGCTTGTCAAGACTTTGAAGAATATGGAAGGGCAAATTTTGGGGTACAACAGTTGCCCCTGTTCAATCTTCTTAGACCTGAGGATGTAGATTGTCTTGCGTGCCTTTCGTGATCCGAAGGTGGAAGATGATTGAACACTAGAGTGCCCAGAAATTTGCACTCACATAGTAGAGTATCAGCAGTGTGATGGCGAGAATGGGCTTACAGATGCCATTTGGAGAGATGGTGGATAGGAGGATGGGCTTAAAGATGCCATCTGGAAGATGTGACAAAACCTTGTCGGGAATGGGCTTATAGATGCCATTTGGAACTGTAATGGATAGCTGCGTCCGAATAAGAAATAGAATGGCCTCCGTGTCTGGAGCATATCTAGTCTGTGTTTGAATGAGTGACAGTATGTCATCCGAATCTGGATCGTATCTGGACTGTCTTTTGAATGAATCTGGACTAAACAATAGAATAACATCTGGGCTGGAGCATCTCTAAGTGGTATTTGAAAAGAACTTTGAATAAGCAAAAGAATAGCGTCCATATCTGGAGCATTTCCCAGCTATATCTGAAAGGAAACTCTTGAATAAGAAAAGGAACAGCACCCATATTTGGAGCATTTCCAAGCTATCTCTGAAAGGCAATCTGGAAGAAGTATCAGAACGTCGCCATGCCTGGGTCACATCTGAACTATCTCTAGAAGGAGTCTTGAATAAGCAAAAGAACATCATCCATATCTGGAGCATTTCCAAGCTATCTCTTAAAGGAAATCTGGAAGAAGTATCAGAACGTCGCCATGCCTGGGTCACATCTGAACTATCTCTAGAAGGAGTCTTGAATAAGCAAAAGAACAGCATCCATATCTGGAGCATTTCCAAGCTATCTCTGAAAGGAAATCTGGAAGAAGTATCAGAACGTCGCCATGCCTGGGTCACATCTGAACTATCTCTAGAAGGAGTCTTGAATAAGCAAAAGAACAGCATCCATATCTGGAGCATTTCCAAGCTATCTCTGAAAGGAAATCTGGAAGAAGTATCAGAACGTCGCCATGCCTGGGTCACATCTGAACTATCTCTAGAAGGAGTCTTGAATAAGCAAAAGAACAGCATCCATATCTGGAGCATTTCCAAGCTATCTCTGAAAGGAAATCTGGAAGAAGTATCAGAACTTCGCCATGCCTGGGTCACATCTGAACTATCTCTAGAAGGAGTCTTGAATAAGCAAAAGAACAGCATCCATATATGGAGCATTTCCAAGCTATCTCTGAAAGGAAATCTGGAAGAAGTATCAGAATGTCGCCATGCCTGGGTCACATCTGAACTATCTCTAGAAGGAGTCTTGAATAAGCAAAAGAATAACATCCATATCTGGAGCATTTCCAAGCTATCTCTGAAAGGAAATCTGGAATAAGTATCAGAAGGTCGCTATGCCTGGGTCACATCTGAACTATCTCTAGAAGGAGTCTTGAATAAGCAAAAGAACAGCATCCATATCTGGAGCATTTCCAAGCTATCTCTAAAAGGAAATCTGGAATGAGTATCAGAACGTCGCCATGCCTGGGTCACATCTGAACTATATCTAGAAGGAGTCTTGAATAAGCAAAAGAACAGCACCCATATCTGGAGTATTTCCAAGCTATCTCTGAAAGGAAATCTGGAATAAGTATTAGAACATCGCCATGCCTGGGTCACATCTGAACTATATCTAGAAGGAATCTCTGAATAAACAATAGAATAGCATCCGTATCTGGAGCATTTCCAAGCTATCTCTGAAAGGAAATCTGGAATGAGTATCAGAACGTCGCCATGCCTGGGTCACATCTGAACTATATCTAGAAGGAGTCTTGAATAAGAAAAAGAACAGCATCCATATCTGGAGCATTTCAAAGCTATCTCTGAAAGGAAATCTGGAATAAGTATCAGAACGTCTCCATGCCTGGGTCACATCTGAACTATATCTAGAAGGAATCTCTGAATAAACAATAGAATAGCATCCGTATCTGGAGCATTTCCAAGTTATCTCTGAAAAGAAGCCCTGAATAAGCAACAGAATAGCGTCCATCTGGAGCATCTTTGAACTATTTCTGAACAAGTAACTCTGAATAAGCAACAGAATAGTGTCCATCTCTGGAGCATTTCTAAGCCATCTCTGAAGAGAAAATCTGAATAAACAAAAGAACAGCATCCATATCTGGAGCATTTCCTAGCTATCTCTTCAATCTCTTTAACGTAGATATGCCCTGGCTAGATACAGGTATCGAACCCACAATCAATCGCTCACAGATATGCCCTGGCTAGATGCAGGTATCGAATCTGGAATTGCAACAGTCGATAGTAATCGTCTTTGGATTGACCTCTTTCCTGAAAAAGGCACAACATCAGTTGTGCAATGCATGATGTTATGATGTTCTCAGGGAGAAATGAGATTGTGTGATATGATGCGTATGTGCATGCATTATGTATGTAAGCAAGATGTATGAAAGGTGATATGTTTATGAATGTATTTTCGCCTAGGAAAATAAATCCTTGACGAATGCCGGGAAGTTGAATCCTGGGCTGATGTTGAAGAACAGAGTTCTTCGTTTCCGCTGGGGATGATGGTTGCGAGAATAAACCGGTAGGAGAAGATGACTCCGTTGGGGAATAAACTTGTTGGAGAGATTACTCTGCGGGGAATTACTCTGCGGGGAAGAGATACTTCGCTGAGGTTTTGATGAGAACTCCGCTGGGAATTCCGTTGATATGTTATGTTGGAAGCTTTGATGAACTCCGCTGGGGGTAGGAAGAACTTCGCCGAGGACGATCTTTCCGTGGTTTTTAGCTGAGGATAACCCAGTTATAAGCTCTGGTGGAGCATAACCTTTGAATAAAGTCTGGGAGACGCGTTCGTACTCTGCAGGCGATAAGCTTCCAGAATTTACTGGGGATAAGCTTCCTACTGGGGAGATTGATTCAACTTTCCTGGGGAGACTTTTTGAGACTGTACTGGGGAAGTGGCTCCACTGAAGTGTCTGTATTCCTCTAGGGAACAATCTTATATTAAGATTGCCGGGGATGCTTGTTAGGAATGTCTATATACTCCGCTGGGGAATATTGAGATCTTCTGGGGATACCCAACTTCCGTAAGGCTGACTGTAGGCTAACTCTGCTTGGGGAGAGCGTTGTTGACTTGCCGGAGATACTGTGCCTTGTAGGGCTTGTAAGAGACTAACTCTGCTTGGGGAGAGTATTGTTGAGTCTTGTCTTACTCTGAGGGGAGTGGAGGTAACTTGGTCAGGTTCTTCAGCTGAACATACCCTGGTACTTTGGTGGACAGAGCAACTAGATCGTTCAGACAATTCTTATTGCCCCTGTTTATGTGGGAGAAGATACCTGTGGAGGTGCTTGATGACTGCTGATTGATGAACCTTCTTCTGGTAGGCAAGTGACGAGATACCGGGACATAGTCGTACGCTTTGATCCCTAACTTTTGCCTGGACCGCCTTTTCGGGTTTTCAGTCCACCGGGATATCCATTTTTGCCCAAGCCACCTTTTCAGGTTTTCGACTTGCCGGGTGTACAATTTTTTCATTTCATCCCTTATTTTGCCCGAACCCTTTTGGTTCGCCGGGAAGCCCTTATTTTTGCCTAGGTGTGTCAACCTAGCGGGTCTTTGATTATGCGTAGTGTTTTTTCGACTATGTCCGTGCTCTCAGGATGCTGGGAGTTGTCACTGTCAGTAGTGCAGTGTTACCATGCCACCAGAAGATCTTCGTTTGATCGTCCAATGCCCCAAGTGATCCAGACGGAGATTTGCCCCTAGCTGGTTGGCCTTTTGGGAGATTCTCAGATCTTGACTTAACTGCCCCAGATGATGGACAATGATCATGCCCTGCCCCTTGGTTGGGAGTGCTTTTGTTCACTAGATATTCTTCGTGCGAATTTCTCTGTTGTTGAACAAGTAGTCATATGCAAACAATGTTATATTAAAAGTGCAAAGCTTATGTCTGTCTTGAAGTTTTTTGAAAATGCATTTTTTCATAAAAGCAAGTGAATTTTTTTTTGTAAATTGTGACGTCAACTCGTTATTTTACCGTAAGCCTTAAGGAGTCAGGATACCTTTGGTAACAGTATGCTTTCGAACTAACCCATGCTTCAGCTAGGACTTTTTAAAGGTTATAACGTGGCCCGGTTCACGGTTTAAGAAACAAAGGATAAAGGCTTAAATTATATTTGTACCCACCCGCTCTTCGTGATGTCCTTCAAACCTAAACTCAGTTGATCGTGCGTTAGACCTTGTTTGAGTCTTCGTCCTGATATACCGGTGATGGTTCGGATGTTGACAATTTATTTGGAATAGGCAGTCATTCCTTTTTTGGTTGAGGGTTTGTAGGACCTCTTTCTTTTTTGATTTTGTTATCCCTGTTTTTTGCTTGAACTGTTTCTTTCATGATCACAGTCAGCGGGATGCCCCAGTTTTTGTAAGTCTCCTTCATAGGTTTTGACTTATTGGGCTTTAGTTTTTTTTTGGTAATGACTGCCTGTCCTTTATGATTATTCAGGACCATCACTGTCTTTTGTTTTGTAAGGACTTCTTCGGTGCCACTCGTTGTGCACCTGGATCAAACTGAGAGAACTACCCTGCCCCAGGTTATGATTAAGGGTTTTAATTTTCGAAAAGAAAAAACTCCGACTTCTTTGGCTCAACAAAGGGGGTAACGAGGGATTATCTTCCTTATAACTCCAGTGTTTAGGAATTGAAACAATGCTTGTACCTCATCAGCGGGGTCTGTTCAAAAGCATATTGTGGATTATAATATCGTTTTCGTCATCCTCCCTTAAGAGACTTAGAATTATTAATTGAGAGTTGACATCAAAAAATGAAAGCAGTTTGAATATAGCGAATGAGAATATATTGATTCAAAACAGACATATGCGATGCATTGATAAAGTAAAAGAGTTTGACATGAACAAATGTTTGAACAATCGGAGAAAAATACAAATTAAACATTCAAATGAACAAAAGCTTCTTAGTTTGCACTAGTCATCTCAGATGGAAGATTCTCAGCAGAAGATTTTCATTTTGCCACCCGGCATGAACTCCAGTACCCTTCCATCGATCAAGTCCTGGATCTTGTTCTTCAAGCTCCAACAGCCGTCGGTGTCATGTCCAGGACTGTCAGAATGGTAGGCATACCTCTCATCAGGATTGTACTTCAGGGAGGTTATGTTGAGATTCTTAGGAGGATCCTTTAAAGCAATCAGCTTGACCTCCAACAAGCGTCTCAATATCAGTGATGATGGTATACCAGTCTCCGAGAAATGTCTTCCAGACGTATTTCGCTTACGCCAATTACCCTGTTGACGCTGGTGAGGTTGATGTTGGGCTTGTGACCCCGAAGCAAACGAAGGAGATTTTCCCTTGTCTTCTTGCCCCACAGGTGGTTGAATGATGGCTTGCTCTTCAACCTTAGATGTTTGCCCCAGTTGGTTATCCCTAAGCAGTTGGTTGATGAGAACCCTGAGCTCTCCTTGTCTTTGAGATAATTCTTGGATAAGAGCCGTTTGCCCCAGCATCTGGGTTCTCATTGTATCCACCTCAGCTTGTAGACGTTTCAACCATTCGTCCTTATCGTCTTCAGGACTGTTCCTGACCAAAGTCCCCATGAGGAGTGTTCTCAGCTCTTCCTGCCCCTTGGATAGATTTAGGAGGATCTCCCTAAACCGAGTCTCTTGAGCATGAAGATCCTGGTTGTCTGGTTGGAAAGCCATTGCTGAAATAAACATCGAAGGAGGTAAGTGACCTGTAACAAGGGTACCTGTTATGCAATGATGTGTATGTATGCATGCAATGTTTTCAAGGATCTCGTGGGGTAAACAAGAAAAGTTGTTAGGATTTGAATTTTGTAGCTTGATTGAAGGAACTTCGTGTTGTTGAGAGTCCTTCTTCAAGGGTCAAGGCTCACCATATCTAGTGGGTCATAGCCCCTGACTCAAGTCATTAACCTTGGCTAGAGGAAAATAAATCCCCTTTGCCCCTTGCTAGACAGTTTGATTCATCATGACCTGTATCACAGACCCTTGAGATCCTTGAAATGGATTAGTCCTTATGTAGGATGTATGCAATGGTATGATGTTATGCTATGCATGGAGTGATGTAAGTGAACCCTGTTATGAGTCCAGATTAAGGACTGTAAACAAAACCTGCAAGGAAACTCGTGTTGTTAGATAACAAGTATGCAAGTAGTTCAAGTATGAAGGCACACAAGTCACACAAGACAACCCTTAGAGTTTAGGCCAGCATGAAGTTCAGGTACTACCCTCTTTCAGTTTCGTTGGTTAAGACCTGTCCTATCAAAAGTAACCGGGTTCTAGAGGATCCCAATATCACTGACTACCCTCAATCGGTCATAACTCCAGCGTCGCAATCTTTTCTTGCGGCCAGAACCATCGCGAGAGTTTAGCCTCAATGGGTGTAGCATACTACTACTGTTCTATGGCCAAGTTGGGTCACATTAGGGTTCTAAGGTCGGTTGGTGCTTAATGACTCCTCAGAAGACCCATATTCTCCTCGTTGCAACACAAGGGATATCGGTACAGACCAAGGTGCCACACCAACGTAGCCACTGCTTCACCCGTGTCGGTCTACGCCAGACAGGTCCCTCACAGCTTATGCTACCTAAAAGAGTATCCCCAGATCCGAGTTAGGATCTATGAAACTCCGATGCAAAGCCCACAAATATAAAGTAATCAAAGCAAAGCAATTGAAAACATAAGTGTGATCTAATCCTAAGGTACACCTCACTTTTAGATTCCCCAGTGAAGTCGCCAGTTCTGTGATCGGTGGAAATAGAACTGACTGTTTTTAGCTGGTTTCGCGAAATGTCGCGGAAGAAAGAGTCACCACCGTCTTTTATTTTCTCCAACATGGACAGGACAAAAGCACAGCAAAATTCCTTATGAGATTGTCTCTCGGTTCGGGAGGTAGATTTATAGAAAGGGAAGGTGTTAGCACCCTTTCTATCCATGGTTATCCATGGGCTCTTAGATACTTTATCTTTATGTTTTCAAAATGATTTGTTTGCTTTTCAAGTGTGAGTGGGTTTGAAAAAGTTTCTTTGAAAGATTTCTGAATAACTCTTGTATCTGTCCTCAAGAGTGTTTGAAAAATTTGTTTTGAAAGCTTTTGAAAGTGTAAGGTGTGAAAAGTATTTTGTTTTGTTTTTGAAAAGAGCAAGTATCCATGAGTCATCTACCTACCCTAAGGAATTAAGCTGTGTAAGTGTCTTTTAGATAGTGTTATCCCACCATTGAGAGGTAGGTAGCACCACCGTTGGAGGTGTTCGGGTCAATTCGATTGTAGGGACAGTGTGGTCACCGAAGCAACAGTAAGACACCTTAGAGGCTACCCTTATGTCCTTGATCCTTTTTTAATTCGAGGCAACCATTTCGAGGCAACTGTTTCGAGGCAACTGTTTCGAGGCAACTATTTCGAGGCAACTGGATCATGGACATAAGGACCGCTAAGACGTCCTATACTTGACGACCACGTTTCGAAGGCAACAAGTGAGGCGTACCCTAGAAGTGGTGTGTGTATTTGTGTGTTGTATTCAGTTAATGTTTGTCTTGTTAATTAGTGAGCTACGAGTTGTTTTTATTTACATACATTCTTTCATGCAAGTTAACAGTTAAGGGGTGCGGAAAGTAAATTGCGGAAAAATAAATCCTACGCTATTACAAGGCGCGGGTCTATGCATCGCCAAAAATTACAAAGACCCGTTTTTTGGTAAATAAGTACGGAAATTAAATAAAGTGATAAACCTATTTAACTATTACATTCTTGAAGGCAATTACATAATAATCAAATAAAATAAATGCGCGCGAATAAATTAATCGGGAATGTCTAAGGGTGTTGACCCTTTTTTAGAAAAGAAATTGATTTTTTTGGTCTTTTTGTAATTAAAGTGAAATTAAAGCTAATTAATGACTAATTAATTAATTTAATTAAAAGAAAATATTTTTTTTGTTTTTATGTTTTTATGAAATAAAAGAAATGGAATAAAATTAAAAGTTAACTTTTACCTAATTCTAGATTTATTTTAATTTTTTTAAGAAAAGGAATTAAAATTGCCTAATTAAACTATTTTGGTTAATATTTATTTACAAAATAAAATAATAATAATAATAATAATAATGTTAATTCTATTTTTTTGGTTTTTTATGAAAATGTTAGTTGATTAATTTGTTAATAATAATAAAATAAAAAAAGGTTAGAAATTAAAATAATAGAAAAATAAAACAAAATGAAAAAAAGAAGTAAAACCAAGGGGGGGGGTGGCCTTCATGGAGGTTTTTCTGAAGTAATTCTGGACCAACAACAAGAAGCCTTATTTGACTTTTTTCAGTTGCCTACGCATGCGCTGACTCCAGAGCATAGTACTCTTGCGTTCTGGGCCTTTAGATCTGCCTCCAATGACACTTGGCTTGTTGGATGGGTGAGGCTAATGGTGGAAACTACTTGAGAAACTGCACAAGAACGCGTTAACAAAAAATGATATGAGAATTATGGGGGACCTGGGAAGAACTTACAGCGTGGTATGAGCCTCAGGACTTGGCAAAGGTTGCTTTAGCTTCAGGGTGTGGCAAGGAATAGAACCACGTGCTTGTTTTGATCTGAAGATGCTCGCAACTATGTTTTAGAACTCTCACTTTTTGAATAATTTTTGGTTTTGCTCTTGGCCGTTTCTTCACACACTCTCTTTTGAATGAGGTTGGGAAGGCTTGTATATATAGTAATGTAAAGTGTATCAATAAGAATAATGGTCATTAAGCTTATGCAATTATGTTCTTGATTTCCTCCATAACCAACATTGAAACAACTTGCCTTTTGTGTCAAAATTTGAATTTCTTGCTTGGATTAGGCCTTGCACGAATTTGGAAGGTGAGTGATGGTGTATCAAAGCATTTCAATACAAAATATATCCTTTAATTAATTTTCTTGATTTTCATTTGAATTTTAAAGATTTAAAATGATTTAAATCAAATAAAATTAAATAAAAATTGAAAAATTAACTTTTAATCTTGAAATAAATTGTGGGACACGTGGGAGGCATGGCCAAGCTGAAACAAGTGGAAAAAGTGGGCCCCTTTTGTCAAAAATGAAGTTTCAAGGATAATTGACTTTGGCCATTTCACAAAAATTTCCCAACTTCTCCAATGCATATCTTGCTCAATTTTAAAGCTATGAACATGTTCTTGGACATTTTGGAAAGGTCTTGAAGTCCTCTAACCAATGTCTTTGGTCCCATGTCATTTTGATTTACCAATCTCAAGTTATGGTCTTTGACTCAAAGTGCCTTTTTGTTGACTTTTGAAAATGACCTATAATGTTGAAATTGATAACTTTTTGTGAGAGCATTTCTTGGACTTGGAATGTGAAGATGAGTTGTAGGAAATGTCTTCCCCTTCAAGATGAGAATTGGATGGGATTTTTCTGATGAACCATGAAAAAGTTATGTCTTGGTCAAGTTACAGTTGACTTTTCAACTGTCCAAAAATAGAAACTTTTGCATCTTGAGACTTTTTGAGCCAGGCTTGTGGAATCATGATCAAGAATTTATCAAATGATGATTGTGGCTTCAAAATGAGATGTTGACCAAAAATTTTGACTTTTGACTGCCAAATGACCATTTTGTCCCTACAGTTGACTGTTGAGCAAATGGGACTTTTGACTGTGCAACTTGACCTTGTGAGCCTTGAAACTTGACATGTAGGTGCTTGACAATGTATATGGGCACATGTGACTTGATTGAGCCCTTGAAAACCTCAACTTTATTTGCAAGAACCAAAACCCTAGTTTGACTGGCTTAGGAGAGTGGTTGACTGTGTAGCCCTTGAGAAGACTTGAGCAAATTGAGATGATGCTTGTCAAGACTTTGAAGAATATGGGAGGGCAAATTTTGGGGTACAACAGTGATCAAAGGTTCTTAACACCTTTAAGACCAAACAAACACTAATGTGAATGAAGAACAATCCTCTTCAAATCACAACACTTACTTCCAACAATCCTAGATAGTAAGGGAATAATTTCTTTAAGTAATACAATGATTTAGTTTGAAGTATATGGAGAGTTTTATCAATCTTCAATTGATCTTCTTCTTCAAGATAAAAACAATTCTCAACAATGTATATAAATGTTCACAATGTATGTATGAAACTTGTAATGATAATGAAAGTGTATATGGCAAGTTTCACAAAATTATGAACACATGAAAGTTTATGTGCAAATTTGAATGAATGAGAAAATTGTTAATATGAAGAAGGTTTTTTTGTTGTTTGAAAATGTTATATGTGTTCTTAAAAACTGAAAAAATCTGCATTTTATAAAGTCATAAAAACCTCTTCATTCATGCCAATTCATATGAAAAGTTGCAATGCATTCATGAAAAGATACCACTTGAAAAATGTTCAAAAAACAAAGTAAAAGCTGCACTGGTTCGCTAGGAATCGGTTCCGACACTGACAGAACCCGGTTCTTAGTGAACGTTATAAGTTGGAATTCAAAAATATCACGCAGGAACCGGTTCCCCTATTGGTACAACCCGGTTCCTGGTACAAAAACTAGGGACATATTTTTTTGAGAAATTCTGGAACCCGGTTCCCTGTTAGGGAGGAACCGGTTCCTAAAGGGTTATTTTCAAAAATACTTTTTGAAAGATATTTCAAACAAATTTTTCCTTGATGTTAAAGTTATGGAATATGTATATGTTGATGAATGCATATTGTGAACATCTATATTCAAGATTTTAAGAATTATTTATACCATTTGACATTTGATGATTCTTCAATAATTCTTCAATAATCTTTTAAGACTTTTATTTGATGTTGATAAGCTTTTTGCACATCCTTTGAATGTTGATGTCCATGTTGTCTTCATCAAAACACATGCTTTAAATATGACTTGAGAAGCTTGCAATTACATAATTCATGCTTACAAATCCAGCTTAGGCACGGCTAAAAGCTGCTAACCACCATATTTGCTTCAAGAACAAGGCAGCGCCCTAGCACATGAAGGCCATGTTCAACGCTTCAGTCAGAACATCACCAAATCCCAAAACCTTATTTATACAACCTGCTGCACTGCTACAGCACAGTCCTATAACCAACAGTTAATTCAGTCCATGCATGCATCCCATAATTGCACCAAACTAGCATATGAAAACTGTGATCAAAAAGCAATGAAACAGGATGCCAAAAAGTGTTCAAATCCCATTTTTTTCTCCCAAAATCACAACAAATTCACCTATAAATGAGTTGCTCCATCACACTTTCAAGGGGATGGCTTTTGGAGAAAGATAATGGTCAAAGAGAGAAAAGAAAACGGTGAAACCTTCGTAAAAAATCCAGAATTCTCAAACAGAAAACCAAAACCTTTGTTCTTCCCTTTGAGTCAAAGAACTTGGCATTTTCTCTTTCGTTGCTCTACTGACTCCAGAACATCTGAAGGCAACAGTTCAAGTTCCAAGCACACGCTCCAGGTTCAAGGTAAGTATTTTTGACATTGCATCTTTTCATTCAGAATATCACTAAAATATGTAGATATCACAGTATTAATTTTGTCCATATCATTGCATAAATAGAAAAATTATGGATCGTAACTTCTTGATTAAGTCTAGTCTCAGAATTAGGATTAGAACTTCTATAAACTGTTGTGCTTTTATCCTTCTGATTTTTTGTTTGTTAAGAACTGAATAAATTGCTGATGTGCTGATTAATATGAGAAAAGAGTTGAAATGTAACACAAAACTTCTATTTTTTCACTCACCATTTTAACACACAAAATTTCTAGTATTTTCTCACTGTTTAAGCACACATAACTTTTGAGTTCTCTTCACTATTTTAACACACAGAAATTATGAGTTCTCCTTACATGTTAAACACACAGAACTTCTAGGCTTTCTTACTGTTTTAACACACACAAAACTTCTAGGTTTTTCTTACTGTTTTAACGCATAGAACTTCTAATCTTCACTCATTGATTAGCACAACACATAACTTCTTACTTTTGGCTCACTGTCTGAATACCACCCAGAACCTCTGTTTCCTTTCCCTCAAACGTTTCTTGTAGGATCTCAGAGTGTATCAATCCAGAACTTCTGATTCCTACTGACGTTCCTTTCTGAGTCACAACACGCCTGGCTTCAGAACTTCCGATCCTTGTTGTTTTGCTTGCAGCGGCACGCTGTTTCTATCTCTCGCTATTTTTCCCTTTTTATCATTTTCAATATCATTACTCCCTTTTTATTAATATAAAAAATCCATAAAAAAATATTTTCTTTTTTTTAATAAATTTATTTCTTTTTAAATTCATTAATACAAAAAACCACTTTCAAAATAAGTCAATTTTACCTTTCTTGTGTACTATTTCAATATGGTTGTAATAGTTAAATAGGATTTAAATTCTTGCAACCGCCCATTTGTGAAATATGTACCCCATCCCCCTAATGATGTAATAGCGTAGAACTTTACATTTTTTCAATTTATCGCTTTCAAATATAAATGCTAGTAATTAGGGTGTGTATGGGAAGACATGGAATCAACAAATAGATCACCTTAATCAAGACTAAAATGCATGCAATCAAACACACTTGCACACTAGCACTCTTAGGGTAATCTTACTTGTTGCCTATATCCATATTCATGTCCCTCGAACATAGGCGTTTTAGCAAAAGACCCTCGATAAAAGATCGTAGTCCCTCGATGACCCTCGATGTTGCCTTCGGTAAACGATCTAGTCCCTAAAATGACATTGCTAAAACGGTCTATAGGTTGCCTTCTATGACTATACAAGCATCCCGCGTATGTCCCTTCACATCCAACGATGGGGCTTCTTACCAAATCAATGGTAAGATAGCAACATCTAAAGGAGGACGAAAAGAACATCTAAGACCTTTTGAGTAGGTAGATTTGCTCCTAGTTGCTCGCTTGCTCACAACAAAAACATTTTTATACACCCGCACTCTCATTTTGAAACATTTTCGAAAGACAACACTTTGTACGCGTTCTTATAGAGACGAGAACCATTACAAAGACACCTTTTCAAAATCACTTTCAAAAACACATCTCACAAACACATCTTTGAACTATTTTCCAAACAAACACTTTGTACGCGTTCTTATACAGACGAGGACCATTACAAAGACGTTTTCAAAATACTTTCAAAAACCACACCACAAGCACATTCAAACAAAAGCAAGTGATCTAGCAAGAAACTAAGAGCCCATGGAAAACAATGGATGAAAAGGGTGCTAATACCTTCCCTTTTCATAATCTACCCCCCGAACTCAAGAAAACATCTCTAAAGGTCTTTCCGGTGCTTTTTCACCTTTCCTTTTGGATAAAAGAAAAGACGGTAGCGACTCTTGCTAACCGCAACATTTGCGATCAAACGAAAAACACCAAAGTCAGTTCTCCCACCGTATCACATGACCCTTATGTGTTTCACTCCTTTATTGGCTAGGTGGTTTATTTCGCACCTACCTCGATCTGTTGTGAAGAATGAACAAGGCTTAAGATGGTCTATTAGGTTGATGTCTCTCACACATTCGGATATTCCCTAATGCTCTCGATCTATGGAAGATGTTACCATCATTGATCATTATGGGGAATTCCCTAATGTCCCTCTTTTAGGCATTATGGGAGGTATAACTTATAATCCCTCTTTGGCTCTACGACAGTTCAGTTATGCTCGGAGACATGGGTTCCATGATATGCTCATCCAAGGCATTATGTTCAACTACGAGGATGATATTCAAGGGTATTGTCAAAGGTTCATACGAGCTTGGGGCATGGTAAACAAAGTGGATAGTAAGACATTGGGGCATAATAACTTCATCCCTTTGGAACCCTATCTTAAGTGGGTGCAAGCACACACTCAAAATCTCATGATGCCTTACCCCGTCGTTCTACCCATCATCATGGAACTCATTGCAGATACAGATGTACCTCATACCATTCTCCATCTTGACATACCAACTACTCTCGAGGAATTGCAAAGGTCTTGGGTTCAACTCAAAGAGGAACGAGATACCTTTGAAGCCCAATTATATGCAAGTGAGGAAAAGGTTCTGGAGCTTATAAGACAACTGCATGAAGAACAGAGTTTGAATGCCTATATTGCACCAAAGAGGATGCGCTCATGGGAGGCCTGAGTCCTGTTTGATTTAGGAGTTTCACTTTATCATTCTTTCTTTTGTTGTAAGCCCAAGGGGCATCGTTGTAATCATTTAAACTTATGAATGTCATTAATGTTTGTTCTCTCTTTGGTCTAAGCAAATTTAAAGTCTTAAAAAGTCCTTGAAAACATTGCATAAACATTATCATGCATATCATTACATTAAGCAGATATTTCGAGATAGGTTTCTTATCTTTTCGCTGTTTATTTCAGCAAAAGAAATGGCTCTTGAAAAAACAGTAAAGGATATTCAAGCTCAAAACACTCTATTTTAGCAAATGTTCTTGGCTCTGGCTAAGGGGCAAGAAGACCTGAAATCTCTTATCATCAAGGAGAAGACTAAGAAGGAAAAGAAACCAAGTGGGGTATTAAATTTGGGAAGAAGGTTCAGAGGACTGGCTAAGCAAGCTCTAGATTTTGCAACCCCGTCAAATGAGGGGGGTAATCAAGAAGAGAAGCCAACGGAAGAAAATAACAACCCAGGGTCTGAAAAAGATAAAGCTGACTACTCTGAGGAGCAGTATCCTTATGTTGATGATAAATACAAATAACTAGAGGATCGTCTCAATACTATGGAGATCCAGAGGATACCTGGGCTGGATTTTAAAGAGCTAGGACTGGTCTCAGGGGTGGTCATCCCGCAGAAATTCAAGGTGTCTCTTTTCCTAACTTGCACTTAAGGTCATATGTCAGGAATATTCAACCTCACCCTACTGATAGAAATCCGTGGGTACATTTCTTCCAGGAAAGTTTGGTAGGGACACAGTTGGAATGGTTCTATCAACTGGAAAGAACCAACATTCGTAACTAGGAAGATCTTGTTGCTGCTTTCTATAAGCAGTACCAATATAATGCTGACCTTGCTCCAACCCGCACACAATTGCAAAGTATGTATATGGGTTCCGGCAAGGGTTTCAAAGGTTATGCCCAAAATTGAGAGACCTTACAGAAAGAGTCCAGCCTCCTTTGTCTGATAGAGAGTTGGTGGACATGTTCTTGGGCACCTTGTTTGGTCCATTCTTTAACCATCTGATCGAAAGCTCTTCTGCTGGATTCACTGAACTGATACTGACTGGTGAACAGGTAGAAGTTGGCATCAAGAGTGGTAAAATCTAGAGAGATGCATCCTCTAGTACCGCAAATAAAAATTTCACTAGAAAGAAGGGGGTCAGTGCTGCTTATGGCCAAAGAAATCAAAACAAAACTGAGTGTCGCCCGACGGTAGGGGCTGTTATGATTTCCAATCCTGCATCAAAATAACAACGAAACAACCAGCGCAGGGTGGATGCACCCAGAAGACAGTTCACCTGGATCAACATGACCTTATCCCAGGTTTTGCCACACCTATTGAAGTCCAATCTAGAGACCCTAAAAGAGGCTCCTAAGAATCCCAATACTGGATCTCCCCACTACAACCCAAATGCTCGATGTTCCTACCATTCCGAAACTCTGTGGCATGATACAAACGATTGTTGAGCTTTAAAGAACAAGGTGCAGGATCTTATCGATGCGAAAGAGATTGAGTTTGACCTTCCGGAGACACCTAATATAATTATTGCGCCAATGCCAAAACATGGCCAAGGTGTCAATGTTGTTGACGATGATCGGTTTATTTCTTCTATGGATGAGTTAGCTAATCCTCTTCTAATTGTTAAAGAGAATCTGTTGCGAGCCGGTTTATTTCCGGACTATAGTGAAGGTTTCCACTTATGTATGTATCTACCAGATGGTTGTTTGTTGTTGAGAATGGGTGTCCAGCGCCTGATAATTAACAAAGAAATCATGTTTGAGAAAGTTCCCCTTGCAAGAAATTTGTGTGAATATGTCTCAATAATTACCATTCCTGACAATCCTCCCAGGGTCTGCACCAAAAGACCCGTCAGGATTATAACCATTCCCAAGTTTTCTCCCTTGATCATCACCCTTCCTGGGCCAATACCATATTCCTCTGATAAAGTTGTTCCCTAGAATTATGGGGCTGGCGTCTATTACCATGACGTCAAGCAAGATCTATTGGTTGTTGAAGATAAAATTACCGAAGATACTGATCCTGACATCTACAACATCGTTGGGACCAGTAGAATTACGAGAAGCAGAAGAGTTTTCTCTCCTGAAATCTCTTTGAAGATTGTTGTTACTCCTGTGATTATTCCTATTGCTACTCCTGTTAGTACTCTCATTATTACTCCTACTGTTAACCCTGTTGTTATCCCTGCTACTGAGTCAGACGAGACTCGGGGCAAAGAGGTACTGGTTGAGCCTGTCCAGACGAAGGCCCACAAATAAGTCATTCTTGAGGCTTCTAAGAAAGAAATGGAAGAGATACTGAAGATAATAAAGAAAAGTGATTATAACATTGTGGAGCAGTTGGGGAAGACCCCTTCAAAAATATCAATGCTGGCCTTACTGTTATGCTCTGAAGCCCATGCTAAGACTTTGGTAAATAATTTGAAGTCTTCCCATGTGCCTCAAGAGACCTCCGCTGATCAATTCGAGAATTGCATGGCCAGTCTGACTACTGATAATATATTGGGCTTTTCCGATGCTGATTTGACATCCAGGGGAAGAAAGCATAATGATGCCCTGCATGTCTCCATTAAGTTCAGTGGCACTACCCTAGCTCATGTTCTGGTGGATACGGGTTTATTGTTGAATGTCTTACCCAAGAATGTTCTGGATAGGTTAGATTGTAAAGGACTCACATTGAAGCCCAATAACATTGTGGTGAGGGCCTTCGATTGGTCCAAAAGAATGGAGCACGGGGAGGTGGACATCCCTATCAAGGTTGGTACTCAGACTTTTGATTCCACTTTCTACGTGATGGACATCCTCCCGTCTTACTCTTGTTTATTAGGTCGACCTTAGATCCATGGGGTCGGTGTTGTTACTTCTACTCTGCATCAGATGTTGAAGTACCCAGTCAACGGAAAAATTATTATAGTCCATGGTGAGGAAGAATACATGGTGAGTCACCTGAACTTTTTCAGGTACGCTGAAATGGACGGCGAGTTCATTGAAACCCCCTGAGGAGGTTCCACAGACAGTTGTTGCAACCAAGACTGCTACTAGTGTTCCAAAGACTACCAGACCTCCGTTGAAGACGGCTTCTCTGAAGGATGCCAAAGCAGTAGTTGAAGAAGGCGGGTGCACCATTTGAGGCTAACTTCCAGACATTCCCTACAAATCTGACAAGTTTGGTTTGGGTTTTACTTCAGGAGCCCAGAGAGTTGTTCGTCATGCTCGCGTCGGGGGACCACCACTACACATCAGCAACCATGGAGTCAATGCTCTGGAAGACAGTGACATGTACACGTGGATCTTCCCAACTAGCAGTGGTGGACTCGGCAATTGGGAGGCTAAACATTTTGTTCCTATTACTTTTATTCAAGAGTAATTGTCTTTTGCTTTTTTTTGGGATATGTAATATTTGAACAATTGAAACTTTAAAGCCTTGTGTCTTACCCGAGGCACAATGGTCTATTTTATGAGGGTTATTGCTTCATATTCATATGTCATTAATAAATCATTGGATGTTTTGCATAAAAAATTTTACGCTCTCTGTTTTTATTTTCTACCTTTTTACTTTATCAAAACATCTATGCTCTTACACATACCCACATATCAAACTGCAGATCCACATCCACTATGGATCCCATTGATAACGGTTCTGCTATTGCCAATTTTGACTTTAAAAATTCGATCTACCAAGTCGAGGACGAAGGTGAGGAAGATTGTGAAGTACCAGGAGAACTTGCCAGACTGTTACAACAGGAAGAAAAGGCAATACAGCCTCATGAAGAGCCAGTTGAGACGGTAAACTTGGGTATTGAAAAGGATAAGAAGGAAGTCAAGATAGGTGCCGATCTGGAGCATAGTGTCAAGGAACGATTAATTCAGATGATATATGACTATGTTGAGGTCTTTTCCTGGTCATACAAAGACATACCAGGACTTGACACTGATATCATAGTCCATTGTCTTCTGATAAAAGAAGTCTTCCCTCTAGTGAAACAGAAGGTTCGTCGTATGCAGCCGGAGATATCAGAAAATATCAAGGCTGAAGTCATGAAACATTTCAACACTGGTTTCTTAGTTGTTACTTCTTATCCATAATGGGTTGCTAATGTGGTTCTGGTACCTAAGAAGGACGGTAAAGTACGTATGTGTGTGGATTACAGAGACCTGAATAGGGCAATCCCCAAGGATGAATTTCTGCTTCCCCATATTGATGATCTGGTTGACAACACCGTATAACATAAGGTATTCTCCTTCATGGATGATTTCTCCGGATACAATCAGATCAAAATGGTGCCTGAAGATATGGAGAAAACAACCTTCTTCACGCAGTGGGGCACTTTCTTCTACAAGGTTATGCCATTTGGGTTAAAGAACATCGGGGCAACCTATCAGTGTGCCATGGTAGCTTTGTTTCATGATATGATCCATCATGAGATAGAGGTTTACATTTATGATATGATAACCATGTCTCAGACTGAAGAGGAGCACCTCGATCACCTGTAGAAGCTATTTGAAAGGCTGAAAAAGTACAAACTGAGGCTGAACCCGAATAAGTGCACCATTGGAGTAAGATCCAGTAAGCTCTTAGGCTTCGTTGTTAGTGGCAAAGGTATTAAAGTAGACCCTACAAAGTTTAAAACTATACAGGAAATGCCAACTCCTTGCACTGAGAAGGAAATTAGGGGATTCTTGGGACGTCTAAACTACATTGCAGGTTCATTTCCCATCTGACCGCTACTTGAGAGCCAATCTTCAAATTACTGAAGAAAGATCAAGCAATGAAGTGGAATGACGATTGCCAGATTGCCTTTGACAAAATCAAGGAATATCTTCAAGAGCCTCCAATTTTGATGCCGCCAATTGAAGGAATACCTTTGATCATGTACTTAACAATGTTAGAGAACTCAATGAGGTGTGTGCTGGGGCAGCATGACGAGTCTGGTCGAAAAGAGCATGCAATATACTACCTTAGCAAAAAATTTACCGACTGTGAAACAAGATATTCACTGCTCGAGAAAAATTGTTGCGCTTTGGCATGGGCTGCTTGCCGACTAAGACAGTATATGTTGACTCACACTACCTTGTTGATATCTAAAATGGATCCTATCAAGTACATCTTTGAGAAGCCCGCTCTCTCCGGAAGAATAGCAAGATGGCAAATGATCATGACCGAATACGACATTCAGTACAAAACATAAAAAGCAATTAAGGGAAGTGTATTAGCTGATCATTTGGCTCATCATGATGTGGATGACTACCAATCCATGAATTTTGAGTTTCCGGATGAGAACATCATGTTAGTGACTGATTGTGAAGAACATGGACCGGATGAAGGACCTGAAAAAGGATCCCGATGGACTATGGTTTTTGACGGAGCTTCCAACGCACTTGGAAATGGCATCGCCACTGTGATCATATCTCCTGAAGGTTGTCATACTCCTTTCACCGCCAGGCTATGTTTCAATTGTACCAACAATATGGACGAATATGAAGCATGCATTATGGGTCTCAAAGCTGCTATCGAATTGAGGATCAAATTCTTGAGTGTATTTGGAGACTCGGCTTTAGTGATCAATCAAATCAAAGAAGAATGGGACACAAAGCATCCTAGTCTCATCCCTTACCGGGAGCATGTGCTGACACTGATTCCACATTTTGAAGAAATCACCTTTGAGCATTTTCCATGAGAGGAAAATCAACTAGCGGGCGCGCTAGCTACTTTGTCATCCATGTTCAAGGTCAAGCGGGATAATGAAGCTCCTTAGATCACTATTGAGAGAATCGATAAACCAACATACAATCATGATATTGATACTAAAGAAGTAGTGGAAAAACCTTGGTTCCATGAAGTCAAAAGATATCTCGAAGCCCAAGAGTATCTTGAAGGAGCTTCAGTCAATGATAAGAAACTCCTAAGAAGGTTCTCTACCAAGTTCTTCCTCAGCAACGGGATCCTCTACAAGCGCAACCACGATTCTACTTTGCTTCGGTGTGTATACGAGAGTGAGGTAGAAAAGATTATGGTTGATTTGCAAGAAGGTACATTTGGCACTCATTCTAGTAGGCACACAATGGACAAAAACATCTTACGGGCAGGATATTATTGGTCCACTATGGAAGCAGAATGCTATCAGCATTCACAAACTTATCACAAATTCCAGATTTATGCTGATAAAGTACATGTGCCTTTGGTTCCTCTAAACGTCTTGACTGCTCCCTGGCCATTCACAATGTGGGGCGTCGAAATGATTGGAGAGATTAGACCTACAACCTCTAATGGGAACCGCTTCATCCTGGTTGCCACTGATTACTTCACGAAGTGGGTTGAGGCAGCCTCATTTGCTTCTGTTACCAAGAACGTTGTCGCTTGATTCATCATACATAACCTCATTTGTCGGTAAGGTATTCCAGAAAGAATCATTATAAATAATGGTACCAATCTCAACAATACTATGATCACCGAGCTCTGTATGCAATTTAAGATCCAGCGTCATAACTCTTCTCCTTACCGGCCAAAGATGAATGGCGTTGTAGAAGCTGCTAATAAAAATATCAAAAATATTATACAAAAGATGACAGTGATATACAAAGATTGGCACGAGATGTTACCATTTTCTCTTCATGGTTATCGTACCATAATGCGCACATCAACAGGGGAAACTCCTTTCTCTTTGGTATACGGTATGGAAGTTATCCTACCCATTGAAGTCCAGATCCCTTCCTTGAGAATCATGAAGGATGCAGGTTTGAATGAAGACGAATGGGTCCAGACTCGACTTGACCAATTAAACCTGATTGACGAGAAGAGGCCTGCAGTTGTCTGCCATGGTCAGATGTACCAAAAACATATGATCAAAGCTTTTAACAAGAAGGTCATATGTCAGGTATATCAGGCTGGTGACCTAGTAATCAAGCGCATTATTCTGCCACAAGGTGATCCCAGGGGGAAATGGGCTCCTACATACGAAGGGCCATTTATGATTAAGAACATATTTTTGGTGGGGCCATGATCTTAACCACTATGGATGGTGACAACCTTTTGCACCCTGTAAACGCGAACATAGTTAAAAGATGCTACGCATGAACAAAGACCCGCTAGGTTGACCGGCCTAGGCAAAAATAAGGGCATCCCGGCAAACCAAAAGGGTTTGAGCAAAAATTAGGGATATACATATGGAAATAATCTGTACACTCGACAAGCCGAAAACCTGAAAAGGCGGCTTAGGCAAAAAAGGATATCCCGATGGACTGAAAACCAGAAAGGGTGGTCTAGGAAAAAGTTAAGGATTTAAAGCGTATAACTATGTCCCGTTGGATCGCCTTATAGACAATCTTCAGTAACAACTATCAAGCTCAAGTGGTACTAACCAATCCAGTCAGCTTCGGACAAGCAGCAAAGAGATGAGACGCTCAAAAGACATAAAGGCAATAGCATAATGGGAACCCCTTTGGATCATTTCACATAGCTATTTTTATTTGTATAATATTTTTGTATAGTTTTCATTCTTACAATGGAATTATCTTACTAGGATTTTCATCTCCTGGTACAAAAAACGCTTATTCAAATTAATACAAAGCTATGACTTTGAAAGTGCAAAACTATTTGTTTTTATTTTTCTGTTTTGTTTGCAAAAATGTCCAGTGATTATTTTTGAGCATATGCATTTGAATGTGATTACTGCTTACAAATATACACATAATAAAAATAGAAAGACATTTATTAATGGCTTTAAGAAAAAGAGCAATGTCTAAAGGCCGTCCACAAAATCCCCACAGATACTCTCTCCAACAGATACAGAGGGAGATGCATCCTATGATAAAAGTCACTGCCATATCCACAGCATACAGCCTAATGATGTCAGGTGTTCTTATGTCCCCGGAGGAGCAAAAATCTCCAATTACTGCTCCGACATCTAAGAAAATTCCCCAGTGAAGTCGCCAAGCTTCTTAGGATTCCCCAGCAGGATTTCACAAAATCCCCAAACAGTGCATGGAGTTTTTCTTCCCCAATAGAGTTTATTTCTCTAATAACGGAAATCCGTCTCCCAACATTTCAACTTCAAACAAAATATGAAAACCTACATTCTTCACCCCCAGTAACAATCAGGGATTTATTTTCCCTAATTCAACAATACTGCAGTAGAACAACTGATACGTTCATACATTGCATTCATACATCATTTTACAAACATCATAGCATATGCAACACAAATGCATATATCACAATCTCATTTATTTTGAGAGCATCATGCAATTCATACATCATGACATCGCATGAAATTGGTTTTACCTTTTCAGGTTAAATTAGCAGACAGACAAATACCATCAACTTATATAGTAGGTCAAAGATTAATGCCCGAAACCAGATGGGGAAACTATCTACACGACTAAGTGGTATGAACTCCCGGAGCAAGACGAGTTTACCAAAAAGTACAATAGGCCACAGATTAATGGCCGAAACCAGACGGGGAAACTATCTATGTGACCGACATTGCCAAGTTCTAGATTAATACTTGTAACAAGCCAGGACAACTATCTTCAGACGACTGATTGTAGATTAACACCTGAAACCAGATAGGAAAACTATTTACATGAGCAGATTGAAGATTAATACCTGAAACCAGATGGGAAAACTATATTTCTTTCTAAGGTCTGAGATTAATACCTGAAACCAGTTAGGACAACTATCTCAATGACCAACAAAAACAATTTCCAGATTAATACCTGTAACAAGTCAGGACAACTATCTATAGACGACTGATTGTAGATTAATACCTGAAACCAGACAGGAAAACTATCTACATGAGCAGATTGAAGATTAATACCTGAAACCAGACGGGAAAACTATATTTCTTTCTAAGGTCAGAGATTAATACATGAAACCAGCCAGGACAACTATCTCAACGACCAACAAAAACAAGTTCCAGATTAATACCTATAACAAGATAAGACAAATATCTGTGGACGACTGGTTATAGATTAATACCTGAAACCAGACAGGAAAACTATCTACATGACCAGATAAATCAATATTACACGAGTTTCTTCTCTTAATCTCCATTATAGTCTAACACGGACTCATCCCGAAGCAATCTTACACGAGTTTCTTCTCCTGATCTCCAGATGCAGTCTAACACTGACTCATCCTGAAGCAATCTTACACGGATTCCTTCTCATAATTTCCAGATACAGTCTAACACAGACTCATCCTGAAGCAGCCCAACACAGGCTCCTTCTAATACATTTCCAGATAGTAGTTAATTTCATCCTCCCTAGAAAGTTGTTGTGAAACCTGAAGTTCAACCAGAAAACATCAAACTTTTCCAGAGATAATTCCTCAGTATAGCCTTGGAAAACTAAAGTTCCTGGACTCTATTCCCCACAGGGTTTTCCTCAAGCAGGGGAACAACAGAAATCAACCTTCCCCAATGGACTCCTCCTCAGACAGTAGGAACAGGAATTCCCCGCAAAGAGACCTCTTATGAAGTCAGAATCTACTTTGGATGGTGTGATATGGTGGGAGAACTGACTATGGTTTTGCGTTTGTTTTCGCACTTGTTCGGTTGAGCAAGAGTCGCCACCGACTTTTTATTTTATCCTAAAGGAAAGGTTAAAAAAGCACAGCAAAAACCTTTTGAGATATTTCGTGGGTCCGAGGGGTAGATTATGAAAAGGGAAGGTGTTAGCACCCTTTTCATCCATGGTTATCCATGGGCTCTCAGTTACTTGGTTTTTTAGATCACTTGCCTTGATTTTCGATTGCTTGAAAATGGTGTGTGTATGTGTGTTTTGAAAATGTTTTTGAAGAGATGCCTTGTCTTAGGCGACCAATGTATTTGACTCGTGTTTGAGTGTTTTACAAAAGTGTGTATCTTTTCGAAAAGATGTTTCAAATGTTTTTGAGAGTTTGTTTGAAAATATGTGTGGAGTGTGGTTTTTGAAAAGAAGGCAAGTGTTTTTTTTTGCAAGTTGATCTCAAGTAACTAAGAGTTTTGTCTACCCTAATGTACTCAAAGGTTTTCTCTATGTTTTCAACCCTTTTTAACAATTTTGTTCCACCATTGAATTTGGTGGACAATCTTGCGTTTAGGAAGTTTGTTCAGGACGGGCGCGGGTCATCGTATGGACCATGAATGCAATGATGCCAAGTGTCTTTGGCAATTTGTTTTGAAGGGACTATGATCATTCCATTTTAGGCAACATTCGAAAGCGTCATCGAGGGACTTATGATCATTTGAATTTGTTTTGCCAAAGATACTCGACGTGCAAGCATGGCCCATTTTGGAAGGCAACATGTGGGATTACCCTAGAGGGTGCAAGTGTGATTGTGTATTGATTTCATGTATTTGTCTTGTATTAGGTTATCTAGCGTTTGATTTTATGTACATGCAAACCCTAGGTCTAACCATGGTATAATTGAAAGTGGTAAATTGTGAAAATGTAAAGTCTACGCTATTACAAAATAAGTATCCGGGAGTGGGGGTACAAATTTATGAATGGGGATGAGACTTAGGAATATAGTGTCCAATAAGTTACAACCAAATCGAATCGATCAAATGTAAATGTAACGAATATACAAATATAAGCAAATGTGTATAGGAGCAAGGCAAATGTATTGTGTAAGTGTACGTGCATACGTGTATGTAATTATTTACAGGTGCGACAATGTGAAATTAAATGTGTATTAAGTATTGTTTTGACTTAAAGGATTAAAGGTTTATTTAATTAATAATTGTAATCTTGTATTTTCTTTAATATGTACAAAAAAAGAAATGTTTTAATCAAATGTTTTAGATTCTAATTAAATTATGTATAACAATGTATCTTTATTTATTATGTACAAAAAGTATTTTAATTAAGTGTTTAGAATTAAATTATGTATATTAGAAAAAATATATTTTTAATTGTTATGTACAAATAGAAAATTTTAATTAAAGGAAAAGAAAAATGTTTTCAATCTTAATTATATTGTGTAATAAAAATATATTTTTATGGATTTGTGTTTAATATATATATTCAAAAAAATGTTCAAAATAATAAAAAAAATGTGTTTTCATGTATTTTAGTATTAATGAAATAATATACAAAGTAACAAAATTTAGGTTAGAGGCAAAATATTGTAATTAAAAATGTGATATAAAAAAGGTTTGTGTTAATTTATTAACAAATAAACTTGTTTTAAAAAAGAAAAAGGTTAAGTTGATTAATTAAGAAAGAAGATAACGTTATATAAAAAAAAGGTAAAAGTTTCTGAATGGGCCTTGGTGGTTAAAACGGGTTAGGCCCACTGTACTGAAACAAATGTTTTAGGGTTAGATTGTTTTGTTTCAGTTGGACATTGGCTTAAGGTTTGTGTACAGCGGCGCTCATCTTGTCTTCTTTGTGCGTGTTGTCTTCGTCTTCCTGCTTCTTTGCCATGGATTCAGAAATCTGAGCTTCTCGCCTTAGCCACCCGCATTACCACCTCTTCTCCTCTCAGATGGCTTAGGAAACGATCAAACATGGTAGCGTATTGTCTCGAACTTGTTAGGCCTTTTAGATTTCGCATGTCATGATTTTTATATTCTGATTTTTGTGTTCATTTTGTTTGTTTAACGAGGTTGTGAAAAAAAGATGAGGAGAGAATGTTCTACCTTGAGAGGAAGACGATGGAGGAGAAGAGAACGAGGAGGCGCTGAGGCGGCTTTGGCGGAGGCTCGGTGATGAAGGAAGATTGCGCGATGAGAGCTTGGTATTTCTGTACTTTTCTCTTTTGCTTAGGGTTTCATGATGATATGTGACAAACTGAAAACCCCTTTTTGAAACTCACTTCTTTCTTCTTCTCTCCTACTGTATGCCTGTTGCTTCTCTTCTCCATTTCTGAATTGCCTTGAATGTGCTTCTTTGGTTGCCTCTTGATTGTCTCTTTGTTGCCTTACGCGCTTGCCTATTTCTGCCCTATGATGAACTTTCTGAGGGCTTTCGTTGCCTTTGTTGCCTGTGTTGGATGCCTGTGTTGTTGCCTTGAGATGCCTCTTTTACTTGTCCTGAATGCTTCTGTATCTTCTTTGCCTTCTTTCTTCTTCGCCTCTAATGCTTGTTGCCTTGAACGTATTTGTCGTATGCTTGCTTATGTTGCCTATTTTGATTGCCCTGTGATGATATCTTTCTGAGGGCTTGAATGCTATAACTGTAACATGCTATTGTTGAAGCTTTTGCTTTGATTAGCCTCTCTTCTTCTTCTTCTACTATATGCTTGAATTAATGGCTCATGATGATGCTGTCTGAGGCTTGTGATATTGCTTTTTGCTCGCCTTGATTTACCATTGAATATGCGTTTGGTTATGGCCTCTTGAGGTCTATGGCTTTTACAGGTTTTATTGGTTAGGCTGGATATTTTAGCTTGCTAGTGTTTTTGCTTAGGCAGCTCCCAGGCAGGTTTGAGGTCTTTGGCATATTTTATGCTTCAGGTTTAGGCAGGTATGCTTTGAGGTGGAGGATTTAGGCTTCTGCAGGTTGATGCCTTAGCAGGTTCATACTGGTTCTTGAGTTGTTGGTTTTTTTACAGCTTAGGCAGGTATGATGCTTAGGCAGATTTAGCTAGAAGTTTATGCAGGTTTGTTGTTGGATCAATGGTTTTCTGGTTTTGGCTTCAGGCAGGGTTGGGTTTTTGTGTTTTGGTGAGAAAATAGGTTATGCTTTTTGGCTCTTAGAGTTTAAGGGCTTGACAGGTTTTGGCCTTCATTCGTAAGGCTGATTGTTTGAACTGATTTAAGCTTGCAGGTTTTTTTGTTCTGCTGGTTTAGGCCTTGATAGGTTATGCTTAGCAGTTTGTATATATTTTGTGTTAGAGTTTTTGAACTTGCCCTTATCCTACTGTGTTCAGTCTTTTTGTATATCTTTCTCCCTTCCTGCCTAAAGCCTAAAACCTACTTCTTTTTCTCTTCTCTCTCTCTAGTACACTTTGCATTATAATAATGTTTTTGCTGTACTTTCTGAAAGGGCCACTTGGGGAAATGATGAAAACGAGTGTAGTTGCTTGCATATCCAATTTTCTCTGCATATTTTATCTTTTCTTGACAGCTTTTGTACTTTTGGCTTTGATATCTTCCCAAATCTTCTTTCTTTTGACAGCTTGGGTACCTTTGTGCAGTTTGACACTTTTGACAGAAAGTTGAATTTGGACTTTTTTAGTTTGGTTTGGACCTGCTTCTGAACCATGTAGTTTGACAATTTGAATTGTGCAATTTGACTTTTGTGCATTCATATTTTAGCAAATAAAACTCGTCCCTCTTTGTGAACCGGGAGAAATCCCGTGATTTGCAGAGAGGGTTAACTGATCCCAATCAGTGGCCCTTAATGATGACTGTAATTTTATCTGTCTTTTCAATTCAATTTATCTGTTATTTAACTTTTCTCTTTTCTTTTATTTATTGCAGATGAATAATTTGAATGGAGGGGAGCATCACTAAATGAAGAATGAAGAATTGGGGACTTAGGAATATTTAGAAAAATAGGATAGTTTTATTTTCAATTTAATCATTGTAACTATTATTATTATAAATACCTCGTAAATAAATACTTGTATCTAAATAATAATTGTAACAAATATTTAAATATGAAATAAAAATTCTATTGATCCAGTTAATTCTTTTTTATCCCTTTTCAATTATTTACTTATTATTTATAGTTCCTTAAATTAAAATAACTGAAAATTAAATTCCAGATATTTAATCTTTAGAATAATAAATAATCAACTAAACATTGATTCTACGTTGATCAAAATAAATGAACTTGGCACTTCATCATCCAAAGCAAAGCACAGTCAAACGCAATAACTGATCAGACGCAATCCTTTCTTACTGATTTCTTACCAAGCACTGTAAATCCAAACTGCATATATCTTTTGACTGGTGAATTCAAATCAACTGCCTTCTTTTACTGATTAAATCAAACAATGCGGATTCAAACCAAATCTCAGAATGGCTCGCAAAATGCTGTAGAATTTAAAACCTTCTGAGAACGTGCCCACAAAAACCCTAATTCCTGATTAAATTCCAAAGAGCGTTCGCCTGATCAAAGTTGAGCCAAAATCAACCAAAACCCTAAGCCAACTGTGTGAAACAATCCAGAGCCCTGAAAATCAATAAAACCCTAATTTTTGTTTGACTGACGAGAAAAGTCCGTTTGTCCGATTCTTGAGCCAGTCTGAAAAATCAGGAAATGCCTGAAGCTGCGATCTCTTGTGGAAAAAATGCGAGGGCAAATTTTGGGTTACAACAGATGGCATCTTTAAGCCCATCTCCGACAACTCTCAGCCATCTTCTCCAAATGGCATCTTTAAGCCCATTCCCTACATAGTCAACCATCAAATCATCGAGTGCAAATTTCTGGGCACTCTCGTGTCCAATCATCTTCCACCTTCAAATCACGAAAGGCAAACAAGCCAATCTAAATCTTTAGGTTTAAGAATATTAAATAGGGGCAACTGTTGTACCCTAAAATATCCCTCCCTTTTTCTCAAGACATTTTCTCACAAGGATTTTCAAAAGTCCAAGTTCACGCAAATATAATTGGATTTTTGGCTTTCAGGCATCAAATCAAAGAGTAGTAAGTTAGCCTTGATTTCAAAGTCTTTGATTGCATCTGAAATCCTTCAAGTTAGCCTTGATTTCAAAGTCTTCGATTGCATATGAAATCCTTCAAGTTAGCCTTGATTTCAAAGTCTTTGATTCAACATTGGGTCCCCTTCGAGCAAGCTTTGGTCCACAAGCTTCATTTGGACATATGGCCCCCTACAGGGTTGATTCGATTCACCAGCAGTAGCCCTCTACAGGTTGGCTTCGATTCACAAGTAGTAACTTCTATACGCTTGCTTTGATTGAGCAATGGCCTCCTGCAGGTTGGTTTTGATTCACAAGTCAAAAGTCTCTTCATGCTTTCCTTCAATCCATTAGGAAAATACTCCCTCTTTGCTTGCCTTCAGCGTGCAAAGCAAAGTCTCCCTCTCCAACTGGCCTTCGATTCACAAAACAAATGCCTCTTCATGCTTTCCTTGGATTCACAAGGCAAAGGCTGCTCCAGACATGCCTTCGATTCACAAGGCAAGAGCTTATTCCATGTGTTCTTCGACCCACAAGGAAATAACTTCCTCTGTGCGTGCCTACAATGCACAAGGCAAAAGGATTCCTCAAACTTTCCTTTGATCCACAAGGCAAAGGCCCCTTCAACTTACCTTTGTGCTTCCTTTTGACCCACAAGGAAATTACTTACTTTGTGCTTGCCTCCAGTGCGTAAAGCAATGGCTTCCCTTCATGCTAGCGCCCATAAAGCAGTGGCTTTCTTTCATATGTGTTTCAATTCACAGAGAAAAAGCCTCCCTAATGCTAGCATCCACAAGGCATTGGCTTACTTTATGCTAGTTTCGACTGGGCAATGGTTCCCTTCAAAACTGCTTGCGTTGACTCTACCTCTGAACCCTTCAGCACATGATTGCTACATTATGAGCATACATTGATGTCCAATTTGAAGAATGCACAAGGCATACATATGGGTTATTCGAAATACACACAAAAGGGCTATTCGAAGGATATACATGTGGTCCATTCGAAGGAGACACATAATTATTAAAAACAAGTTTGTCTTATGATGAGTCTTGGTCCAAGATGCTTGCTGGCCCAAAATCCAACATGTTGTTAAGCCCAAGTCTCTTGCGCAATTGCATTCGAAGGAAGTGACAAAAGGAGCTTCGACTGGCCAGAGTGAAATGTTTGATTGGGCTAGTTGGTGCCATCGAAGGGAGCAGTTTAGAGCCAATCGAATGACCAGGCACTGGAGCAGTTCGAATTCATATAAGGCGTTAATCATCACCTGTCCAGGTTCATTCAAAATTCTAAAATGGCTTGAAAAATATCAAAATGGTAATCTTTTAATTTGTCTGATTTTATTTTCAAAGCCATGTTTAATGGTTGGTCTTTAAGGTCATGTTTCTTTCCTAATTTCCTTGTCTCCTCCACCTCCTATAAATACAAGACACCAACACAAGCCAAAGGGGACGACACGCATACGCTGCCTCACAAAGCATACCAAAATTATAAAAATCTCATAGTTCGAAACTAGTTTTGCAGGTACCCTCAGTCCAAATGAATACTAGATTTGTGCTCCCGAGACTCCCAAGAGTCTACTCCAAGCCAATCTACACCCAGAAGTGCCAAATCGAAGCATCCCATATGTGGTAAATTTTCAAATTCATATTTATGTTTTCATGATGTATTAATGTTTTCCAGTGTTTGATTCATGCTCAGGGTATCATATAGCACAACTTTCACATGAAATATGCAAGGATAGAGGGCATGATCTGTGTTCTTCATCGAATCTCAAAAACCTTGGGTTTTTAGGGCAGACAAACCCAGATTCAAACTCAAAGGGGGTCGAATTAAGGGAGGTCGAATTAAGGAAAAGGACCTGGATTCGACACCCATGTCATGCTTTTTGTTTTTGTTAATATTTTTCTTGCAGATTCAGTGCCTTCCTGCACAGGCAATCCATGAAACACCTCCAACAATATCCTCTGCTGGATCGAAGGAAACATCCTTCACTAGATCGAAGGCCATCCTTCACTAGATCGAAGGCCACCCTTCATTGGATCGAAGGCCACCCTTCGTTGGATCGAAAGCCATCTTTTCTTTGGATCGAAAGACTTTTCTTCTTGTATTTTTTATTTTTTTACTCATTTCTTTTAATAATTTCCCTCTTTAAATCAACAATCAAATAAAAAAAATCATCATAAAAATTAGGATTAGATTTTATTAATTAATTTAATTTCTGAAATAATTAATTAATTAATTTTAACATCTTCTTCTCAAAAATTAAAATAAATTAGAATTTAGGTTCAATTTCATTTTTTTATTATTTATTTTCTTTTCATAAAAATCAAAAATAAAACAAAAGGATTTTATTCTTAGGATTTTAGACATCTTTTCAAATTCGCGCGTTATTGTTCTTTCGCACTATTTCATATTATTGTAACTGCCTAATGAGTTGTAATAGTTAGGACTTTATTCTTTGCTTCCCCCCTCCCCCCGAAGCCATGTAATAACGTAGCTTTAATTTCCACATTTTAATTCCCTGCAATTATTAACTGCTAGATGTATGGTAATAGGATTGTATTACAAGAAATTAAAAGCAACGATAGCAAACCTAACACAAAAGACAAAAAATAACGGAATATAACACACTTGCACATATACACCTCAAGGGTACTCCCACTTTGGTTGCCTTCAGAAAATAAAACAGTCATGTCCCTCGAAAGTAGGGACGCTTTAGTAAAGACCCTTGAATCAAGAGATCATAGTCCCTCGATGACCCTACGGTGTTGCCTTTCGGTAAATGATCTAGTCCCTTAAACAAAATTGCTAAAGCGTCTCTATATGTTACCTTTATGACTGTATAATAACCCGCGAATGTCCCTCAAACATCCAATCGATAGGGCTACCTACTCACTAATAGTAGGATAGCACTGTCTAAAGTAAGGGAGGAAAAGAACAAACCTTTCGAGTAAAAGTAGATAGTTGTTAGATGCTTGCTCAAAAACAAACTTTTACACTTACACAAAAACATTTCAAAAACATTTTTCAAAGACGCTTTATCAACACTCTTGAGGATTGATACAATAGTTATCATAAAGCAAATCGCCACACTAAGGCATTTTCAAAAATACATTTCAAAACACACAAAGCACAAAAGTATTCAAAAAAATGAGCTAAGCATCTAAGAGCCCGTAGATAACTACAGATGGAGAGGGTGCTAACACCTTCCCTTTACATAATCTACCCCCCTTACTCAGAAAACATCTCGAAAGGTCTTTTTCTGTTCTTTTCACTCTTTCCTTTGTTGGATAAAAGAAAAGTCGATGGCGACTCTTTCTTACTGCAATATTTGCGAATACAAATGCAAAACCAGTATAACTGTCGGTTCTGCCACCGTATCACAACAGACAATAATGTAAAACATTAAAGTAAATTTATCTTTTGATATATCAATATTATAAGCATTTATTGAATTGTTAATCACTCAATTTTTATCCAAGACAATGAGAAAAATAACATTTGGATCTTGTATAGATAAGTTTATATACTTGAACCGTCCATTTGCTGGATCTAGCATAGTGCTTGTTTGATTTTATCTATACAAAATTGTCAAATAAAAAAATAAGTACATGGATAAAAATCATGAAATACATGTACTTCAGATATCTTTATTAAAAAGATGAAACCCGGTATCGCTTATTTACATCTTCTGGTACATCCTTAAGGTTGTCAAAAACTGCATCCAAGGGATAAACTTTGGTAATTTCCATCAACGAACAATCAAGCAATTTGGAAAATAACATTTCTCATTAGCAAGATTATATATCACATGGTTTAACAAATAAAATCAATAGAAGTATGTAATGTCATACACGTGTGATTCGTCAAATTTTCCACATCGTAAGCTGGACTAAAAAATATTCAGAGCCTACAACAATGGTTCATGGTTAATAAATGTATCACAAAAAAAGGACTGGAATACATACATAACATGAAGGATTTAGAAAAGCCGCAGACATATAACCTAGTGAATTGGTATTGACTGATAAGTACCCATTTTTTATCTGCAATAAAATAGTAACTTACAGGAATCCATATGCCAAGAAGAATTTTAGCTCCTGCTGCAGCAAGAGATTTTGCAATTGGCCATCCGTACCCATTGTCATCGGCCACTCCAGCTATAAAATCTCTTTTACCTAAACAAAAAAAGGAGTTATTACAAGTAAATTGATAGTTCTCAATTGTCAAAGACAGTAATGTCAAAGACAAATGGAAAAATGTATTTTGACAATATACCATACTTCCTAACTAGTAGTTAGACATCATTGATTTGTGACATATTTATGAAACTAAAAGCATTTTAATTAGTGAGGATAAAAAGAAAAAGAAATATAACCTTTCAAATTAATTGGTAATCCTGAAATTGGGCAATGAGAGGATGCTAGTGTCTGATATAATACCAGGATCAAACTCAAACTGTTAGCGGCAGGTTTTGACAGTCAAGGTGTAATAATGAAGGATCTGATCTCACGTTATAGGAACCATGAAGGTGTAATAACATTTTTTCATTATGTTGAAGACGAACCCTATAATAAATCATCATCGAAAATTATCCTACTATATTGTAGACACTTCCTAAAGATTACAAATATGTACACACATACAATACAAGGAAAACATCAAATATATACCTCGAATTCTCTTCATGTCCATCTTGATTTGAGGAATTAGTCGACCTTTTGACACGCTCTTCCATATATGATAGATTTCCCGTTAATCACACATTATTATTAAGCTCATTTGAAACTTCTGTGAAAAATGCAATCAGAAGAAAGATTAAGGCACATATGTCATTATGATTTCTCATTCATACCTTCTGTTTCACTTGATTGAACTGAACCTTCAATCTGCACAATCTCCTTTTCTATGGTCACAAACCTCTTTAGAACTTCTGGAATGCTTACAATATAACAAACCTATATAAAATGAACCAAAATAAATACACATATTCTAAAGTAAGTTGTTTTCATAAGTTCTTTGAAACCGTTTTACAAATATTTCTACGTCAATAGACAAGTTTTGATAAGCATTTCTAGCAGGTGTTTATTGCTACTAAAACGAACAAAATCAAGCCGAAAAAACAATCTAATTGTACAAATATATAGGTCATTTTTTAGCATACCTAATGAAAGGTCATTATGATTCTCATAATTGTATATGTGAGGAAAGATTGAATTGTATGGCTATAATAATTTATTAAAACATTAAACATAAGTTAGTTAAAGATAAGAATGAAATAGTGAGATAACTATACAAATGTAAAAGTCGATTTTTTTATCGGATTAAGTATTTTCTTGTAAGGAGAATCATCCAAAAGCAATGTGTTTTGTCTCGTGTCTTCCATCAAATAATCAACAACCCTGTCAACATATTTTCTGCAAAATTATCAAAACACATTCACCAATAAGAGACAACTAATTAACTCAATGGCATTTTATAAAAGAGAAAGATTAAGTTAAAGAATACTTGAATGTTGAAGACCAAAAAGCCACATTAAATCTCTCAATGCAGAAGTTCAGAAACTCGAGATAAAAAGGTCTCTTGAATACTGAAAAATCAATCCAATCATTAAAAATAAATTAGTTCATCATGAACTCAGGAGATTGAACTTATAATATATAATAAATCATATTAGTTATTAGAAAGATCATAAACAGCATGACAAATCTTAATAGCTAGTATGGTACAGATAAAAATAGTATATTAATACTACAGAAGAAATCTTTGGTCCACTTTTTATGATTGTCTTCCAACATAGGTGGAGCCGAAACCAGTATCCAAACTCCAGTATCTTCATTCAACGGAGCATCATAATAAAAATATTTATGTGATTCTGAATACCAGCCAAATCCTCCATATCATCTCCATCCCTCTCGAATGATTCATCAGGTAATTCAGGACACAATCTAGATAAATTCATATTATGTTCCTCACTATGTTCCTCAGTGTTAACAGAAGACAAAAAATCACATTTCTCTTTAGTAACATGATTACAATGATTCCTCAAATTACCGTCAACTTCATCATCCCGTAAATAACATCATATAATATCATTAAATCAACCAAATAAGGCACAAACAAAAAAAGATCAAACACCAATCTTAAAAAGGAAACATCAATATTAATATTTAAATTTTAATAATCTTAAAAAAACGGAAAAATAAAAAACAATAGCATATAAAGATAATCAACATCAACATCCACAAAAAAAAAACAAAGCAAAAAAGTGAAAAAATTCAAGAAAATTTACCATATGAGAATATGAATTTAATATGTGATCACAAGGGGGTAAACATGAAACCCTAGCAGATAATTCTTCTATAACTTACACGTGATTCTTAGAATCAAATTTTTTGTCTTCCATTGAAAAACATAAAATGACAAATTAGGGTTTACACATGCATATAAGTAATCTTCACCTTTGTAATCAGAACCCGATTCTAGACACCTCTCACCTCTCAGTATTACATGGGAGCATCTTCAGTTTCGCCATTGTAGAATCATCATTGAGAGACTCAACATCGTTGGCATCGTGCATATCGTCTTCAGAATCCATGGAGAAAAGACGAGAGAGAGAGAGAAGGAAGTTGAAAGATTAATGGGTGTTGAGGAAGAAGAGAGTGAACGAGTAAGAAGAGAAAAGGGTGATGAGATGTGAGAATAAGAGAGGTGGATGTGAGGGATGGTTTTTAAATGGTGAGAAGAGAAAAAAATGGCAGTTGTGAATAGGTTTCGATGGGGAAAAGAAGGGATATGTTTGGATAACACAAACAAATGAAATATTATTTGAAGATTGCTGGTCAAACAAAGAAAGGAAGTCAGAAGAAGCAAATATAGCCAGAGGAGAGTCTGATGATGAACCTGTGCTATTGTTGGCTTCTGAATATGATAATATGAATTCATCAGAATGGTGGTATATGGACACAGGGTGTTCAAACCATCTTACTAGAAACAAGAAATGGTTGGTTGATTTTAACTCTGGGAAGAGTACAAAGATCATATGTGCTGATGATAAATACCTCAATGTAGAAGGTATGGGAAATGTCAGAGTCATTCTAAATAACGGGAAAGCAGAAGTGATTCAGAATGTGTGGTATGTATCTGGCATGAAAAGCAATCTGATGAGTGCGAGACAACTGATTGAGAAAGGTTTTTCGGTTACCATGAAGGACAATCTTCTAAAACTGTATGACCATAATGAGAAGTTGATTATAGAGTCAGAATGAGGAAAGAATAGAACATTCAAGGTGAATGTTAGAACTATAGACTCTGAATGTCTTAGTGCAATAAGTGTTGTCGAGGAGAGTGAGTTATGACACAAAAGATTTGGTCATCTGAATTTCAGAAGCTTAGGGCATATGAAATCAAAGAAGCTGGTACATGGAATTCCTACAATCAAGAAGCCTGAAAAGTCATGCAAGGTGTGCATGGAAGGGAAGCAACCAAGATTACCATTTGCATCAGAAGTAGCTCCAATAGCAAAGCATGCCTTGGGAGTAGTGCATTCTGATGTGTGCGGTCCATTTCCAGTAGCATCAACTGAAGGGAATAAATACTTTGTTTCATTCGTTGATGATTTCACCAGAATGACATGGGTATCTCTCATAAAGTTCAAACATGAGGTGTTTGCTGAATTCAATAAGTTCATACTGAAGGTTGAGAATCATAGTGGCCAGACTCTGAAGATTCTTAGAAATGATGGTGGTGGTGAATATAACTCCACAAAATTTAGAAGGTTCTGTGAGGAGAATGGAATTGAGCATGAGGTTAATGCTCCCTATACTCCTCAACACAATGGTCTTGCTGAAAGAAGAAACCGTACTTTGCTTAATATGGTGAGAAGCATGCTGAAAGAGACTAAGCTTCCTCATACTCTATAGGGAGAAGCTGTTGCCACTGCATGTTATGCACTCAAGAGATATCCAACAAAGAAATTGAAGGAAATAGTTCCTATTCAGAAGTGGACTGGAGATAAGCAAAGTGTTAGTCATCTGAAGGTGTTTGGTTCTATATGTTACAAACATGTTCCAGAATCCAGAAGACAGAAGTTGGATGTTAGAAGTAAAGTAATGTTACTGGTGGGGTACTACAGTACATGTTCGTACAAACTTTATTATCCAGAAACTAACAAAGTTGAGTTCAACAGAGATGTCATTGTAAAAGAATCAGAAGTTTGGAATTGGGAAAGGTCTTGTCCTGACTCTGATGAGAAAACTCCTAAAGAAAAGTCAGAAACACATGTTTCTGAAGCTGATAAAGACTCTGACTCTGAAGAAGATTTAGAAGGAGAAGATGATTTTGACTCTGACTCCGATGGTGATTCAGACTCGGAAGACAGTCAAGGTTCTGAAGAAAGTCTAATTTCTGAAGCAAGTGCTTTTGAAGGGGAAATTTCTGGTGTCCAAGGTTCTGAAGTTCCAGTTCAGAAACAACAAAGAGTCAGAAGCATCCCAAGAAGATTTGCAGAGTTTGACATGTTGCAAGACACTGAAGTAGACTCTGAAGGAGAAGTTATTCAGTGTGCAATGCTAATAGACTCTGAACCCGTGAGTACAGAAGAGGCTCTTAAGCAACAAGTTTGGTTACAGGCCATAAAAGAAGAAGTTGATGCTATAGAGAGAAACAAGACTTGGAAGCTGACGGAACTTCTAAAAGGCAAGAAAACCATCAGCGTCAGATGGCTTTTCAAGCAGAAGCTAAAGCCAGATGGATCAATTGGAAAACACAAATCAAGATTAGTAGTAAGAGGCTTTCTACAGAAGACTGGGTTGGATTACTTTGAAGTGTTTTCACCTGTAGCGAGACATGAAACAATAAGACTAGTGATTGAAGTAGCTGCTAACATGAATTGGACTCTGATGCACTTAGATGTAAAATTTGCATTTCTGAATGGTCCATTACAAGAAGAGGTATATGTATCACAACCTCCCGGATTTGAGAAAAAGAATCAAGAAGAGATGGTGTTCAGATTACACAAAGCCTTGTATAGATTGAAGCAAGCGCCCAGAGCTTGGAATTTGAAGATTGATTCATTTTTCAAGGGACAAGGGTTTCAGAAATGTGAGATGGAGTATGGTGTTTATGTTCAGCGTACTTCAGGAGGTAATATAATTCTGGTATGTTTGTATGTTGATGACATATCACTCACATGAAGTTCTGAACAAGAGACAGCTGAGTTCAAGAAAGTTCTGATGAACGCGTTTGAGATGAAACATCTTGGGAAAATGAGTTTCTTTCTAGGGATAAAATTTATGTACTCTGAGAAAGGAATCATTTTGCATCATATAAAGTATGAACTTCAGCTTCTGAAGAGATTTGAGCTAGAGAATTGCAAAGTTGCTATCACACCTGCTGATACGAATCAAAAGTTGGACTCTGATTCTGATGGAGAGGATGTGGATGCTACAACCTTCAAACAGTTGGTTGGTTCTCTAAGGTATTTGTGTAATACCAGACCTGATATTTTCTATGCAGTTGGAATGGTTAGTAGATTTATGAGTAAACCAAAATGGTATCATTACCAAGCTACTATCAGGATTATGAGGTACGTGAAAGGAACTCTAAAGTATGGAGTGTTATTTTCGTCTGGAAGAAAGATCGAATCAGAACTTCTGAGTTATTCAAACTCTGATTGGTGTGGAGATAGAGTTGACAGAAGAAGTACTTATGGTTACTTATTCAAATTTCCGGGAGGTCCTATTTCTTGGTGTTCTAAGAAGCAACTTGTTGTTGCGCTGTCAACTTGTGAAGCTGAATATATTACAGGCGCTCTAACTACATGTCAAGTTGTGTGGATTCTGAACTTGCTGAAAGATTTGAAGATTGAGGTAAATAAGCCTCTGAAGCTAATGATTGATAACAAGTCTGCAATCAATCTTGCCAAGAACTCAGTGCTCTATGGGAGAAGCAGGCATATTGAGACCAAGTATCACTTTGTGAGGAATTAGGTTCAAAATGAAATTCTAGAAGTTGTACACTGTAGTACCCATAAGCAGCTGGCAGATGTTCTAACAAATGTTATCAAGACTGATCAATTTCTTCATTTGAGGGATGTAATTGGTGTTGCCAGTTTTGTGTAAATATAAATTAAGGGACAGTGTTAGAATTAATTTATATTTTAGGAATTAATTTAGAAATATCTTTTAGATATTAATTTATATTTTAGGAATATATTTTTAGATCTTTTTATATCTTTGTTAGAGGATATTTATGATTTTATTTTGTGTATAAATAGCCTAGTGAGGTAGGTCAATGTAATTCATTGTAAATCATTATTCCTTATTTTTATAGATGTCATTAAATATATTTCTTTTGCCTTTCATCTCTTCTTTATGCACCAACAGACACTATTCACTATAAGCCACAACACCTTCACTATATCCATAATCACTCACATCAGTTTCACTATGAACATTATGACTTAAAACATTGTTCCCATGTACATATTAACCTATATAAACATCTTCACATATATTTGGTCATACATCAACATCTTCGCCTATATTTTTCTATACATCAACATATGCCTTTTCATAATGCACTACTAAAAAAACATATTTTATTTTGGACAAGAAATGCATTTAACCTTGACTAAAGAAGTGAGGTAACGAAGAACATCATGAAAAGTATCAATTTTATACCTTAGTTTTTATAACACCGAGGAAAAAAGCTTATGCACATGGGTTCGAACCCAACCACTTCACTTTTAATATTTTCGAAACTCGTGCATCAAAGTTCTCGATTTATCAATAACATTGAAGGGTAAGATTAATATTTTTTTTAAACTCGTTATAAACTACAAAATATTAATAAATTAATTGTTTACCCATAATATTACATTGTTTACACATAATATTTTTGTGAATATACATATAACAAATTTTGAATTCGATTCATCGTCATCACTGTTGGTGAAGATCAGATGTTGGATCCTCGTTTTATTGAAATATCGAACAAGAGAAATATTGGATGCAATATATTCCAGATCCCTTTTACATTTATTTGTTTCTGATGTAAAACAAGAAAATGATTAGTTAAACGAATGAATATAGATGATTGAAAAACACCATAAAAAAGATTATTGAAGAACGCAAACCTTAAACCCAATTCATTTTCTGCTCTTGCAATCTATCGTATGAAACAATATCAAGTTTTTTACGCTTCAAAGTTTTCATGTTATATGTTTCATTAACAATTATTGATATTATGAATGCTTTTATAATGGATGTATGTTATGTTTCATGCGGATCACTAATGGAAGTGTCTTGAGCGTGATACTCATGAAATGGATGACACAAATTTGTTTAAGAATGGTGATCAATATCGTCAATTATCACGCCAAAATTATACCCTCGGGTAAAATGTGTATAAGCTTTTTCATATATTTTTAACATTATATTGTTTATACAAAATATTAAATTACACTATTACAATGTTATCATAGTAACTTTTGTTCTTGGAGAATAACACATCTTTGCTCTAATTCAGATCCTGTTGGATGTATTTTATGCTCATTATTTTAAAATTCTATGGATTGCATGCAATCAACTTCTATAGAGCTATTTGCTCTAGTAAGGAGTTATCAGTTCCAAACATTGGAAATATTTTTTCTGCCCTTGCAATCCACCATTGAGAACTTTTCCAAGCTTTTTTAAGTTCCAAAATTTTATTATCTTTAGCAAATGTTATCAAGGCAAATGCTTTCATAAGAAAGATATATAGTGATGGATGTAGAGAGCTTTTGTGGATTGATGTCTTGACAATATCTTGAGCATTGTTCTTTTAAGAATGTTGAGTATAGATTCGTTGTTGTAGCTATGTAACATATTTTCTCATTTTTTTAAAAATCGAGAGGGAAACATATTTTCTATTTTAAATAGAAAATTAAAATAAGTAAGCCCATTAGTTTTAGAAGAAAACTGAAGTGAATAATATTTTTTTTACTAAATATTATATTGTTTACACAAAATATTAAAAAATCTAGATTCATTATCATCACTGCAATTTCATATTTTATTGCGTATATCTTTTCAGAGGTTGAACAACCTTTTTTGTTTAATCTGGAAGCAAGAATGATTTTCTGCAATTGCAATCTATCATAGAGAACTTTTCCAACATTTTTAATAGAGACTTGTTCTAAAAACACAACATAAACACCATTATGTGAGATAGATTGCAAGGAGAGAAAAAACATATGTTCAAGGATAGAAGAACATTGGAGATTTTTCTGTCTTATAATCCATCCTAAAAAATGATGCGTACTAGTTTGGGGCGATAACATATACATTAAGATTAGGGTAAAATCTGTTTAATGAGTGTTTTGATTGTAAAATCTGATTATTTTATGTCTCGGTTATTAAGGAAACCGAAGAGATGAATAATTTAGTTTTCACTTATAAACATAAACTGCAATAGCTGAGATTCGAAGAGTGTCATGATTTGTTTTTTCCCTTCAGTTTTATTAAAAACCGAAGAAACATATTATTTTTATTATTAAAAAAATAAAACATTGTATCCCTTGACATAATACCTCAATTTTTTTCTAGATGAGGTGAAAGCTTTATCATGAAATATATTATTTGTAGTAGTGATGTCATTGTCTCATATCGATTTTCACACCATTAACGTATTTTACTATCACTTGATTGTCAATAGTATGCTCCACACAGGGCCGACCCTGTGGAAGTGCAAGAAGCGCTACCGCACATGACCTCCAAATTTAAAGGACCTATATATATATATATATATATATATATATATATATATATATATATATATATATATATATATATATATATATATATATATATATATATATATATATATATATATATATATATATATATATATATATATATATATATATATATATATATATATATATATATATATATATATATATATATATATATATATAAAATTAAATAATATGTAACGTATGTGCCAACTTTAAATAACTTATTTCTGTATAGCCAAACAAAAAAGGGCGTGTTTTGGGATTGAGACCTTAGATTCTAAAATCGTTTGTGGACACACAATCATCTTAATCAATTCATTTCCTTTATTATATAATATAAATATTGTTCTGGACTGGGCCCGTCCTGGCCCAAGAGCAAGAACGAAGGCCCAATCCAAGTAGCTCTTTAAGGAGCGCACGCTCGAAGATCCCCGCCAGCGCGTCGACCAGAAGCTGCAGCCGTGCTCGCCGTTGCCCGCGAACATGGTGTCCTCGACCACGTGAACTCCAGCTCGAGCCCAGCTCGAGTGCCCTCCTTGTAGGGCAGACTGTGACCGTTACCCCATCACATGAACCCCGGAAAGACCGCGTCCTCGTCCCTCCTCATTTCTCACAGAGCATCACCAGGAAGGAGACCACGTGCGGGTCCCCACTACACACGTAGAACCTGGCAGTCCCTTTATTGGGTCGGTCCTGGTCGGCCCAATGAAAGGACCTTGGCCCCGCGCTGGGGGCTATAAATACCCTTTGTTCCCAGAGGGTCAGATATTCATTCTCTTACCCATACATATACTTTTTGCCTGCTCGTACCATCACTCACTTTAGCATCGGAGTGCCTTGCAGGTACCCCCCCCCCCATCTTGCTCAACTTCCCCTCAGAGCCAGTCGTGATGGTCCAAGTCTGATCAAGTAAGATCAGTGGCGCCGTCTGTGGGAATCTATCTTCCCCGTCTTGAAAAACCTCGAAGACCAAAGCTCAAATCACCTCCTACTGTCATGGCTGACCAAGTTCGTGATGAACAAAACATTCGCGTCGTCGACACCAACAACGGCCTCGCAGATAAGAATGGACTCACCGACAACGCCGGTAACCCCGGTCATAACACACTCCCCGGGGGCACCAACCCCGGGCCCTCAGTCCACCACGACAGAGTTACTGCATCATCCTCTTCAGTCCCTCCACCGCTCGAAGAAGACAACGCAGCTCCCACGAGCCATCGAGCTGCCCAGTTCCTAGAAGTCCCTATCCCCGCCGGGGAGGATGCCACAACCTGTGCATTATTCGCGGCGATCAATCAGACGAATTACCTCATCTTTGCCCAGGGGGAAAGATTGAGGGCACTAGAAGACGATCGAAGGCCCGCGAGGAGGCACAGGAGGCCCCAGACTCCACCTCCTCGGGTAACAGAGGTACATCTCCCGTCTCCCCCACGGAGACACTACATAGACACCTCCCGAAGCCAGTCACCCCGACCCTCGGGGAGACGACCCCCTTTGGAGAGGCAACCCGTCATTGAAGTCGGGGGGCGTGGCCACGCCCCCATACGTCAAGAAAGAAGACACTATGGGGACGGGCACAGAAGAATCAACCAACGAGCACCACGCTCGAGGGATGCCCAGCACGACCAGGACCATCGAGCTTGACAATATTACAGGTCCCCGTCCCTGTCCCCGGAGCGAAGTGACGAGGACGACCCCCGCGGTCCCCTATTACAAGCCATCATGGAGGCGTCCATTCCCCCGGGCATGGAGAAGCCTCCACATCTGAAGGAATACGACGGAGTCGCGGACCCAGTTGACCACATAGACGGGTTCGAGGCTATGCTGCACTACCACAACGTCGGGGGACCCATCAAATGCCGAGTGTTCCCCATGACCCTCAGAAAGGCAACAATGGATTGGTATAAAGGCCTCGCTCCGGGATCAATCACCTCGTGGTGAAACCTGAAGAACCAATTCATAAGTTCGTTCACTGCCTCTCGGAGACACCCAAAGACCGAGGCGGCTCTCGAGGCCATCATCCAGAGATAAGATGAAACCTTGAGAGAGTTTATCAATCGCTTCAATCGCGAAGCCATACAGGTCCCCTGCACGGACCATATGAAAAGATACTTGCTGGAGAGGGGGCTCCTCCCCGGCACAGAATTCAGAAAGGCAGTGGGCATCGAGCCACCTAGAACATTTGATGCCCTCCTCGAGAAGGCCCGGGCGTACATGGATTACGAGGAAAGGGAGGCGGCCAACAGAGCCCGGGACCCCAGGACTCGCGGATCCAGCAACAACCTGCGCCCAGAAGCTGCTCCTCCTCGACGGACCAGGGAGAAAAGATAAGAGGATAGACCCCGAGAAGTCCGGAAGCAAAGAGGACCCTCGGGGCATTTTACCGAATACACTTTGCTCACAGCTTCCTGCGAGCGCATTTTGGCGGAGTGTTCCAGCACGGACTTCAAAGACGGCAGCGTCAAACGCCCCCGACCTGCTCCCGCCAAGCCCGAAGCAGACAAGAGCAAATATTGTCAGTACCATAGGATCCATGGTTATCTGACTGAAGATTGCATCCACCTCAAAGACGCCACTGAAACCCTCATCAAGGGAGGGAGGCTCTCCCAATACCGGCGAAACGACGTTCCTCGTCGTGACGCCCGGGAGGCAAGAGAACCGGAGGAAGACGCCCGACCATCTGACGAGTCGCCCCCGTCCAGACCGCCTTCTCCGTCACCAGACCCGAGGACTTCTACGTCCCCGAGCACCTACAGGAGCCGCTCACAACACACAGCAGGTGGGAATACTTTCCCTCCGCCATGGTCATCAATGGTGGAGGATTCAACGACCTGACTATCAATTCGGCTAAAAGAAAACTGGATGAATTGGTCGACGCGGCGCCTCCGCAAATAGTGACCTTTGAAAGGGTAAAAGGTAGGTCGGAGCCTATCACCTTTTACCTGAAAGAGCTCCCCGGAGGAGCCCCCAACACAGTCATTCCCCTGCTGATAAGAGCAAGAATGGCTAACTTTGATGTGTACCGCATCCTCGTCGACGAAGGGAGTTCCGTCGACGTGATGTACAATCAATTGTTCCGGACTCTACAGCTGGACGACTCTCATCTCTCGCCATATGTAGATTCGGACTTACAGGGCTTCAACGGCTCGACCTCTAAACCTTGGGGATATGTCGAGCTCATGGTTACCTTCGGAGAGGGCACGACGACAAGGCAGGTTAAAGTACGCTTCCTCGTCATCGACTGCCCTTCCCTCTACAACTGCATCCTAGGGAGACCAACACTGGCAGAATTGACAGCGGTACCCTCCACCGTCCACTTGAAGATGAAGTTCTACACCAAGAGGGCACGGGTAGCTACCATCCAGGGAGACCTAGCCGCTGCTCAAAGGTGTTTCAACGCTGCATCTAAGGGACGCGACACTATCAACATCGGGACAAAGCTCACCAAGAGACCGGCGACGACGCGACGGGAACCCGACAAGACAGAGCCCGCCAAAGAGGAAAACCAGAGAGCTCCACCAAAGGTCGACTCCATAGTTCTGGATGCTCGTTTTGACCATGACGAACCTCCCAATGGAGAGCAAATCCCCCTCCGACCAATCCCGGACGGAGACTTTGAGCTCGTCCCCCTCGGTGCAGACCCGAGCAAGGGAGTGAAGATTGGCATCGACCTCCCCAACCTAGCAAGGAAGCATATCAAAGCTTGCCTGCGCGAGAATGCTGACCTGTTCGCCTGGAGCGCCGCGGAAATGCCCGGACTTGACCCTGAGGTCGCCTGTCACCGTCTCGCCATAGATCCTACCGCTAAGGCCGTAGTACAACGTAGGCGTAGGCAGTCTCCGGAGAAAACGGAGGCTGCTGAAAAAGCTGTTAAAGACCTCCTAGAGGCGAATTTTATTTCTGAAGCCCGGTATTCAACCTGGATGTCAAACGTTGTACTAGTTAAAAATAATAATGGAAAATGGAGGATATGTGTTGACTATACCGATCTCAATCGGGCTTGCCCGAAGGATGCTTTCCCTTTACCGAACATAGATATGCTGGTCGACAACTCGGCCTGCTATAAGACGTTGTCGTTCGTGGATGCCTACTCGGGCTATAACCAAATCCCAATGGCCATGGGCGAAAAACATTGCACGACCTTCATGACCAGCTCGGGAAATTATTACTACAACGTAATGCCCTTTGGACTAAAAAACGCAGGGGCAACTTACCAACGTATGATGAACAGGGTGTTCCATAAGCAGATTGGGGATATGCTCAAGGTCTACATGGACGACATGATCGTCAAATCCCGAGCAGACACCGATCATGCAGCACACCTCAAGGCAGTCTTCGCCCAAGCAAGACAATGTAAAATGAGATTCAACCCCGAAAAATGCACGTTCAGAGTCAAGGCGGGGAAATTCCTCAGATTCTACCTAACAGAACGAGGAATTGAAGCCAACCTCGACAAATGTCGAGCATTCTCTGACCTCCCGACACCGACGTCGAAGAAATCAATACAAGTCATGAACGACATGCTCACGTCATTGTCCCGCTTCATCGCAAGGTTCGCTCAGCACGCCCTCCCCTTCTTCAGACTCCTTCACAAAGAAGCAGCCTTCAAATAGACCGGGGAATGTGAACGGGCACTGCGCCACCTAAAACAAAGTCTATCTCAACCACCCGTGCTATCTCGACCAGTCGACGGGGAGCCATTATTCCTATACTTGGCCGTCTCGAACAAAGCCGTCAGCGCGGCTCTCATCCGCGAGACCACCGACGGGCAAAAAGCCGTTTATTTCATGAGCAAAGCCCTACAATGACCCGAAAGCAGGTACCAACAGATAGAAAAGGTATCTCTATCCCTCGTCAATGCAACAAGGAGACTCAGACACTATTTTCGGGCCCACACGCTCATCGTGTGAACCGACCAACCAGTGAAACAACTCTTAGGTCGACCTGACATGGCAGGCCGAATGCTAAAATGGTCCTTAGAGCTCTCCGAATTCGACATTCAATACGAGAGCAGGAAAGCTCTGAAAGCACAAGCCCTGGCCGACTTCGTCGCGAAAATGACTGCTCATGATCCGCCCGCAGGGAAAGAGCACAAATGGACCATCTTCGTCGACGGAGCCTCCAGCTTGTCCGGAAGTGGCGCGGGGATCCTCTTGGAAAATGAGGAAGGTGTAGTGATCGAACACTCGTTAACCCTCTCCTTCCCGACATTGAACAACCAAGCAGAGTACGAGGCCCTGCTTGCAGGACTAAGGCTAGCCGAGGACCTGGGAGCCCGCGAGATACAAATTTTCACGGACTCACAACTCGTTGCTTCCCAAGTCCAAGGGAGTTACCAAGCCAAAAACGACAGCCTCGTCGAATACTTAAACTTAGTCAAAAAACACATGACAAAGTTTGAGCGAGCAGAAATATCACACGTCCCGCGCGAGCAAAACACAAGGGCAGACATATTGTCCAAACTCGCGAGCACGAAAAAGAAGGGCGGAAACAAATCCGTCATACAAGAATCCCTGTCACGCCCGAGCATCGAAAGGTCCTCGACACTAGTCGAGGTTCACGCCATAGGAGATGCCTCATCCTGGATGACCCTGGTGTACAATTTTCTGACGAAGGGCAAACTCCCCTCAAACCAGACAGAAGCAACCATCACGAAGCAACGAGCATGCTCCTACATGGTGCTCGAGCACAAACTATACCGCGGGGGATTCTCCATTCCCCTTTTGAAATACATCGGTGAATCCGCAGTCCCCGAGGTGCTGCGGGAGATACACTAAGGGATTAACACCCAACACATGGGCGGTAAGTCCTTGGCGAGGAAAGCTTTTCGAGTAGGTTACTACTGGCCGACAATGCAGCAGGACACCAAGGAACACGTTAAGAAGTGTGACAAGTGCCAGAGGCACGGCGACATGCACCTCTCTCCCCCTCATGAGCTGAGCATACTGTCATCCCCGTGGCCGTTTGCATGGTGGGGGATGGATATCCTCGGTCCTTTCGTGCAAGGAACTTACCAAAACAAGTTCCTCATTGTGGTCGTGGATTACTTCACGAAATGGATAGAGGCTGAGGCTCTCACGAAGATCACCTCGCACAACATCCTCTATTTCTATAAAAGAAACATCCTCGCCAGATTCAGGATCCCGAGAGCACTGGTGACCGACAACAGCACCCAATTCACCGACCACGGATTCCAAGACTTCGTCACCAAACTAGGAACAAAACAACACTTCACCTCGGTCGAGCACCCCCAAACCAACAGGCAAGCCGAGGCTGCGAACAAAGTCATCCTCTGAGGACTTAAACGCCGGCTCGGTGAAGCTAAGAGAGGCTGGGTCGAGGAGCTGCACAGTGTCTTGTGGGCATACCGCACCATGCCCCATTTGACGATGGGCGAGACCCCCTTTTGACTAACATACGGCACCGAGGTCGTTATCCCAGTAGAAATCAGGGAACCCTCCAGGCGGACAGAAACTCCCCTCGATGAAGAAATGAATGACGAGGCACTCAGAGACGAACTCGACTTAGTCGAGGAAATCCAATCAGGGGCAGCCCTGCGCGAGGCCACCTTAAAACAACGAGTGGCCCTGCGTCACAACGACAAGGTCATTAAATGCGAGTTCGAGATCGGCATCCTGGTGTTACGAAGAAACCAAAAAGACTCCCGCGAAGGGAAATTGGCCGCGAACTGGGAAGGGCCTTATCGCGTCCACGGCACCACAGGTACCGGGGCATACTACCTCGAGCAACTAGACGGAGAATCATTGCCACGACCCTGGAACGCTGCTAAACTAAAGCAATATTATAGTTAAAAAACCCTTAACACCAAAGACTCTCGTCGTCGAACATCCACATCCAGTCAACGGAGAGAAATGTCTCGACCACGTAGATGGGCCCAGGTACAGGCCCAATCTACGCCCAAACGACATAACATCATTCAGCGAAGCAAGCACGGACAACAGTGCCCGACGTGGACACCTCACTCGAGCTCCACCGTCGAAGTACCCATATGGCAGGACACCCAGCTCGCGATGGGAAGTTCACGCCACGGGAAAGCGACCCCGACCTGGGTCATACGCCTGAGCAAGCGGCCTTACTCCGCACGACTGACGCATTTCAAAGTCTGTCGGACCACCAAATGGGTCGAAAGAATCTCCACTCGAGGACGTAACTTAGGCAAATTTCGCCTCAAAACACCAATCGAGCACAAACGTGACTCGAGGACGTAACTTAGGCAAATTTCGCCTCAAAATAACAAGCCGAGCACATACATGCCCCAAGGAAAGAACTTAGGCATATTTCGCCACAAAGTAACAGCCGAGCAGCCGAGACTCGGGGACATAACTTAGGAAAATTTTATCACAAATATAAAAACGTAGACACGGGCAAATAATAAAGGTCGAAACAAACATTCATTCAAAGGCTCGTAAGCAAAAAGAAAAACAAATAAAAATAAACCGACCAAGAAGGCCGACGATGTTCAGAAATTACAGGAACGGGCACGCAGGCCCCAAAAAATATGCACGGGCACGCAGGCCCCAAAAAACAACTATCAATAAACAGGCGCGCAGGCCCGACCAGAATTCCACAGGCTAGACTTCCTCGGGGCTACCAGCATCCACGACAGGAGACTCGGGCGGAGGCACAACCTGGCCGTCGATGATCTGGGACATAAAACTCACCCCCTCGGTATTTAGACCAGGATTTAATAAAGTGAGCTGGCTAACCACGACCTTAAAACCATCCGCCAAGGCGCCAACACAGTCCGTTTCGAGGAGCTGAATACGCGCGACCAGATCTGAGCGACTCCGCGAGAGGGCTGTCTCCTCCGACTCATCTTCGGTGGGGAGCATGGCTTCCTTCAGATCCTCGACTTATTTAACCAGACGCTCGTTGTCAGCCTCCAAGCGTTCCCAATCCAGTCGGTAACAGTCCCTCTCCTCGGCAACCTTCCTCGAGTTCTCCTTCTCCGTGGCCAGCAGCTCGGCTTGCTCGCGGAACATCTCCTCAGAATGCTCCAGAGCATCCTTCAACTTTCGAGAGCCCGCAGCAAGGGCAGCTTTCTCCTGCTCCAGTTATTTGATGCGGTCAGAGTCTTCCCCCTCCTCAGCAAGGACAACGGCCATCTCGACCATCTTAACCATCCCGACCATGTTGGCGGCCAGATGCTTTCTCCGACTTTCTTTATTTAGCCGCCTGATGGTGTCAGCCTCCTCGGCACTTACAGTCAAGGGAAACCCCTCGAAGAAGCTTTCCTCTTTAAAGCAGGGGGCACGCCAAAGGCCCTCACCACGCCAGACTCGTCGCCGACTTCCGGCAGGCTCTCTACCCAGTTTCTCTTCCTCGGTATCAGATCGGGGGTCTGCTCGACGTCCAAGGAGTCTGGGGACCCGCTAGAAGCATCACCCGACCTTGTCGGCGGCCCCATCCTCATCGCCTGTGGAGCTCGCACCAACCTTTTGTTGACTTTCTTATCCTATGTCAATTTTAAGAGCCTCTCCTTTCGTCCGGCCATATGACCTGCAAAAAAGAAAACTCGGGTTAGTTGCGAGCAAATAACAAACGAAGAGACTAGAACAAAACTATAAGAAAAGAAAGTAACCTAGTAGGTTCGCGGCCTGCCCGTAGGACTGGCACTCGACAAGCGCCTTTGTATCTATAGGACGGGCCTCGAAGGTCGGGTAACCGTCCTCGTCAAGAATGTCTTTCCCCTCCCTCGTGGCCCACCGAGCAGGGAAGAAACTGTCAACATATCTGCAAAGGATACCGTAGGCTTCCTCGTCCTCGGTACTCATTCCTCCCGCGGGCGTATGGTAATGCCCGGTACCGTGCTCATAATGGTGCAAGCACCAATGCAACGGGAACTTAGCTACGCGCCCCAACATCGGGCGACCCTCGTCGTCCATAAGAGGCTCTCCGTTCTCGTCGGTCACTGCAGAGTCGCCAGTTCTGTGATCGGTGGGAATGAGAAGTGACTGTTTTGGAATGCTGGTTCGCGTTTGCGTTTGTTTTTGCAAAATGTCACGGTAAGCAAGAGTCGCCACCGTCTTTTATTTGATCCAACAAGGAAAGGACAAAAGCACAGAAAAATTCCTTTTTGAGATATTTCTCGGGTTCGGGAGGTAGATTATAGAAAGGGAAGGTGTTAGTACCCTTTCTATCAGTGGTTATCCACGGGCTCTTAGGTACTTTCTCATTTTGTTTTCAAAAGTTGTTTTTATTTGTGCTTGTGGGTTTAAAAAGAATTTCTTGTTTGAAAGGGGTGTAAGTGCGAAAAAGTTTTGTTTTGTTTTAAAAGGAGCAAGTACTTAAGAACCATCTACCCACTCAAAAAGGAATTAAATTGTGCAAATGTCCTTTAGACAGTGCTATCCCACTATTGAGGAGTAGGTAGCACCGTCGTTGGAGTTTTCGGGTCAATTCGATTAAGGGACGTGTGGTCACTAAAGCAATGTTAGGACGCCTTAGCGGTAACCCTAATGTCTTAGATCATTTTATCTGAGGCAACCGTTTCGAGGCAACTTATGATCTTTGGACAAGAGGGCGACTTCTAAAACTTCCTATACTCAATGACCACGTTCGAGGCAACCAAGTGAGGTGTACCCTAGGGGTGGCATATGCGAGTGTGTCGTTTTTCAGTTATTTATCTTTGTACATTTTAATGGTGAGCTACTGTTGATTTTAGTTTAAAGCTTTGTCTTGTCATGCATTGCCTATTATTCAAACATCTAACAGTTAATGGTTGCGGAAATTAAATTGCGGAAAATAAATCTAAGTTATTACAAGGCGTCGGGTATTTACATCGCCAAAAACAAACCCTTTAAAATTAAATTATGGAAAGTAAAAGCGATAAATAAAATCCTAAGTTAAAACTATTACATTCCCGAAACAATTACAATATTGAAATATGGATCAAAATAATTTGCGCGCGAGAAAAAAAAATTGAATCGGAGTGTTTTAGGGTTTTGACCCTTTTTATTAAATAAAGCATATTTTGTTATTTTTGAATTAAAAATTAGTCTAAGTTAATAATTGAATTAATTAATTACATGAAAATATTTTTGGGTTTTATTTTAATTAAGGAAATAAAATAAGAATGATTAAAAAGTTATAAAAATCCTAATTCTAAATCAATTTTAATTTATTGCAAAATATATTGTTATTAAACTTACTTAAACTAAATTAATTAATTAATTTTTATTTACAAAAATATAAATAATAAAATTAATGGAATTAATAAAAATATTTTTTGTTGTTTCTGATTTTTTTATGAAAAAGTTAATTGGTTAATTAAAATAATAATAATAATAAAATAGAAATAGAAAATAATAAATAAAGAAAAGAAAAATAAAAAAGAACAAACTCAAGGGGGGTGTGGGCCTGAATAGAGTGTTTGAATTTCAAATTCCAGGCCCAATTGTGCTTCAGCCTTGTTGGACTTTCTGAATTGCCCACATGCTTGTTGACTGGAGACCATGGTGAGGACCCCATTCTGGCCATTGGATTTGATTTGAGACCACCTGGCCAGCATCTGGAGAAGGGCGTATGATGGACCATCCTTTGAGAATTACACATGAATACCTGAAGAAAAAATTGAACAAAGTTTTGGGGGACCTGGGATTCGAACCCAGGTCCCAATGCTCGCATGCCAACGTGCTTAACCACTCCACCAAACTGCTTCATTCGTTATTGTAATAAGAAACAAATATTATATAAAAAACAAAACTCCAAGCCTGCAAATAAAAAAAACGCGCTAATGATTTGAATAGACCAGTAGCACAAGGACACGCCATCATCTTCTTCAAACGACCCTGGTTATTTACCTGCGGATTTTTATCCGCAGGAAGTTTCGTAGGGTATCTCAAAAACCCTCTCCAGGCCATGTAAATGAAATCCAAGAGTACCAACGTACTCGTTTCTTCCTCCTGGTCATCCCTGTAACCACTATTCACCTTGATTTTGCCTGTACACAAAATGCCTAAAAACAACATAACAAAACCCTAGGTTCGGGTATACGATTATAGGACATGAAAACGAAATTAAATGATGCAGATTTGTTAGAAATTTGATGAGGATCAAGATTATGTTAATAGTTTATCAAAAGGATGCAAGAATGAATGTTTTTGATTTCATGTTCAGAGCAAGGTTCATGGAGACTTACAGTGAGTTTTAGCCAATGAAAGGACTTGGTTTTGATTGGTATCGCTTCACTGGATGTCAAGGAAGAGAGTAATGTTGAGCTTTTGGTCTGAAAATGCCTCTAAACCAAAATTCGATCTCCACTTTTTCAAGGTTTTTCACAAACTTGTTTTTGCCGTTTCTGCAGAGCTTTTTGCGTCCTTTAGGTCTGGCTTGCTTGTGTGCATATAATGGAATGAGTTTAGGTCAAAATTTGGGCCAATATCCATGTGCATTGAAGATGGAATATTTGATTTTGATCACCATAACCAAGTTGCCATATTTGCATCAAATCTGAGATTTTGTGCTTAAATTGACTTGGCACGAGTTTGATTTGATTCATAATGATAATTGCAAGTTGTACAAATCACAAAGATATGATTTCATCAATTTTTAGATTTTATTTGATTTAAAGTTGATTTAAAATGAATTAAATCAATAAAAATTAAATAAAATAGAAAAATAAATGAATTGTCATGAAATCAAGTATGGGACACGTGTGTGGCATGACAAGACTATATCAAGTGGAAAAAAGTGGGCCCTTTTGTCAAAAATTGGAGTTTTGAGGATAGTTGACTTTTAGCAAATTTGGAAAAATGCCCAACTTCAACAATGCATAACTTCTTCAATTTTGAACTTTTGGAGGTGTTCTTGGACTTTTTAGAAACCTTGATATGTCCTCTAATCACCCCATTTGGTATCATTTCATTTTGATGTTCCATGCTCATCTTATAAGCTCTGTAAAAAAAAGGTGTTTTTGTTGACTTTCAAAAATGACCTATAATGTCCAAATTAGTAACTTTTTGTGAGAGCATTTCTTGATCTTGGGGTGTGAATATGGATTGTAGGAAATTGGATCCTCTTCAAAATTAGCTTTGGATGGGTCATTTCTCATAAAGTATGAGAAAGTTATGCTTGGTCAAAGTTGAGTTGACTTTTCCTGCAAAACCCTAATTTAACAACTTTTGAATCTTGATGAATCTTGAACAATCCTTGATGAATCATGATCAACCCTTGATAAAATGATGAATTTTCCTTCAAAATGATAATGTTGACAAAAAATCTTGAGGTTTGACTGTATTTGGGACACAGTTGACTTTTGCCCTAGTACAGTCAATTTTTGGGCCTTTTGAGCAATTGACTGACCAAACTTTCTCTACAAGGCTTGAAATTTTACATGGATGAACTTGAGAACATATTAGGACATTGGGGAGAACTTGAGGTCATTTGGATGTAAGGACCTTGATGCAACACAAAACCCTAATTTTGAATTTGACTGCCTTAGGAGGTGATTTGACTGTCCAACCCTTGAGCCAACTTGGGCAGCTTGAAGATTATTCTTGACATGTCTTGAGAAATATGGGAGGGAAAATTTTGGGGTACAACAGTTGCCCCTGTTCAATTTTCTTACACCTGAGGATATAGATTAGCTTTCGAGCCTTTCGTGATCCGAAGGGGGAAGACAATTGAACACTAGAGTGCCCAAAAATTTGCACTCGCATGGTGTAGTATCAGCATTGTGATGTCGGGAATGGGCTTACAGATACCATTTGGAGATTGATGGTAGGAGGATGGGCTTACAGATGCCATCTTCAGAAATGTCGATCGCATAGGAGATTCCTTAGCGAGAACTTGCATACCTGTGGTTGTAAAAGATTCTGCTGGAGAAGTCTAACCTTTGTTGAGATTTAGGAACTTGCCTGTACTTCAACTGAGAGAGTGTTTCAACTGAGTTTTAAGAACCTGTCCATAATTCAATTGGGGGAAACATCTTCATCAAGGTTTAGGAACTGTCTCGTGCTCAATGGAGTATACCGTTGAGGTTATAGAACTTGTCCACACTATGACGGAGGAAAACATCAAGATCTAGGAACTGACTCGTGCTCAATGGAGTATACTGTTGAGGTTATAGTACTCGTCCACACTATGACATAGGGAAACATCTTCATCAATATCTAGGAAATGTCTCGTGCTCAATGGAGTATACCGTTGAGGTTATAGAACTTGTCCACACTATGACGGAGGAAAACATCAAGATCTAGGAAATGACTCGTGATCAATGGAGTATACCGTTGAGGTTATAGTACTCGTCCACACTATGACGTAGGGAAACATCTTCATCAAGATCTAGAAACTGTCTCGTGCTCAATGGAGTATACCGTTGAGGTTATAGAACTTGTCCATACTATGACGGAGGAAAACATCAAGATTTAGGAACTGACTCGTGCTCAATGGAGTATACCGTTGAGGTTATAGTACTCGTCCACACTATGACATAGGAAAACATCAAGATCTAGGAACTGACTCGTGCTCCACGGAGTATACCGTTGAGGTTATAGTACTCGTCCACACTATGACGTAGGGAAAAATCAAGATCTAGGAACTGACTCGTGCTCCACGGAGTATACCGTTAAGGTTATAATACTCGTCCACACTATGACGTAGGGAAACTGTCGAGATTGAGAACCTTATCTGAAATTCAACCGAGGATAATTTAATTGAGATTTAAGAACTGGTCAGGTCTTCGACTAAGCTGAGAACTTAACTGCATCTTTCCTAAAAGGTAAAAGGTCAGTCATATGCAATGCATGAGATGGATCAAGCAATGATGTTCTCAACATAAATGAGATTGTATGGTATGATGCGTATATGCATGTATCATGGTGTATGAAAATGTGATGTTTTAGCTGGGGAAAATAAATCCCGGAGCTGTTGGAGAATAAAGTTGAGTTCTTCGTTTCCGCTGCGGATGGTGAATGAAGATGATGGTGAGAATAAACATGCAGGAGAAAGGGACTTCGTTGGGGAATAAACTGATGAAGAGATTACTCTGAGGGGAATTACTCTGTGGGGAAGAGACGTTCTGCTAAAGATTTTAACGATAACTCTGTTGGGGATTCTGTTTATAAGCTCTATTGGGGATTTTGCTGATGAACTCTGCTGGGGATAGAAAGAACTTCGCTGGGGAAGATCTCTCGTTGCAAGTTGCTGAGGATAACCCAATTAGGCTCTTGTGAGGATAACCTTCTGAATTTGGCTGGGGAGATTTATTTGCGCTCCACGGGGGATAAGCTTCCATAATCTACTGGGTAAGATGATTCAACTCTGGCGAGGGAGCCTTTTTTAGACTGCGCTGGGGAAATGGCTCCACGAGGGGTATCTTGTATTCCACCGGGGAACATTCTTATATTCTGTTGGGGAATATTAAGACTGTCGGGGATGCTCTTATACTTGCTGGAGGATATCTTTATACTTCGTTGGGGAATATTAAGATTTTCTGGGGATACCAAGCCTTTTCGGGGCTGATGGTAGACTAACTCTGCTCGGGGGAGAGTATTACTGATTCGTTCATGGTTGCAAGTCTCAGTGGGGAGAGCTACCGTTACTGTGTTACTCTACGGGGAGTGACGGTATCTTGGTCATATTCTTTAGCTGAACCTACCTTGGTACCTTGGTGGACAGAGCAACTAGACCGCTTGGACAATTCTTCTTGCCCCCGTTTCTGATATTACCCGTGATTCGTCCTTTGTTTCGCATGTAAATATTTATGAGCAGAAATTAATGTCAAATGCATATATCAAAAATGAACATTGGACGTTCTTTGCAAAATAAAACAGATAAAGGAAAAACAGTTCGAAATTTGTCTGAAACTGAATTTGTATTAATTTTGCAGTTTTGCCTGAAAATAGGCGTTTTTGTACAAGAGGCTGACGTCCTAGTAAGAGAACACCGCCGAACAAATAGAATTTATACAATTTGTGAAAAGAAAACAAAACAGCTATGTGAATAATCCCACTGGGTTCCGATTCTGCTATTGCCTTTATATCTTCAAGCATCTCATCAGTTTGCTGCTTAGTTGAAGATGAATTTGATTGATTAGTGTCGTTCGAGCCTGATAGTTGATACCGAAGCCTGGATGCGATGTGATCCAATGATACATAGTGTTACGCTTTAATCCCTAACTTTTGCCTGGACCGCCCTTTCGGGTTTTCAGTGCACCGGGATACCCATTCTTGCCCAAGCCGCCTTTTCAGGTTTTCGACTTGCCGGGTGTACAAATTTTTTTAATTTCATCCCTTATTTTTGCCTGAACCCTTTTGGTTCACCGGGAAGCCCTTATTTTTGCCTAGGCCAGTCAACCTAGCGGGTCTTTGATTATGCGTAGTATCTTTTTACTATGTCTGCATTGACGGGGTGAGGAAGGTCGTCACCATCCATGGTGGTTAGAATCATTGCTCCTCCTGAGAAAATATTCTTAACCACAAATGGCCCTTCATAAGTAGGGGTCTATTTGCCCCTGGGATCACCTTGAGGTAAGATAATGCACTTGATTACCAGATCCCTAACTTGATACTCTTGTCGTCTGACTTTCTTGTTAAATGCCTTGATCATCCGTTTTTGGTACGTCTGACCATGACAAATAGCAGTAAGTCTTTTTTTGTCGATTAGGTTCAGTTGATCAAGTCGGGTATGAATCCAGTCATCTTCACTCAAACCTGCATCCTTCATTATCCAAAGAGAGGGTCTCTGAACTTCAATGGGCAAGACTGCCTCCATGCCATATACCAAGGAATAGGGTGTTGCCGCTGTTGACGTCCGTGCTGAGGTATGGTACCCGTGAAGAGCAAATGGTAACATCTTGTGCCAGTCTTTGTATGTCACTGTCATCTTCTGCACAATATTCTTAATGTTCTTATTTGCTGCTTCGACAGCCCCATTCATCTTCGGCCGATAGGGAGAAGAGTTATGATGTTGTATCTTGAATTGCTCGCAGAGCTCAGTGATTATTTTGTTATTAAGATTGGTACCATTGTCCGTAATGATCCTCTCTGGTACACCGTATCGACAGATCAGGTTGTGCCGAATGAACCGTGCCACGAAGTTCTTGGTTACGGTAGCAAAGGAAGCTGCTTCAACCCACTTTGTAAAGTAATCAATCGCTACCAGGATGAAACGATGCCCGTTGGATGCCGTAGGTCTGATCTCGCCGATCATATCAATGCCCCATATTGCAAAAGGCCAAGGTGTTGTCAAGACGTTCAGAGGGATTGGAGGAATGTGCACCTTATCAGCATAGACCTGGCACTTGTGACATGTCCGAGAATGCTGATAACAGTCGGCTTCCATTGTAGACCAGTAATATCCTGCTCGGAGGATTTTCTTTGCCATGGTGTGTCCACTAGAATGAGTCCCGAAAGTACCTTCATGTAACTCTGCCATGATCCTTTCTACTTCATTCTTATCCACACAACGCAGTAAGGTCGAATCATGGTTACGCTTGTAAAGAATGCCATTGCTGATGAAGAATTTTGCCGCGAACCTCCTCAGAAACTTCTTGTCATTAACAGATGCACCCTCGGGATATTCCTGAGCTTCAAGATACCTCTTCACCTCATGATACCAGGGCTTTTCTATTACTTCTTCAGTCTCAAGATCACAATAATGTGCAGGTTCGTCCAATCTTTCAATAATGATCCGGGGAGCCTCGTTGTCCCAATTGACTTTGAACATAGAAGACATCGTAGCTAGCGCGTCCGCTAACTGATTCTCCTCTCTGGGGAAGTGTTCAAAGGTGATCTCCTCGAAATGGGGAAGCAACATCAATACATACTCCTTGTAAGGAATAAGATTTGGGTGTTTCGTATCCCACTCGCCTTTGATCTGACTGATCACGAGAGCGGAATATCCGAAGACACTTAGAAACTTAATCCTTAGGTCAATTGCAGCTCGAAGATCCATGATGCACGCTTCATACTCCGCCATGTTGTTGGTGTAGTTGAAACATAGTCGGGCGGTAAACGGAGTATGAGAGCCTTTAGGAGATATGATCGCAGCGCCAATGCCATTACCCAAAGCGTTTGAAGCTCCATCAAAGTACATAGACCATCGGGATTGTGATCGGTGGGAATAGAACTAACTGTTTTTGGAATGCTGGTTCGCGTTTGCGTTTGTTTTTGCAAAGTGTCGCGGTAAGCAAGAGTCGCCACCGTCTTTTATTTTATCCAACAAGGAAAGGACAAAAGCATAGAAAAAATTCCTTTTCGAGATGTTTCTCGGGTTCGGGAGGTAGATTATAGAAAGGGAAGGTGTTAGCACCCTTTCTATCTGTGGTTATTCACGGGCTCTTAGGTACTTGCTCACTATGTTTTCAAAAGTTTTCTTTTCTTTGTGTTTGTGGGTTTTGAAAAGAGTTTTGTTTTTGAAGAGAGTGTAAGTGCGAAAAGTTTTGTTTTGTTTTAAAAGGAGCAAGTACTTAAGAACCTCTACCTACTCAAAAAGGAATTAAACTGTGCAAATGTCCTTTAGACAGTGTTATCCCACTATTGAGGAGTAGGTAGCACCGTCGTTGGAGTTTTCGGGTCAATTCGATTTAAGGGACGTGTGGTCACTAAAGCAATGTTAGGATGCTTTAGCGGTAACCCTAATGTCTTAGATCATTTTTATCGAGGCAACCATTTCGAGGCAACTTTGATCTTTGGACAGGAGGGCGACCTCTAAAACATCATATACTCAATGACCACGTTCGAGGCAACCAAGTAAGGTGTACCCTAGGAGTGGCATGTGCAAGTGTGTCAATTTTCAGTTATATTATCTTTGCACATGTTATGGTGAGCTACTGTTGATTTTAAGTTAAGATAGATCTTGTCATACAATCCTAGTTAGCATACATCTAAGCAGTTAATATATGTACAGGAATTTAAAGTGCGGGAATTGTAAATCCTACGCTATTACAAGGCTTCGGGGAGGGGGATTATTTACATGTCCGAAAATTGGGGGAATAAAAAGCAATAAAGTGTAAAAGGTCTTAGTTAAGCTATTACAAACCAGTAGGCAGTTACAATAAAATAAGCGTGCACGGGAAAAAATTGAATCGGAGTGTCCTTGGGTTTTGACCCTTTTTTATTTATTAAATAAAGCATTTTTTTTATCATTTTTTATTTAGGAATTAAGACTAACTAATGATTAATTAATTAAAAAGAAAATATTTTTTGAGTTTTATTTTATTTTGAGAAAATGATCTAAATCTACTTAATTTTAGTTTTGGAAAAAATGTTAAGATAATTAAAAGATTAATTAACAAAATTAATTTAATAGGAAAAACTAGCCTAATGTTTTTGCGTTTTTGATTTTATGTTGATTAAAAAAAAAGAATAAAATAGTCAAAATAAGGACAAAAAATGAAGGAAACATGCAGCAAATAAAAAAAAGCATAATTCTGGAGGCTTGGGAAGTTTCGATCCAAAGGGTCATGGTTCTTTCGATTAGGCCAGGAAGTAGGCATGAACAGCCTTCGATCCAGAGAAGGGGATTTCCTTTCGATCCTGGGAAAAATGACTTCTTCGATCCAGGAGGACTATGGGAAAGCTTCGATCCAGAGAAGGTGTCTCCTTCGATCTGGGATGCTATACCTGCAAAAGTGTGTTAGCAAAATAAACTCAGGGCCTGGTATCGAACCCCAGGCCCTTCGATCCTACATGCGCTGAGTCTTTTCAGGCTAAATCTGCAGAAAATGTTAGCAAACGAAGAACATGACCTGGGGCCAAACCCAGGCCCTTTGATCCTATCTAGGATTGTAAATTGAAGGTAACAACAAGCACGAATGTGTAATGCAAATACAAGGTTGGACAGTTTACCCTCTCTTACCAGTAGATTGGACCTTCGATTTGGGCGCTTCCTGGATGTAGGCACCTTCGATCTGGGCTTTTGGGCTTGGCTACTTTTGCTGAAGGGTGTCTTTGCTTGGAAAATTCTGGCAACCTTTGATGGATTTTGTGGGCAGCCTCTCTCCAATGTTTCTTTCGTTCTCCTGTTGTGTGTTTTTTCGTGTGTCCTGGATATGTATGCTGGCCTCTGTATTTATAGGGGTGTGAGGGTCTTGTAACGGCAAGAGACAGCCATTTAACCAGGCCATTAAAGCCATGGGACAAGAATCAGACACATTAAAATATTTCCTCTTTTGAAATATTCATGTCTCTTGAATGAACCTGGACGCTTTTGACTTGAGTGCCCTCTTGATGACCTCCTTCGAATGGCCCTTGTCCAAAGATCAATCGAAGGGTACTAATTAAAATTCCAATCGAAAGGATTTGTTAACAGGCCAATCGAAAGGTGTTGTTCATGCTAATCGAAGGATCCCTTGACATGCCAATTGAAAGGCTTGGCCCAGAGTGCCAAACGAAAAGGTCTTTCAGAATCCCAATCGAAAGCCTTGACACAATGCCAATCGAAGTACTTGTCCATAATGCTAATCGAAGTGCTTGTCCATAATGCCAATCGAAAGGCTCCTTCAGAATACCAATCGAAGGGTCTTTCAGAATGCAAATCGAAGTGCTTGTCCATAATGCCAATCGAAAGGCTCCTTCAGAATACTAATCGAAGGTCCTTCAGAATACCAATCGAAGGGTCTTTCAGAATGCCAATCGAAGGCCTTGACATAATGCCAATCGAAATGCTCCTTCAGAATACCAATCGAAGGGTCTTTCAGAATGCCAATCGAAGTGTCTTTCAGAATGCCAATCGAATGGTCTTTCAGAATGCCAATCGAAAGGTCTTTCAGAACGCCAATTGAAAGGTACTTAAAGCACCACTCAAAAATTTTCTTTTTCCTTAGGCAAGGGTTTATGATCAACCATGCAGGGGGAAGACTTTGGAAAACATGAGAGGGAAAATTTTGGGGTGCAACAGTTGCCCCTGTTCAATTTTCTTAAACCTGAGGATGTAGATTGACTTGCGTGCCTTTCGTGATCCGAAGGTGGAAGATAATTGAACACTAGAGTGCCCAGAAATTTGCACTCGCATGGTGTAGTATCAGCATTGTGATGTCGGGAATGGGCTTACAGATGCCATTTGGAGATTGTTGGTAGGAGATGGGCTTAAAGATGCCATCTGCAGGAGTGTCGATCGCGTAAGAGATTCCTTAGCGAGAACTTGCATACCTATTGTTTGTAGAAGATTCCGCTGGGGAAGTCTAACTTTGTTAAGATTTAGGAACATGTCTGTACTTCAACTGAGAGAATGCTTCAGCTGAGTTTTAAGAACCTGTCCATAATTCAATTGGGGGGAAACATCTTCATCAAGATCTAAGAACTGTCTCGTGCCCACCGGGAGTATACCGCTGAGGTTAAAGAACTTGTCCACACTATGACGGAGGAGAACATCAAGATCTAGGAACTGACTCGTGCTCAATGGAGTATACCGTTGAGGTTATAGTACTTGTCCACACTATGACGTAGGGAAACATCTTCATCAAGATCTAGGAACTGTCTCGTGCCCACCGGGAGTATACCGCTGAGGTTATAGAACTTGTCCACACTATGACGGAGGAGAACATCAAGATCTAGGAACTGACTCGTGCTCAAAGGGAGTATACCGTTAAGGTTATAGTACTTATCCACACTATGACATAGGGAAATATCTTCATCAAGATCTAGGAACTGTCTCGTGCCCACCGGGAGTATACCGCTGAGGTTATAGAACTTGTCCACACTATGACGGAGGAGAACATCAAGATCTAGGAACTGACTTGTGCTCAAAGGGAGTATACCGTTGAGGTTATAGAACTTGTCCACACTATGACGGAGGAGAACATCAAGATCTAGGAACTGACTCGTGCTCAAAGGGAGTATACTGTTGAGGTTATAGTACTTGTCCACACTATGACATAGGGAAACATCTTCATCAAGATCTAGGAACTGTCTCGTGCCCACCGGGAGTATACCGCTGAGGTTATAGAACTTATCCACACTATGACGGAGGAGAACATCAAGATCTAGGAACTGACTCATGCTCAATGGAGTATACCGTTGAGGTTATAGTACTTGTCCACACTATGACGTAGGGAAACATCTTCATCAAGATCTAGGAACTGTCTCGTGCCCACCGGGAGTATACCACTGAGGTTATAGAACTTGTCCACACTATGACAGAGGAGAACATCAAGATCTAGGAACTGACTCGTGCTCAAAGGGAGTATACCGTTGAGGTTATAGTAATTGTCCACACTATGACGTAAGGAAACATCTTCATCAAGATCTAGGAACTGTCTCGTGCCCACCGGGAGTATACCGCTGAGGTTATAGAACTTGTCCACACTATGACGGAGGAGAACATCAAGATCTAGGAACTGACTCGTGCTCAAAGGGAGTATACCATTGAGGTTATAGAACTTGTCCACACTATGACGGAGGAGAACATCAAGATCTAGGAACTAACTCGTGCTCAAAGGGAGTATACCGTTGAGGTTATAGTACTCGTCCACATTATGACATAGGGAAACATCTTCATCAAGATCTAGGAACTGTCTCGTGCCCACCGGGAGTATACCGCTGAGGTTATAGAACTTGTCCATACTATGACGGAGGAAACTGTCGAGATTGAGAACCTTATCTGAGATTCAACTGATGATAATTCAATTGAGATGTAAGAACTGGTCAGATCTTCGATGTAAGCTGAGAACTTAACTGCATTTTTCCTGAAAGGTAAAGGTCAGTCATATGCAATGCATGATATGGATCAGGCAATGATGTTCTCAAAATAAATGAGATTGTATTCGTATGATGCGTATATGCATGTATCATGATGTATGGGAATGTGATGTTTTAGCTGGGGAAAATAAATCCCGGAGCTGCTGGAGAATAGAGTTGAGTTCTTCGTTTCCACTGGGGATGATGAACGAAAATGATTGTGAGAATAAACTTGTAGGAGAAGAGAACTCCGTTGGGGAATAAGCTGATGAAGAGATTACTCTGCGGGGAATTACTCTATGGGGGAAGAGATGTTCTCTTGAGGATTTTAACGATAAACTCCGATGGGTATTCCGTTGATAAGCTCTGTTGGGGATTTTGATGATAAACTCCGCTGGGGATAGATTACCGTTGCTGGTGATATTGAACCTGTTGAGGATAGAAGTCCTGCTTGGGGAAAGAAAGAACTTCGCTAGGGATGATCTTTCAGTTGCAACTTGCTGAGGATAACCTTCTGAAATTGGCTGGGGATATTTATTTGTGCTCTGCAGGGGATAAGCTTCCAGAATCTGCTGGGGAAGACGATTCAACTTTATCGGGGAAGCTTTTTTAGACTGCGCTGGGGAAATAGCTCCACTGGGGGTATCTTGCATTCTGCCGGGGAACATTCTTATATTTCGTTGAGGAATATTAAGACTGCCAGGGATACTCTTATGCTTGTTGGGGAATATCCTTATACTCCGATGGGGAATATTAAGACCTTCTGGGGATGCCAAGCTTTTTTAGGGCTGATGGTAGACTAACTCTGCTTGGGGAGAGTATTGTTGATTTGTACATAGCTGCAAGTCTCAGCTGGGAGAGCTACCATTACTGCCTTATTCTGCGGGGAGTGAAGGTATCTTTAGCCATATTCTTCAGCTGAATATATACCTTGGTACCTGGTGGACAGAGCAATTTGTACAGTTCAGACAATTCTTATTTGTCCCTGTTTTTATGGGAGAAGGTGCCTGCGGAGGCCCTGTGGATCGAGTATTATCCCAACCTATGAGGTGCTTGGTCTCTTTCGATCAAAATGACAAGTCTTCTTCTGGTAGGCCAGTGACGAGATGACGGGACATAGTCGTACGCTTTGATCCCTAATTTTTTCCTGGGCTGCCCTTTCGGGTTTTCAGTCCATCGGGATACCCTTTTTTGTCCAAGCCGCCTTTTTAGGTTTTCGACTTGCTGGGTGTACAAATTTTTCATTTTCATCCCTTATTTTTGCCCAAACCCTTTTGGTTCGCCGAGAAGCCCTTATTTTTGCCTAGGCCAGTCAACCTAGCGGGTCTTTGATTATGCGTAGTACTTTTTTGACTATGTCCACGCTCTCAGAGTGTAGGGAGTTGTCACTGTCAATAGTGTAGTGTTGCCATACTACCAGAAGATCTTCGTTTGATCATGCAAGATTCGTTGCTGGAATTCATGTCCAATGCCCCAATTGATTCAGATGGAGATCTGCCCCTGGCTACTTGGCATTTTGAGAGATTCCTTGAATCTTGACTTGACTGCCCCAGATGATGGACAATGATCATGCCATGCCCCTTGATTGGAAGTGTTTTTCCACTTGAGGTGATCCTTTTTTACTGAGAAGGTTTTTGTTCACTAGATATTCGTCGTGCGAATTTCTCTGCTATTTTAACAAATAGTCATATGCAAACAATGTTATTTTAAGAATGCAAAGCTTATGTCTGTCTTGAAGTTTTTGAAAATGCATTTTCAGTAAAACAGGCAAATTTTGTAAAATGTGATGTCAACTCAGGATTTACAGCAAGCTCTACAGGAGTCAGGATACCTTTTGTAACAATATGCTTTCGGACTAACCCATGCTTCAGTTAGGACTTTTGAAGGGTTATAACGTGGCCTGGTTCACGGTTTAAGAAACAAAGGATAAAGGCTCAAAATTTATTTGTACCCACCCGCTCTTCGTGATGTTCTTTGATCCTAAACTCAGCTAATAGTGCATTAGACCTTGTTTGAGTCTTTGCTCTGATATACCAGTGATGGTTCGGATACTGACAATTTATTTTGAACAGGTAGTCATTTTTGTTGAGAGTTTTTAGGACCTCTTTTTGATTTTGTTATCCCTGTCTTTTGCCTGAACTGTTTCTTTTTGTGACTACAGTCAGCGGGATGCCCCAGTTTTGTAAGTCTCCTCATAGGTTTTGACTTAATGGGCTTTTATTTCTGAGAGATAATGACTGTCTGTCCTTACGATTATTCGGAACCATCACTGTCTCTTATTTTGGAAGGACTCCTTTGATTCCATTCATTGTGCACCTGGTTCAACTGAGAGAACTACCCTGCCCCAGGTTATAATTAAGGGTTTTAATTCATGAATAGAAAAACTCCAACTTCTTTGGCTCAAAGGGGGTTGACTAGGGATTATCTTCCTTATAAATCCAGTGTTTAGGATTTGAAAGAAACGCATGTACATCGTCAGCAAGGTCTGCCCAAAAGCATACTGTATGAGATTATGGCATTGTTTCGTCATCCTCCCTCTAAAGGCTTGTAACTTTTAGCAAGAGTTGAATGTCATAAAGCAAGTAAAAAAAGGCATAGTTTAAATGTAATTAAAATGATTGGATTAAATCAAGACAAACATATGCAATTGTTCAGTGATTTCTGGTAAACAACCGCTAGTCTTCCAAACTATTGAATAAACTTAATTACTGTTATTCAATTTCTCTAGTAACTTGCAGGATCGACTAGATTGATCCTATGGGACATAGTTGTTTGGCTAAATCTAATTGTAAAACTGGTATTCATATTTAGGACTTCTAATTAAAGTGTTTCAAAGACATCCAATCCACTTCGATTACTACACTAAATGATTCGAAGGATAATTTCTATATGATATAAGGAATGTTCATTAGAAAAGTAAAAAGACTCAAGATTGGGTAAATGGCAGGATTAAGTGAGTGAATGTAAAAGTTGCTGAATGTTTAAAGGATTTGAACAAAAGAAAAGCGTTTAAATGCAGAAAGAAATAAATGACTCTGAATGTAAAAGCTTTAATATAAAGGCATGAACGTAAAAATGTTTGAAGCACAAATGAAATGGAAATGAAAGACAAAACTGGAAAATATAAAGAGTTTTCATTGAATTGTAAATGTTGGTGTTATCATACGTACATCTTTCAAGCATTCGTTTCCCTATCCATGCGGTATTTTGAATGTTTACTGAATTTGTACAACAGATATGACACCCCGAAATCCTAACACTAAGACCTCTATTTATACTATTTCAACCATAACGGTCTTGCTATCAGAATCTGCCACATTCGAAGCATGCAGAGCATTACTTCCCTCTAGCCTCCACGCGTCCTCGAATGCTCCAATGCTTATGTATTTGAATTTCCAATATCCCGCTCACGTTTGAATTTCAAACGCCTTGAAACCTTCGTTTCGAATTCGTTTCAAAGGTTATTTTCGAAAACAACCTTCACAAATATAATCTCATCATTATTTCGAAAATTCTTTAGACTTACACTCCACAACTATCATTCAAAACCTTGAACTTTAATATTTCCATTCGAAAAAACAGTCTCTTCCATTCCAAACCATAAAACTTGCTTTATTCAAACAAAGCCCAATCATTTCATTTCGAATCACAATATCAAAATCTTCAGCCAAAAAAATGCCCCTTTAAGATATGTATTTCGAACCCTTTGAGAAATACTTATTTTAAATAGATTCACAAGATTTTGATAGGTCTTTTGAAGAATCATGACATTTACTGTGCATGACTTTACCCACGTCAATCAAGACGCCTCTTTGAGTACCTAACCGTCTTGGACCTGTTACCACAGCATGGTGCGGTTTTAAAAATAATGATTACTATTAATCACACTCATTACCAACACTAGATCTTACGCCACCTCTCTCTGAATCCAACCAATGACTTCCACGTACCCCTAGTCTTATTTAGTGGGTGTTTACACTCACTCTTCCACACTCTCTATAAAACTCATCAGTTTAGTCTTTTCTTCTTTTTCTCCAAAATTCTGAAACCCCCCTCTTTTTTCACTAAACCCTAAAACTTCCAGCAATCTTAACAATGTCTTCATCAACATCATCACAATTGAAGAAATCATCAAAGAGGAAGAACAAGAACAACAACACAGAAACTGTCATGGAGAGCAAGGTGGGTACTTATCATAATCAATCTGTGCTCAATCCTCAAGCGATCTCCAAAGAGAAAGAAATGTTGTATGCTTCTCAGGTATTAATCTCTACCATTGTTGCTGGAAAAAGGTTTGCCCTAATGGGTCCTTTAACCGTTTTTGAAATTCTAAAAGATACTAGGAAATTTTTTCCCGTTTGCTATAAATTCAAACCCCTATTCAACAAGATGGATGCCCCTAAGGCAGGAACTAAAGACATAAGAGAATCATCTGATTCGAAAACAACTGAAACTCCAGTCTCACCTCCAAAAGATCCTTTTATTTTAGATTACATCAAAAGCAATTTCAAACCATTTCGATCCTGCCCCACTTCAGATGTAGCATATCAAAACTGGCTCACTAAAGTAGAATCCAAAAAATCCCAACAATGGGAAGAATTAGAAATTTATAATTTAATCAAACTGTCAAAACCAGGCTTTACTTACAATCACCCATTGCTATTTGCTTCATTGTACTTCTGGGACAACACTTATAACACTTTCCACCTTCCGGGCGGAATGATAACACCCACCTTCTTTGATATAGCTGCCATCACTGGTCTTTCACCAGTGGGGGAAACTTATATTCCTGATAACGAAGAACATTCTAGCATCATTGACTTTGATGTCAAACTAGCTAGCTTTTCAAAATTCATCAGCCATTATCATACTGAAGGGGATGATGTCTCAGACGTAGAACATATCACTTTCCTTACCTTGTGGCTATCACGATATGTGTTCTGCAGCAGATCCTTGCAAGTGACGAGTAGGTTCATTCCCCTAGCCAGGGATTTCCATGAAAATAGGAAAGTCTGCCTGAGTGAACTGCTACTTGTCGATCTTTATGAGAGCTTAAGGTCAGTAGTTTCTAGTTTAAAATCCCATGCTCCAAAGAACATTCTTCTGGCTGGACCCTTTTGGTTGATTCAACTATGGATTAATGCCATGTTCGAATCTTCTTTATCAACTGCTGATACTATCATCGAACAAGATCCAGAAATAGCTGACAGGATCATCGAAGGCACAAGGCTTCGAAAGCTTACTCCAAATGATGACAAGGATGATTTCAAAGTCCATTTTTCTAAATACATCATGATCTTCTCAAAAAGACACAAGTTCGAAGAGTCCATGGCACCTTTTGCTCAAATGACTTGTGGACCATCATGGTTCACAATGTCTCTCTCAGAAGCTGTCAAGAGCAGAGAGATGCAGGACATTTGGAAAGCGTTTCTTCTTCCTAGGCTAATTTCCTCAAGAATTACTCCAACAAAGAATCAGATTTTCCTCCTGGCTTATCAACCCAATTTCGTTTCTCGACAATTTGGCCTGTGCGAATTAATTCCTGAACCTTTGTTCCAAACACAAAGTGCCATAACCTCAGGCAAAACATTCAAAGCAAGAGAGGCCAAATTACAACAGGAGCAATATCAAGATTTTGCTCAGTTCGAGCTTTTACCTTTCGAGCCAACATACTTCACAACAAAAGGATTTCTTGAATGGTGGACTAAGTTCTACCAGACATATATGTTTGACACACTCACCATTCAACAAAAGCTAACTGGCGCATTCAATGTGCAGGTACACTCCAAGAAAGGTATGTTCACTCATGTCAAAGAAATTAGGGCTTTTCAAAATTATTTCGAAACCACTTATGATCCCACACACTTGGGAACCACTGTACATCGAGCGACCGAGACCTTGAAGGAAAATTTTAAAGAACAAAATTTCTGAGTTCAAACTTCCTTCAGGGTTGTCACCTGAGGATAGGTATAGGTTGGCACTCGAAATGCATCCACCTAAATTTCCTAGGTTGCCTACCTCAGAACTGGCTCTGGCTTGGTTTCCTCCATACCCTTGGTGGTTTACTTGCAAAGAAATGTTCAAATACCAATCTTGAAAGAAACTAAAGCCATCTGAGACTGTGACATGGGCTCGTTACTGGCTTCATAATTTCCCAGGACATCTTCGTTATGACCTTCCTGCCATTTCGATTACATCTAATCAAGGCACAGGTGCGAATGCTTGGGAAAATTCCAATTGTATCCTAATTCCCCCATCCTTAACATTTTACCTTAATTGTTTCACTTTTCAGCCATTAGGATAAAAAAACGTTACTTCAAAGCCCAAGGAAGGGAACACTTCTCAACAAGCTATTGAAGTTAGCGATGATGTAACTCCAACAATACCAACAACAACAACAACTACTACTATAACAACAACAACACCGGCAGCAGCAGACATTTCAATTCCAAAGGTAATCAACTAACCCTATTGTTTCGAATAAACTGAAGTTTATGATTTATATCTAACTTATGTTTAAACCTTTTCAGACTAGCAAACTTCCACCAACTACTCCTAAGAAAAGGAAACAAGGCCCCACTGAAAAGAACCTCAAGACTGGTGAAAATTCTCCAACAGCTTCTAAGAAGAAGCAAAAGAAAGAAAGCTCCAAAGGCCCTGAGCCTACTAACGTTCCTGGACTTGATTCCAAAGACGTTGCTCCCTCAACAACATCCAAAATTTCACCTTCGACCTCCAATGTAATATTGGAACATATTGACAGTAACATTTCTTCTGATAATCCACAGGTAATTCAAATTCGAATTCCTAACAAAAATAGTTATTCATACCTTGGTACATATTCTTAACTTTTCTTTGTTCATGCAGGATACTTCGAACACGAATCCTACTGCTTCAACTCCTCCAACCAGGACCATTGCTCCAATCACTTCCTCTCTCCATGGGGACTCCAGCAACTTCATGCAAAACAAAGGGTCTTCCAACATGGTGGCCCTGACTGGGACTTCGGAGGCACACGATGATCAAGGCACCTCACCTCCTTTGAAGGAAGCAAATGAAGAATCACCCAACAAGTCTAAAGAAAATCCACCAGAAACTTCCCTTATGAAATCTCCTCTTGGAACTCTTCAAGAGAGTCCAAAAATCACTCATGCTGAAAAGGACAAGACTGATTCTCCTCAAGAGAGTGAAGAAACTGCAGAAGAAAGATCTGGTGAAGACGAAACCCAAAATGGTTCGGCTGATGAAACGAAGTCTGATGCTAATAGTAGCGAGACCAATACTGTCGATGCGGTGGATCTGTGCGACGAAGGAGAAAGTAACGAGCAAGGCAAGGATGAAGATAATGGTGGTAAGACTAAAGAACCTATGGAGGTCGAAATGGACGTGACTCCTTTGAACATGGAACTTCCCCCAACTTCCCAGCCTCGACTGACTGAAGAGGAACTAGCTCTCCTAAAACAAAATGACCCAATTAGGTACATGAAAACTAAATTGGCCCAAAAGGACATCCCTTTCACTAGGGTTGGCATTGGTTTAACTAACAACACATTGTCCCCAGATGCTAGAGCTATACTTCTTAACAAAGTCAGGAAAACAATCCTTGATGTAGACCTATTCGAAGTTCTTAAAAAGGATAGCACTGCTTGCTATACCATGAAGGAACTTCTCACTCAAGTTAACTTCGCAGCTTGCTCCTTGCCAATCAGCACTATACTGTTCGACCTCCAAGTATTATTGGATGATGTGACTGAATATCTCCTACAAGATGAATTAGCTGCTGCTAAAGTTCAGGAGAAACGAAACGCCATGGATGCTGCTTATGAGCGCGCTTAGAAACTTTCTAAAGAGGCTGAAGACCAAGCAACGCGTTTTAAACAGGCGAAGGCTGACTATGAAGTTTGAGCGCAGTCTATTCTCTTTTGGGAAGGACAAATTCAAGAGCTCCAGCAAAAGGTCAAAGAAGCTCAACAACAGCAACTGGCTTACGAAACTGACACCGTTAGTAACCAATTCGAAGAACTTCTTAGCAGGGGCCATTCTGAAACAGAAGCAGCAGAGCGTATCAAAGGAGAAGTAACTACTCTGGAAGGAGCGAGACGTTATACCCAGCAAAGACTTGAGTCCTTTAGAAGCACCTTCGCAAGATTGAGAAACAACGTTTATTTTTAAATCTTTGCTTATTTGAATTAATTTGAGTCTCAGTTTTGTAATATTTGAACAACGCCACTTTGGCAACGTATGGCACCATTTTGGCATCTCCTTATAATATTTCGACTACGTTGCTATTATTCGAATCTCCTGCAGGCGAGGTCTATATTTTTTCAAATATTTTCCGTTAACCTTTAAGATTCGTTTGTCATTAGTTAACTCTTCGATTTTATACACATTATTTGAGAATCTCTTTAGTATTCGAAAGGGTCCTTCCCAATGAGGTGACCATTTACATAATGTTTTATTCTTCTTGTCCATGGGCAATATGACTTTCCAGACTAAGTCATTAACAGTGAATGTTTTACCTTTCACCCTTTTGTTGTATGCCCTGGCTACCCTTTCCTTTTGCCTCATTAGGATTTCCAATGCATGCAATCTAACTTCGTCTAACTCAACTAACTCATTCATCATCATCTCCCAATATAATGCAGATGGGATCTCATTTTGCCTTTGAATTCGAACTGATTGCAGATGAATTTCCACTGGTAAAATTGTATCATGGCCAAATGTTAGTTGGAAAGGCATGGTGTTAGTAGCTTCTTTAGGAGATGTTCTACAAGCCCAGAGTATTTGGTCCAAAGTTTTATGCCAATTCTTTGGCTTCTTACCAACATGTTTTTTAATTAACCTTATTATCACTTTGTTTGCTGCTTCGACCTGACCATTTGCTTGAGCATAATATGGCGTTGATGTTAATAATTTAAAACCCATCTCCTGAGCAAATTCCTGCATCTTTCTACCAGTAAACACAGAACCTTGTTCTATGGTTATACTCTCTGGTAATCCGAACCTATAAATTATCTGTTTCTGTATGAACCCAATAATAGCCTCTTGATCAGCAACTATTAATGGTATTGCTTCGATCCACTTGGTAAAATAATCAATTCCTACTAAGATATATTTCTGTCCTTTAGACGAAGCAGGATTGATCTCTCCTATTAAATCTAATGCCCATCCTCTAAAGGGCCATGGTTTAATGATCGAATGTAACTCACTTGCAGGAGCATGTTAAATTCCTCCATGTTTCTGGCATTCTTCACACCCTTTAGCAAAATCTATACAATCTTTGAGCATGTTGGGCCAATACATGCCATATCGGAATAACAACCATTTCATTTTATGGCCTGCTTGATGTGCCCCACATACCCCATTGTGGACCTCTGATAATGCTAAGTATGCATCACCTTCTCCTAGGCACTTCAGTAATACGCCTTCATGGGTCTTCTTGAACAATTCATTTCCCATGAGGACGTATGATAACGCTCTATATTTTATCTTCCTATCAACATTCAATGTTGGGTTTTTTAAATAATTCACAATTGGACTTCGCCAATCTGCATCTGACAAGGTGTCTATGGCTAATACTTCGAATTCCTGCTTGTCAGCACAACCTAACTTTATATTTTCTAAGTCTGATGGTATGAGTCTAGCCATAACCCTTCCTCTTAATTCAACCAAATATTCAAATTCTTTGGTGGAAACTTTATACCCTGAAGCCAACTGTGCTAGGTCATTTGCCTCTTGATTTTATATTCTTGGTATATGTTTAATATCCATGTATTCGAATTTTTTGAGTAGCCTATTAACTATGACGAAATACGTAATCAAATTGTCCTTTATGCATTTGTATTCCTTTGTTATTTGCTTGACCACTAGCTCCAAATCTCCTCTAATTTCGACTCTAGTTGCCCCCAATTCCAACAAAGCTTCAAGTCCAACGATAAGCGCTTCGTACTCAGCTTCGTTGTTCGAGCAACGAGGACCATCTAACTTATACTTGAATTTTGTTGGAATTCCTTCGGGAGAAATTATAAGAACTCCAACACCACTACCATCTTTATGGGTCGAACCATCAAAGTATAATTTCCAAGGTTGCATTTCAACGTAACCCATGACAATCTCTTCGACCAGTGAATGATCAACAATGAAATCAGAAATTACTTGACCTTTCACAGCTCTTAAAGGCATGAAAGTCAAAGAATACTCTGTCAAGGCCAAAGCCCATTTACCAATTCTGCTATGCATTATTGGTTTCGAAAGCATGTGTTTGATAACATCGAAATGAGATGAAACATGAACATCAACAGGCTTTATATAATATTTAAGTTTCATACAAGAGAAATACAAACAGAGACATAGCTTTTATATGTTGCTATATTTGGTTTCCGCATCATTCAACACCCTACTTAAATAGTATACGACTCTTTCGATGCCATTGCTATCTTCTTGTGCTAACATACTACCTATGGTAACTTCAGAGGCGGATATGTACAATCTCATGGGTTTTCCCCATGAAGGTGGAGACAAGATAGGAGGTTGAGTGAGATATCTTTTTATATTGTCAAACGCCTCCTGATGTGCTTCGTTCCATTCGAAAGCTTGTCCTTGCTTCAAATGAAGTAACAGAGAGAAAGCCTGGGTTCTTCCACTTAAATTCGAAATGAACCTTCTTAAAAAGTTAATTTTACCTAGCAAAGATTGCAACTCCTTTTTTGATGTAGGTGCTTTCGTTTCTACAATGGCTTTGGTCTTGTTTTGGTTGATTTCGATGCCTTTCTTATGAACCACAAAACCAAGGAAATCTCCAGCCTGCACGAAAAATGCACACTTAAGGGGTTTCATTTTTAAGCCATGTTTTCTCATTCTTTCGAATGATTGGCTCAAATGATGCAAATGAGTTTCTGCAGATACTGATTTGATGACTATATCATCAATGTACACCTGCATAAAAGTCTCAATGAAATCATTAAAAATCGAATTCATTTCCCTTTGATAAGTTGCTCCAGCGTTTTTTAAATCAAAAGGCATTACTACCCATTCGTAGGTGCCTAAGGCTCCTGGACAATGAAATGCTGTCTTAGCAACATCTTCTTCAGCAATAAAGATCTGGTTAACCCAGAGTATCCATCTAACATACTTAAATATTCAAATCCTGCAGCAGAATCTATTAACATTTCGGCCACATGCATGGAATACTCATCTTTGGGGGTAGCAGTATTTAAATCTCTAAAATCTATGCAAATTCTCAGAGAGCCATTCTTCTTAATAACAGGTATTATATTTGCTAACCATTCGACATGCCCCGTGGTCCTGATGAATTTGCAGCGCAACAACCTTTCAATTTCAGCTTTAATCTTCGTGAGAACTGCTGGTGCGAACCTTCTAGGGCTCTGCTTGATGGGCTTCTTTCCATCCTTGATTGGAAGTCTGTGTTCCACTAGCTCCCTCTTTAAACCAGGCATTTCATCATAGTCCCACGCGAAACAATCTTTGTTTTTTCTAAGAACTTCGATCACTTTCTGCTTGAGGCTTGAATTGAGTTTTGTGCTCACGTAAGTTATTCTTTTTGTGTTTTCATCTCCCAAGTTCACCTCTTCGAGTGGATCCTGCGCTAACATTTTAGCACCAGAGTCTGTGGGGTCCTTCTCGAAGCCTAAAGGTTCTTTATCATAAATGGCATCTAGCCTTTGATCTATTTCAACTATTTCTTGTTCTTCAAAGGGTGAGCCTTTTGAGCCATCCCCACCTGTTTTGTTTACTTCTGCAGCCATACTATCTACTTCAGCTTCTAAGGCCGCCTTCCATTTGTTCTCAGCCATGTAGGCCGAAATCTTTTCGAAGAGGGAGGACTCAATCATGAGCAGGACTATCGAATTCCCAGCCTGCTGGCCGTCTTTGTGCAGCGCCTTCGACTTCTCCATCTCCCTTGATTATCCTTCGATCCCAATACATTCCATCATGGCGAAGGGTCATGTAATAATGCGCGTTCCTGGTCTCATTAATCTCGTCGTTAGGGGTACAAGGAGCAATTTTGGCTAAGTGTTTGTCATAGTTTCTCTTATCAACTAGGTTGACTGCTGTCATGAAATAGCTTTAGTCAGCTTCGATGTTTTCAACAATGCCATCCTCTCTCCATAATACTAACCTCTGATGCATCGACGAGGGGACTGCTCCAACGCCATGGATCCATTCTCTGCCCAACAGCAAATTGTAGTTGGCTTTAGCTTCGATTACCATGAACATAGTGGGTCTGCAGCTTGATCCCACTGTCAAATCCACTTGGATCACCCCCAATGTCTGGACTACTTTACCTTCATAGTTTGATAGTACCATATTGTGTGGTTTTATGTCAACGTCCTGTATCCCTAACTTCTTCAACATGAAATGAGGCATCAAGTTCACTACAGCGCCTCCATCCACCAGGACTTTATTTACGCCATGTGTACAAACTTTTGCTCGAATGAACAATGGCTTTAGGTGATTTTGCATGGCTGGTTCTGGGTACTCGAAGAAGGCATTCTGCTCTTTGACAACCCCATTATCCATCACATAATAGCATACTGGCCTATGTTTCGTCAGGTCTATTGCATCATCATCCTCGTGCTCTCCGACTTCAGTCTCTTGCCCAAATTCGCAAGGCAACACAGATACTACATTGCAGTTGATATTGAGTGAAGATTCCCCTTCTAATTCGAAATTGTCAGTCAGCATATCCTCATCCTCCTCTAGACCTGGCGTATATTCCTTCGATTCGTTTTGCTTTGTTTCAGAGAAAAGTTTCCTGCTAACTGGAGGTTTTCCCCCAGGTTGATTGTTTGGTGTAGGTTTGTTGGTACTCGATTCCTCTTTGTCCTTGCTCGAAGACACTCCTTTGTCTAACATAGCTTCTCTCTCAGCTTTTCGAACTCTTTGTTGCCTGCGCCATTGTGACCTTGACATAGGGTTCTTTCCCTTGTAGTTTTCCAACCTTACTTCTTCCTTTTTCGCCATATTGAACTGCCTTCTGTACGCCATGGCATGGCGTGTATTTCGTTCATTATTCCTCCACTTGTCTTTCCCCTTGTCAACCCTAACTTGTAGCCACTTATCCGTTGGTACCTCAGCAGGAACTTTGAATGTTACCCTTCAAGCGCCTCTAGGATAAGGGCTGTCAGGCCTCCGTTGGGTGTAGTTGTTCTCGAAACGTTGGCCCATCTGACCAGTTTCTCTGGGTTCCAACATGGGGCGAAAGGGACTGTTTCGAAGGTTTCGTCCACTTTCTGATCATATACTGCAGAACATCTTGGACACAATAGGCATTTGGTTGCCCCCTTGTGACAACGAACTAAGAACCCCAAAAGACTTTCTCCAGCCTTAGGGTAGCATCTGAACAACTGGTTATCCTGGCGCCAGTTTACGCATGTTCGTGCCCTTTGTCTTTTTTCAAAGTCTGCAGCAATTCTCTGATTACAAATGATGCTGCATCTGGGACATAACATCATTACAGCATTCTCTTTGTGGCATAGCATAAGGTAGTCTTTGAGACTGGCATCCCTAGCATAACTGTCTTCCATCTTGTATTTTTCTTTCTCTAAGTACCTTTCCATTTCCTTCATTTCGGAACAAGGTTGCTCCATATTTACCATGTTAACATCCACTTCTTCTCCTTTGATATCAGTATCTCCTCATCCTGTAGGTTTGATGTCTTCAATTGGGGTCTTTGAGCTTTCTGGGGCGGAATACTTCACCATGTAATCGAACTTTCCGCTGGGCTCCCCCAAAGGTATCCCATATTCCTTTCTGAGGAAGAACTGTCAGTGTGATCTGTACTTTCTCCAACTTTCGCCTCAGGCTTTCAGTAGCCTGTGTCAAATTTTGTTTTTGGTTCTCCTGGACTTCAGTAGCCTGGATCTCTTTTGAAGCAACCAAAGGAACTGCTTCGATCAAAGCTTCTTGTTCCTTATGGAAGTCCTCAGTAACTTCCTTTTCGACTTCAACTAACGCGTAGTTTTCATCTTCAGTGTTTTCCTCTTCTGATGGAGTGTCACCTTCATTTGCTCCAACCATATTTATCTCTCCAATGTATGCAGGTTCAGAGTAATTGGTGTCAGCAACATCTAAAGGGTCATCATCCACTTTCATCTTTGGCTTGTCAGCGAACCTTAATCTACCATCCTTGATTGCATTTTGAATCAGATCCCTGAAAAGAAAACATTGTGAGGTTTTGTGGCCTAAGAAATTGTGATACTTACAAAACCCTCTTTTCTTTCTTTGATCTAAAGGTGGTAATTTTACATTCGATGGCACTATTAGTTGGCCATCTTTGACAAGCAAATCAAAAATTTCATCACATTTCGTTACGTCGAAGGTATACACCTTCTTTGGGAACTTGTCACTTTTCTCATTTTCAATAATTTCTTTCCCTTTTGTGGGAACTAGTAATTTACAAGAGTAAGGTGGAGCCTGTTTCAATTCATCGAGATCAACTTCGACCTCTTCGAATTCAGGGTAATCTTCTGCTTCCTCAGTTTCGACATAGGAAACCCTTTCTTTCTTGTTATTTTTAAAAACCCTGGCTTTCTCGGCCTTTAGTCTTTCGACTTGTCGAACCCTGTCCGCTAATTGGGCCATATCCCTCAAGTATTGTGTATCTAATTTCTTTCGAATGGAGTAGTCTAGGCCGCCAGCAGCCATTTCAACTAACTCATGTTCAGGAACTACAGTGAAACATCTAGACTTCAAGAGTCTGAACCTATTCAGATAATCATCTATGGGTTCAGTAAACTTCCTCTTGACATTGGCTAGCTCTTTCAGACTTATTTTAGATTGTCCCATGTAGAATTGTTCATGAAATAATCTCTCCAAAAGAGTCCAAGTATCTATGGATCCAGGAGGCAATATGGTGAACCATGTGAAAGCGTTCTTAGTTAGGGAACTTGGGAAATATTTAATCCTAAGGTTCTCATTATTTGCTATGTCTCCTGCTTCAGTCAGATACCTGGCTATGTGTTCGACTGTTGACTCATTGGTGTCTCCAGCGAACTTTGTAAATTTAGGGACCTTATATCCCCTTGGTAAATTAGTGTGCATCACATAATCTACTATGGGAGAGGAATAGTTTGGCCTTCTAATTCCTATATTGAGACTGTTTTGAGCCATAATCCTTTATATCATGGTGGTTAAATTATTTTCTGCCAAGATGTTGTCATTTCGAATTCTATGAACGACTTCATCAGCATCTTGGTGTCGACCCACCATGACAACTCCTCTAGGTTGTTCTTCTCGAAACTCTGGGACTTCTAACCTTTCGACCCTTGCCCCTGGTTCTATAACTCCCCTTTGTGGTTCCTCTCGAATCACTAGGGCATCTTGTCTTTGTGCCCTTGCCCCCAAGTTAACCCCCTCTCTGGCTGGTCTATAGGGTGGGTCATCAGCAATTTGTTCTATGATGGGTATTTTTGCTCGAACCAACGCCTGATTCTGCCTATGCCTTTCTGGCAGAGCGAAAAAATCTGTTATTCGACTCATGTTGTCCGCGTTTTCTCTGTTGGCTACAGTTACATTTTGTACTATTGGGGCAAAGATTTCTTGCATAGTCTGCGCTAACACTCCTATCATATTATGGTTACTATCATCCATTAATTGTCTAAAGGCCATCTGATTTTCTGTGGTTAAGATAGGCAGTGTATTATGACCTACTGAACCTTGGGTATTTGTCATAAATTGGTTGGCCCCAGATCCGGACCCAAATTGTGGTGACGAATTTGATGTGGAATTGTGCAAACCCGCCATAAAAGATGTTGGCATCCCATAAGAGGGATTTCTGAGTCTATTGCCATCGAAACCGGGTGGTCTAGTTGGTGGTGGGGTGGCGAAATGGGTTTGTGTCCCTGATGGTGGGACAAATCCCGCAGGATAACTAGTGGTCCCTGTATTTCCTAGGGTCGAACTGTTGGTTGTCGTGCCACTTGCTCCATTTGTGGCCACACTACTGGTAGAAGATGCAACAGACTGTGCGTTCGTAGGGATCACGTTAGACGTCCCCGTCGAAACAGACGTATTGGTGCCTGTTCCATGTGGGGCATTTTGTTCCCCTTGTTGACTTCTTGGATTAGACATCCTACTACTATGTTTTCTTCTGAGTAAGGGTTGGTTACTATTAGTTGTGTTACCACTTCTAAGGTTCATATAACAACGAAATTGATACTCAGAAAAGAACTTACACAGCGAGATTATATCCTAAAAATCTTTACTTTCGACTTTCTTAACAACGCGTCCCACTGGGCGTGCCAATTTGTTCACAGTGATTTCTGGTAAACAACCGCTAGTCTTCCAAACTATCGAATAAACTTAATTACTGTTATTCAATTTCTCTGGTAACTTGCAGGATCAACTAGATTGATCCTATGGGACATAGTTGTTTGGCTAAATCAAATTGTAAAACTAGTATTCATATTTAGGACTTCTAATTAAAGTGTTTCAAAGACATTCAATCCACTTTGATTACTACACTAAATGATTTGAAGGATAATTTCTATATTATATAAGGAATGTTCATTAGAAAAGTAAAAAGACTCAAGATTGGGTATATGGCAGGATTACGTGAGTGAATGTAAAAGTTACTGAATGTTTAAAGGATTTGAACATAAGAAAAGCGTTTAAATGCAGAAAGAAATAAATGACTCTGAATGTAAAAGCTTTAATGTAAAGGCATGAACGTAAAAATGTTTGAAGCACAAATGAAATGGAAATGAAAGACAAAACTGGAAAATATAAAGAGTTTTCATTGAATTGTAAATGTTGGTGTTATCATACGTACATCTTTCGAGCATTCGTTTCCCTATCCATGCGGTATTTTGAATGTTTACTGAATTTGTACAACAGATATGACACCCAGAGATCCTTACACTAAGACCTCTATTTATACTATTTCGACCATAACGGTCTTGCTATCAGAATCTGCCACGTTCGAAGCATGCAGAGCATTACTTCCCTCTAGCCTCCACGCGTCCTCGAACGCTCCAACGCTTACGTATTTGAATTTCCAATATCCCGCTCACGTTTGAATTTCAAACGCCTTGGAACCTTCGTTTCGAATTCGTTTCAAAGGTTATTTTTGAAAACAACCTTCACAAATATAATCTCATCATTATTTCGAAAATTCTTTAGACTTACACTCCACAACTATCATTCGAAACCTTGAACTTTAATATTTCCATTCGAAAAAACAGTCTCTTCCATTCCAAACCATAAAACTTGCTTTATTCAAACAAAGCCCAATCATTTCATTTCGAATCACAATATCAAAATCTTCAGCCAACAACAATGCATTAATGAAACAAAATTTGGCATTAATAGATAATTGTTTGAATAACAAAGAGATTACAACTTGAAAATTCAAATGAACAAAAGCTTTCAATGATTTGTCATAGGAGCAGTGATTATGTTTGGAGTCTCCGGAGGGTCAAACTTGATCTCCTTGGCATCAATCAAGTCTTGCACCTTGTTCTTCAAAACCCAACAATCGTCCGTATTATGCCCCGGGCTATCAGAGTGAAAAGCACAGCGGGCATTAGGGTTATACCTCAGTGATGTGGTATTTGGATTTTTCGTAGCTTCCTTTAGAATTACCAGATTAGTCTTCAACAACTGGGGCAGAATCTGAGACAAAGTCATGCAGAGACGAGTAAATTGCCTTTGTGGTCTCTCGGCCTTTGGCTGATTGTTGCGTTGGGGAGAACCAGCAGGTCTTGAAATAACAACCGCATTGACCGCTTGGCGGTGCTCAGGTCTATTCTGTCTTCTTGAACTGTAGACAACACTGGACTCTTTCTTAAACAGATTCTTCTCAGTGCTAGATGAGGCACCCTTCTGTATCTTTCCAGTCTTATTACCAGCTTCAATCCTTTCACCAGTCAAAATAAGATCGGTAAACCTAGCTGAAGAGCTTCCAATCAGATGGTTAAAGAAAGGACCTGACAGGGTCCCCAGAAACATGTCAACAAGCTCACGATCAGCCAAAGGTGGTTGCATCCTTCCGGCATGGTCTCTCCACTTTTGAGCATACTCTTTAAATCCTTCACCCGTCCCTATTGACATACCCTGGAGTTGGGTACGCGTAGGAGCGAGGTCGGAGTTATACTGATACTGCCTATAGAACGCAATAGCCAAATCCTCCCAGTTATGGATACTGTCTCCATCCAGCTGATAGAACCACTCAAGCTGAGTCCCTGAGAGACTGTATTGAAAGAAATGGATCCACAAGTTCTTATCAGCAGTGTAAGGCTGGATCTTCCTCACATATGACCGGAGGTGCAGCTTTGGACAGGAAGCTCCGTCATACTTGGCAAAGGCAGGTGCCTTGAATTTATGGGGAATCACCACCCCAGATGATAGACCCAGATCTCCGAAGTCTAGACCGGACACCTTTTGTATTTCCATAGCGTTCAAGCGTTCTTCCAGCTGTTTGTACTTATCCTCAGCAGGAGGATACTGTTCTTCATCATAGTCCGTCTCGTTGTCGGAGACCAAAGGGCTAGGAGCCCTCCTTTCTTGTGGACCATCCTTCCCTCCAGATGGGGTGGTCAGATCAATTTCATTATGCAGCCCATTTCCAAACCTGCGTTCGGTGTTGAACAGGATGGTCCTCTTCTTCTTCTTCCTCTCTTTCAGAATCAGGGTCTTCAAGTCCTGCTGACCCTTAGTTAGGCTCATGACCAACTCTTGAAATTGGGCATTCTGGACTTGGAGGGCCTTGATAGCTTGCTCAGTGGAAGGTTCAGTAGACATGATGATTGCTGAAATAAACAGCGAAGAAGATGAGAAACCTGTAATGGTACCTGTAATGCAATGATATGTATGATATATGTATGCAATGTTTTCAAGGATCTCGCGGGGTAAACAAGAAACTGTTAGAATCTGAACTGGTAGCTTGATTGAAGGAACTTCATGTTGCTGAGAGTCCTTCTTCAAGAATCAAGCTCACCATATCGAGTGGGTCATAGCCCTTGACTCAAGTTATCGTGTTCTGATTTCTAGACAACCTTGGCTAGAGGAAAATAAATCCCCTTTGCCCCTTTCTAGACATTTGATTTACCATGACCTGCATCACAAGCCCTTGAGATCCTTGAAATGGTTAAGGAAATGTTAAGGCATGATGTTATAATGTGTATGCTATGCGTTTAAAAAAAAGTGTGAGGTGTTGTAAGTAAACCCTGCAATAAATCCAGATTATTGGATAAGGACTGTAAACAAAACCTGCAAGGAACCCATGTTGTCAGATAACAAGAATGTGCAAGTAGTTCAAGTTTGAAGGCACACAAGTCACACATATAGCCTTAAGTTTAGGCTGGCATGGAGTTTAGGCATTACCCTCTTTCAGTTTAGTTGGTTTAAACCTGTCCTAAAAATAGTAATCGGGTTCTAGAGGATCTCAATATCACTGACTACCCTCAATCGGTCATAATTCCAGTTTAGCAACCTTTTCTTGCAGCCGGAATCATCGCGAGAGTTTAGTCTCAATGAGTGTAGCATACTGCTACTGTTTTATGGCCAAGTTGGTCAATTTAAGGTTCTAAGGTCTGTTGGTGCTTAATGACTCCTTAGAAGACCCATATTCTCCTTGTTTCAACACAAGGGATATCGGTACAGACTAAGGTGCCACACCAACGTAGCTACTGCTTCATCCGTGTCGGTCTACGCCGGACAGATCCCTCACAGTTTATTGCTACTTACCTAAAAAGGGTACCCTTAGATCCGGGTTAGGATCTATATAACTCCAATACAAGCCCACAAAATCTAAAGCATACAAAGCATACAATTGAAAACACAAGTGATTTAATCCTAAGGTATACCTCACTTATATTCTCCCCAGCAGAGTCGTCAGTTCTGTGATCGGTGGGAATAGAACTGGCTGTTTTTGGAATGTTGGTTCGCATTTGCATTTGTTTTCGCAAAGTGTCGCGGTAAGCAAGAGTCGCCATTGTCTTTTATTTTATCCAACAAGGAAAGGACAAAAGCACAGAAAAATTTCTTTTCGAGATGTTTCTCGGGTTCGGGAGGTAGATTATAGAAAGGGAAGGTGTTAGCACTCTTTCTATCCATGGTTATCCACGGGCTCTTAGGTACTTGCTCACTATGTTTTCAAAAGTTTGCTTTTCTTTGTGTTTGTGGGTTTTGAAAAGAGTTTTGTTTTTGAAGAGAGTATAAGTGCGAAAAGTTTTGTTTTGTTTTTAAAAGGAGAAAGTACTTAAGAACCTCTACCTACTCAAAAAGGAATTAAACAGTGCAAATGTCCTTTAGACAGTGCTATCCCACTATTGAGGAGTAGGTAGCACCGTCGTTGGAGTTTTCAGGTCAATTCGATTTAAGGGACGTGTAGTCACTAAAGCAATGTTAGAATGCTTTAGCGGTAACCCTAATGTCTTAGATCATTTTTATCGAGGCAACCATTTTGAGGCAACTTTGATCTTTGGACAAGAGGGCGACCTCTAAAACATCCTATACTCAATGACCACGTTCGAGGCAACCAAGTGAGGTGTACCCTAGGAGTGGCATGTGCAAGTGTGTCAATTTTCAGTTATATTATCTTTGCACATGTTATGGTGAGCTACTGTTGATTTTAAGTTAAGATAGATCTTGTCATACAATCCTAGTTAGCATACATCTAAGCAGTTAATATATGTACAGGAATTTAAAGTGCGGGAATTGTAAATCCTACACTATTACAAGGCTTCGGGGAGGGGGATTATTTACATGTCCGAAAATTGGAGGAATAAAAAGCAATAAAGTGTAAAAGGTCTTAGTTAAGCTATTACAAACTAGTAGGCAGTTACAATAAAATAAGCGCGCACGAAAAAAAAATTGAATCGGAGTGTCCTTGGGTTTTGACCCTTTTTTTTTATTAAATAAAGCATATATTTTTTTATCATTTTTTATTTAGGAATTAAGACTAACTAATGATTAATTAATTAAAAAGAAAATATTTTTTGAGTTTTATTTTATTTTGAGAAAATGATCTAAATTTACTTAATTTTAGTTTTGGAAAAAACGTTAAGATAATTAAAAGATTAATTAACAAAATTAATTTAATAGGAAAAACTAGCCTAATGTTTTTGCGTTTTTGATTTTATGTTGATTAAAAAAAAGAATAAAATAGTCAAAATAAGGACAAAAAACGAAGGAAACATGCAGCAAATAAAAAAAAGCATAATTCTGGAGGCCTGGGAAGTTTCGATCCAAAGGGTCATGGTTCTTTCGATTGGGCCAGGAAGTAGGCATGAACAGCCTTCGATCCAGGGAAGGGGATTTCCTTTCGATCCTGGGAAAAATGACTTCTTCGATCCAGGAGGACTATGGGAAAGCTTTGATTCAGAGAAGGTGTCTCCTTCGATCTGGGATGCTATACCTGCAAAAGAGTGTTAGCAAAATAAACTCAGGGCCTGGTATCGAACCCCAGGCCCTTCGATCCTACATGCGCTGAGTCTTTTCAGGCTAAATCTGCAGCAAATGTTAGCAAATGAAGAACATGACCCGGGGCCAAACCCAGGCCCTTTGATCCTGTCTAGGATAGTAAATTGAAGGTAACAACAAGCACGAATGTGTAATGCAAATACAAGGTTGGACAGTTTACCCTCTCTTACCAGTAGATTGGACCTTCAATTTGGGCGCTTCCTGGATGTAGGCACCTTCGATCTGGGCTTCTGGGCTTGGCTACTTTTGCTGAAGGGTGGCTTTGCTTGGAAAATTCTGGGAACCTTTGATGGATTTTGTGGGCAGCCTCTCTCCAATGTTTCTTTCGTTCTCCTGTTGTGTGTTTTTTCGTGTGTCCTGGATATGTATGTTGGCCTCTGTATTTATAGGGGTGTGAGGGTCTTGTAACGGTAAGAGACAACCATTTAACCAGACCATTAAAGCCATGGGACAAGAATCAGACACATTAAAATATTTCCTCTTTTTAAATATTCATGTCTCTTGAATGAACCTGGACGCTTTTGACTTGAGTGCCCTCTTGATGACCTCCTTCGAATGGCCCTTGTCCAAAGATCAATCGAAGGGTACTAATTAAAATTCCAATCGAAAGGATTTGTTAACAGGCCAATCGAAAGGTGTTGTTCATGATAATCGAAGGATCCCTTGACATGCTAATTAAAAGGCTTGGCCCAGAGTGCCAAACGAAAAGGTCTTTCAGAATCCCAATCGAAAGCCTTGACATAATGCCAATCGAAGTACTTGTCCATAATGCCAATCAAAGTGCTTGTCCATAATGCCAATCGAAAGGCTCCTTCAGAATACCAATTGAAGGGTCTTTCAGAATGTAAACCGAAGTGCTTGTCCATAATGCCAATCGAAAGGCTCCTTCAGAATACCAATCGAAGGGTCTTTCAGAATACCAATCGAAGGGTCTTTCAGAATGCCAATCGAAGGCCTTGACATAATGCCAATCGAAATGCTCCTTCAGAATACCAATCGAAGGGTCTTTCAGAATGCCAATCGAAGTGTCTTTCAGAATGCCAATTGAAGGGTCTTTCAGAATGCTAATCGAAAGGTCTTTCAGAACGCCAATCTAAAGGTACTTAAAGCACCACTCAAAAATTTTCTTTTTCCTTAGGCAAGGGTTTGTGATCAACCGTGCAGAGGGAAGACTTTGGAAAACATGAGAGGGAAAATTTTGGGGTGCAACAGGGATCCTTCCTCAGGTCCTTCATCTGGTCCATGTATCTCATAATCAGTCACTACCATGATATTCTCGTCCGGAAATTCAAAGTTTATAGACTGGTAATCATCCACTGCCTGATGTGCCAAATGATCTGCCAATACACTTCCCTTGATTGCTTTTTGAGTTGTGTACTGGATGTCATACTCAGTCAAGATCATATGCCATCTTGCTATTCTTCCGGACAAGGCAGGCTTTTCGAAGATATACTTGATTGGATCCATTTTTGAAATCAACAGAGTAGTGTGAGTCAGCATATACTGCCTCAGCCGGCGAGCAGCCCATGCCAAAGCGCAACAAGTTTTCTCAAGAAGTGAGTATCGGGTCTCACAGTCGGTAAACTTTTTGCTAAGGTAATAAATAGCATGCTCTTTTTGGCCAGACTCGTCATGCTGCCCCAGCACACACCCCATTGAGTTGTCAAGTATTGTCAAGTATAAGATCAGAGGTCTCCCTTCAACTGGTGGCATCAGAATAGGTGGCTCTTGGAGATACTCTTTGATTCTTTCGAAAGCGGCCTGACATTCATCATTCCAACATACCACTTGATCTTTCTTCAGTAACTTGAAGATTGGCTCACAAGTAGCGGTTAGGTGTGAGATGAATCGGGCAATGTAATTCAGACGTCCTAGAAAGCCTCTGACCTCTTTCTCTGTCTTGGGAGCCGGCATCCCTTGTATGGCTTTCACCTTTGCCGGGTCCACTTGAATACCTTTGTCGCTTACAACGAAACCTAGTAGTTTGCCAGACCTCACCCCGAAGGTGCACTTGTTCGGGTTTAACCTTAACTTCTACAACTTCAACCTGTCAAACAGCTTCTGGAGATGGTCAAGGTGTTCTTCCTCGGTCTGGGACCTTGCAATCATATCGTCGACGTATACTTCAATCTCATGGTGGATCATGTCATGAAACAAAGCAACCATGGCACGTTGATACGTTGCCCCAACATTTTTCAGTCCAAAAGGCATGACCTTGTAGCAAAAGGTGCCCCACTAAGTAACAAAGGTGGTCTTCTCCATGTCTTCGGGAGCCATCTTTATCTGATTATAACCGGAGAAATCGTCCATAAAGGAGAAGACCTTGTGCTGAGCAGTATTGTCAACCAGAACGTCAATGTGAGGTAGAGGGAAGTCATCCTTGGGAATGGCCCTTTTCAGATCCCTGTAGTCAACACACATTCGGACCTTACCATCCTTCTTTGGTACTGGAACCACATTGACCACCCACTGAGGGTAAGAAGTTACTGCTAGAAAACCAGCGTCAAATTGTTTCATAACTTCGGCCTTGATTTTCTCAGACATCTCTGGGCGCATACGGCGAACCTTCTATTTTACCGGAGGGCAGTCTTCCTTGGTAGGTAGGCGATGAACCACAATGTCAGTATCCAAACCAGGCATATCTTCGTAAGACCAGGCGAAGATCTCAACATAGTCATGCAGCATCTGAATCAACCGTTGTTTCACACTAAGCTCCAGATTTGCACCGATCTTGACTTCCTTCTTGTCTGTCTCAGTACCCAGATTTACTAATTCCACTGGCTCTTCATGTGGCTGAATGGCCCTCTCTTCTTGGAGTAACAGTCTTGCAAGTTCACCTGGCACTTCGCAATCATCTTCACCTTCGTCTTCGGCTAAGTTGATCGGATTTTCGAAGTCATAACTGGCAGTAGCAGAGTCGTTACCAGTGAGACCCAGAGTGGATTGAGACCTGTGCATGTGAGTGTGTGTAAAATAGCTATTTCACAATATATAATAAAGAAAGACAAGGAGCGCAAAATTTGAAATGCAAAAAACGTCCAATGCTTTTATTAATGATATATGAAAATGGCACACAAAAGCCCTCACAAATAAAGCCACAGTGCCTTGGGTAAGACACCGGGCCATAAAGTTTCACAACATTGTCTGTTACAAATCCAAAACAAAGAGTTCATTACTGGTTAACAAAAGTAATAGGGATGAAGTCCTTTGCTGTCCAGTTGCTTGGTCCACCGTTGGCTGTAGGATAGATCCAACTGTCGAATTCAGACTCCTCCACGTCATCTTCAATGTCATTTACTCCCGTGTTGTTGATGAACACGAGAGGTCTTCCAATCCTTGCATTACGAACAACCCTTTGAGCTTTTGCAGTGAAACCCAAACAAAACTTGTTAGTCTTCTGAGTGAAATCAGGAAGTCAGCCCCAATTGGCACACTCACCCTTCTCAATAACAGCCCAGGCATCCTTTAAGGAAGTCATCTTCATAGGAGAATCTTCAACCACAGTCTCAGCTGATGCCAGTGTCTAAGGAACCTCTTCAAAATGCTGAAATGGGGTTTCAATGAACTCCCCATCCATCTCTACGTATCTGAATGAGTTGAGGTGGCTGACCATGTACTCTTCCTCCCCTTGTACTGTCACAATCTTCCCTCTGACCGGGTACTTCAGCTTTTGGTGGAGCGTTGAGGTTACAGCTCCAGCTTTGTGGATCCATGGACGACCCAACAAACAAGAATAGGATGGCCGAATGTCCATCACGTAGAATGTAGAATTGAAGACCTGAGAACCAACTTTAATTGGAATATCAACTTCACCGTGCACCATTCTTTTAGACCCGTCAAAGGCCCTGACAATGATGTTACTTGGCTTTAACTCCAATCCTTCGCAATCCAACCGGTCTAGAGCTTTCTTGGGCAAGACGTTCAGTGAGGAACTAGTGTCAACCAATACATGTGCAAGAGTAGTGCCCCTACATTCGATGGAGACATGCAGGGCATCGTTATGGTTCTTCCCTTTAACAGTCAAATCGGCGTCGGAGAAACCCAAACCATTATCAGCAATTAAATTGGCCACACAATTGGTAAACTGATCAGCTGATGTCTCTTGTGGCACGTGGGTAGACTTCAGGAAGGTAATCAGAGCCTTAGCATGGGCCTCTGAACACAACAACAATGACAACATAGAAATCTTGGATGGGGTTTTCCCCAGTTGCTCAACTACGTTATAATCACTCTTCTTAATAATCTTCAAAATCTCTTCCATCTCCTGTTTGGAAGCTTCAACATTAATTGTCTTTGGTGCCTCCGTCTGGGCAGGCACATCAGTGGTGATCCCTTTGACCCGAGCGTTAGATGACTCGGCGATAGGGGTAAGGATAGGAACTTGATCAGGAATCGTGATAGGTACACTTGCATGTGAAATGACAACAGGTCTTCGGACAGTTGGTGGAGCAATATCAGGTGAGAAAAGTCTGCCGCTGCGGGTGACTTCAACAGGCCCAATAATGTTGTTGACGCCGGTATCAGCATCCAACTCTTGCTTAACTCTAAGAACATAAACATCAGCCCCATAGTGCCAAGGGACAACTTTGTCAGACGTGTAGGGGATGGGCCCCGAAATAGTGATAATCACAGGTGCGGTCTTCGGAACAGACGTAATTCTAACAGGCTTCCTCGAGGGAGCCTTGGAAGAATTGTCGAAAATGGTAATGATGGCAACTTCTTCAGTAGGAATGGAAGGAACAACAATCTTCTCAAACAAGATCTCTTTGCTATCCATCAGGTTTTGGATACCTGACTTCAGAAATGGGCAACCAGTAGGTAAAACAGAACACATATGGCAACCTTCGCCACAACCCGGAAATAAACCGACTAGCAACAAGTTCCTCTTGACAGTCATCAGAGGGGTAACAATATCATCCACGGAAACTACAAACAAGTCTTCCTCTATAGCATTTACTCCATGTTTGGGCATGGGAGCAGTCACAACATTAGGCCTCTCAGGCGCCTCAAACTCAATCTCCTTTGCATCAATTAGGTCTTGCACCCTGTTCCTCAAAACCCAACAATTATCTGTATTATGCCCCGGGCTATCAGAGTGAAAAGTGCAGCGGGCATTAGGGTTGTACTTTGGTGATGTGGTACTTGGATTCTTTGGAGCTTCTTTTAGAGTCACCAGATTGGTCTTCAGCAACTATGGCAGAATCTGAGACAAAGTCATGCTGAGACGAGTGAACTGCCTTCGAGGTCTCTCGTCCTTTTGTTGATTGTGATGCTGAGGAGCACCAGCAGGTTTTGAAATAACAACCACATTGACAGCTTGGCAGTGTTCAGGTCTATTCTGTCTTCTTGAACTATAGACAGCGTTGGACTATTTCTTAAATGGCTTCTTCTCGGTGCTAGATGAGGCACCCTTCTGTATCTTTCCAGCCTTAATACCAGCTTCAATCCTCTCACCAATCAAAATAAGATCTGTAAACCCAGCTGAAGAGCTTCCAATCAGATGGTTAATGAACGGACCAGACAGGGTCCCCAAAAACATGTCAACAAGCTCACGATCAGCCAAAGGTGGTTGCACCCTTCTAGCAAGATCTCTCCATTTCTGAGCATACTCTTTGAATCCTTCACCCATTCCTATTGACATACCCTGGAGTTAGGTACGCGTAGGAGCAAGGTCGGAGTTATACTGATACTGCCTATAGAATGCAGTAGCCAAATCTTCCCAACTGCGGATACTGGCTCTGTCCAACTGATAGAACCACTCAAGCTGGGTCCCTGAGAGACTGTCTTGAAAGAAATGGATCCACAAGTTCTTATCAGCAGTGTAAGGCTGGATCTTCCTCACATATGACCGGATGTGCAGCTTCGGACATGAAACTCTATCATACTTGGCAAAGGCAGGTGCCTTGAACTTATAGGGAATCACCACCCCAGATGAGAGACCTAGATCTACGAAGTCCAGACCGGGCACCTTCTGTATCTCCATAATGCTCAAACGGTCTTCCAGCTGTTTGTACTTATCCTCAGCAGGAGGATACTGTTCTTCATCATAGTTTGTCTCGTTGTCGGAGACCATAGGGCTAGGAGCCCTCCTTTCTTGTGGACTATCTTTCCCTCCAGATGAGGTGGTCAGATCAACTTCATTTTGCAGCCCGTTTCCAAACCTGCGTCCAGTGTTGAACAAGATGGTCCTCTTCTTCTTCTTCTTCTTCTTCTTCTTCTTCTTCTTTTTCTCTTTTAGAATCAAGGTCTTCAGGTCCTGCTGACCCTTAGCCAGATTTATGAACAACTCTTGAAATTGGGAATTCTGGGCCTGGAGGGCCTTGATAGCTTGCTCGGTTGAAGGTTCAGCAGACATGATGATTGCTGAAATAAACAGCGAAGAAGGTAAGATACCTGTAATGGGGTACCTGTTTATGAAGTGCATGGGATGAAATGTGTATGATTTATGATTTCAAAGACAATCAGGATTCAAATTTGTAAATAAGAAAGGAAACACACTTTATTAGATTTAAACTTCAAAATTTAAATTGTTCAACAAATTGCCCCTAGGTGTTACAAGAATGGAAATACTAAAAAGTAAATAAAACTGTAAAAGAAATCATCAAAGGTCCATCAATGCTCCCATGGTCTCTTCTTCTCAGTACGGACATAATCATTCAGAATCCGCTCATTCTCCAACTGTCGAGTCAGCTTCTGAATCTTCTGCTCTTGTTCATTAAACCTCTCCCGATAAGAATCCTGTTCATTCCTCAATTGCATCCAGGACCTCTTTAGTGCCCCAATATCAGTAGGCATATAAGGATGGAGAATAGTTGGAAGAACTCCTTCCTCATTAGCAACTTCAAGAGTGACAGGCCTGACAACTTCATATGGCATACCTAGCTTCTGGGCACGGAAGCGGACCTATCTGAGATATGGCTCCATTAACAGAGAAGTCTTTGGGCTTAGTTCATGTGGATCAGATTGGTGAACTCTGTCCCAAGCCCTTATGAATCTACGACGCAGCTCGTCGCTATCTCCCTGAAAATCAAAGATGATATGAGGCATCAACATCTCATGAGGCCCTTCTCTTCTGGCTCTTCCAAACTGACGGAGAGCTAAGCATGGGTTGTAAGAAATCCCTCCATGGGTTCCAATCAATGGAACATTAGGATACTCTCCACAGCGATCAATGACAGTCACTTCATCCATACCTTTGAGAGTCCAGATAATATCATTATTAGAAAGAGACATCACCCTATAAGCCCAACCCATTCCTTCTTTGTTCTTCAGTACGAACTTAGGGAGGTGCGAAATAAACCACCTCGATAATAAAGGAGCACAACACATCAACGTTCCCCGCTTTCGGGCAATACGGGCATAAAGCTGATGAAGGATATCACCCAAGAGAGTGGGTACCGGATTCTGAGAGATGAATATCTTTATGGCATTAACATCAACAAAAGTGTCAGGATTCGGAAACAGTACCAGACCATAAATTAGGAGAGCCAGAATATCCTCGAAAGTCTTAAAGTCTAGGCTATCCCAGAAGTAGTTAGCTTTGTCAACCAAAAACTTAGTCAGAAAACCCTTAGCTCCACTTCTAGTCTCCCAGTTGGCCATTACCTCCTCCTTGGTCAAGTGAAGGGCTGCAGCAATTTCTTCGGGCTTAAGAGTCTTTTCCCAACCAATAAATGGAGTCTTCTCCAAAACATAGATACCAAGCAGCTCAGAGAATTCTTCCAGGGTAGGAACCAGCTGGAAGTCTTGAAAGGTGAAGCAATGGTATAGCGGATCATAAAACTGGACCAGGACACTCATCATTTGTTCGTCCAATTTTGAGGTGACCAAACTGAGAAGAGAGCCATGCCTCCTGATGAAGGAAGTAGTGTCTGGTATCCTGACAACCAATTCTTTAAGCAGGGTAGGTACTTGGACAAAGTTAATCCGGATAGTATTCCTACGCATAGGCATCACGATGACCTACAAAACAGAGCAAAGATGAAACCCTCTTGTCTTTGAAATAGGTTAGTCTTTATGCAAAATGTATGCAATGTTATGATGTCATGGTAAATGCACACCACAAGTATCCACAAAAGGCAAACATGGTAAAGGCACACAAGTAACACAAAAGAGTCCTTAGACTTCAGGCTGGCATGAAGCTTAGGTACTACCCTCTTTCAGTTCAGTTGGTTAAGACTTGTCCTAAAAAATAGTAACTGGGTTCTAGAGGATCTCAATATCATAGACTACCCTCAATCGGTCATAATTCCAGTTTAGCAACCTTTTCTTGCGGCCGGAATCATCGCGAGAGTTTAGTCTCAATGAGTGTAGCATACTGCTACTGTTCTATGGCCAAGTTGGTCAATTTAAGGTTCTAAGGTCAGTTGGTGCTTAATGACTCCTTAGAAGACCCATATTCTCCTCGTTCCAACACAAGGGATATTGGTACAGACCAAGGTGCCACACCAACGTAGCTACTGCTTCATCTGTGTCGGTCTACACCGGACAGATCCCTCACAGTTTATTGCTACTTACCTAAAGGGTATCCCCAGATCCGTGTTAGGATCTATAAAACTCCGATACAAGCCCACAAAATTAAAGCATGCAAAGCATACAATTGAAAACATAGTGATCTAATCATAAGGTAGACCTCACTTATAAGAAAGGATGCATCCCCAGCAGAGTCGCCAGTTCGGTGATCGGTGGGAATGAGAACTGACTGTTTTGGAATGTTGGTTCGCGTTTGCGTTTGTTTTTTCAAAATGTCGCGGTAAGCAAGAGTCGCCACCGTCTTTTATTTGATCCAACAAGGAAAGGACAAAAGCACAGAAAAATTCCTTTTTGAGATATTTCTCGGGTTCGGGAGGTAGATTATAGAAAGGGAAGGTGTTAGCACCCTTTCTATCCGTGGTTATCCACGGGCTCTTAGGTACTTGCTCATTGTGTTTTCAAAAGTTGTTTTTCTTTGTGCTTGTGGGTTTGAAAAGAATTTCTTGTTTGAAAGGGGTGTAAGTGCGAAAAAGTTTTGTTTTATTTTAAAAGGAGCAAGTACTTAAGAACCATCTACCCACTCAAAAAGGAATTAAATTGTGCAAATGTCCTTTAGACAGTGCTATCCCACTATTAAGGAGTAGGTAGCACCGTCGTTGGAGTTTTCGGGTCAATTCGATTAAGGGACGTGTGGTCACTAAAGCAATGTTAAGACGCCCGCGGTAACCCTAATGTCTTAGATCATTTTATCCGAGGCAACCGTTTCGAGGCAACTTATGATCTTTGGACAAGAGGGCGACTTCTAAAACTTCCTATACTCAATGACCATGTTCGAGGCAACCAAGTGAGGTGTACCCTAGGGGTGGCATGTGCGAGTGTGTCGTTTTTCAGTTATTTATCTTTGTACATGTTAATGGTGAGCTACTGTTGATTTTAGTTTAAAGCTTTGTCTTGTCATGCATTGCCTATTATTCAAACATCTAACAGTTAATGGTTACGGAAATTAAATTGCGGAAAATAAATCTAAGCTATTACAAGGCGTCAGGTATTTACATCGCCAAAAACAAACCCTTTAAAATTAAATTGTGGAAAGTAAAAGCGATAAATAAAATCCTAAGTTAAAACTATTACATTCCCGAAACAATTACAATATTGAAATATGGATCAAAATAATTCGCGCGCGAGAAAAAAAAATTGAATCGGAGTGTTTTAGGGTTTTGACCCTTTTTATTAAATAAAGCATATTTTGTTATTTTTGAATTAAAAATTAGTCTAAGTTAATAATTTAATTAATTAATTACATGAAAATATTTTTGGGTTTTATTTTAATTAAGGAAATAAAATAAGAATGATTAAAAAGTTATAAAAATCCTAATTCTAAATCAATTTTAATTTATTGCAATATATATTGTTATTAAACTTATTTAAACTAAATTAATTAATTAAATTTTATTTACAAAAAAATAAATAATAAAATTAATGGAATTAATAAAAATATTTTTTGTTGTTTCTGATTTTTTTATGAAAAAGTTAATTGGTTAATTAAAATAATAATAATAATAAAATAGAAATAGAAAATAATAAATAATGAAAATAAAAATAAAAAGAACAAACTCAAGGGGGGTGTGGGCCTGAATAGAGTGTTTGAATTGCAAATTCCAGGCCCAATTGCGCTTCAGCCTTGTTGGACTTTCTGAATTGCCCACATGCTTGTTGACTGGAGACCATGGTGAGGACCCCATTCTGGCCATTGGATTTGATTTGAGACCACCTGTCCAGCATCTGGAGAAGGGCGTATGATGGACCATCCTTTGAGAATTACACATGAATACCTGAAGAAAAAATTGAACAAAGTTTTGGGGGACCTGGGATTCGAACCCAGGTCCCAATGCTCACATGCCAACGTGCTTAACCACTCCACCAAACTGCTTCATTCGTTATTGTAATAAGAAACAAATATTATATAAAAAACAAAACGACAAGCCTGCAAATAAAAAAAAACGCGCTAATGATTTGAATGGACCAGTAGCACAAGGACACGCCATCATCTTCTTCAAACGACCCTGGTTATTTACCTGCGGATTTTTATCCGCAGGAAGTTTCGTAGGGTATCTCAAAAACCCTCTCCAGGCCATGTAAATGAAATCCAAGAGTACCAACGTACTCGTCTCTTCCTCCTGTTCATCCCTGTAACCACTATTCACCTTGATTTTGCCTGTACACAAAATGCCTAAAAACAACACAACAAAACCCTAGGTTCGGGTATACGATTATAGGACATGAAAACGAAATTAAATGATGCAGATTTGTTAGAAATTTGACGAGGATCAAGATTATGTTAATAGTTTATCAAAAGGATGCAAGAATGAATGTTTTCGATTTCATGTTCAGAGCAAGGTTCATGGAGACTTACAGTGAGTTTTAGGCAATGAAAGGACATGGTTTTGATTGGTATCGCTTCACTGGATGTCAAGGAAGAGAGTAGTGTTGAGCTTTTGGTCTGAAAATGCCTCTAAACCAAAATTCGATCTCCACTTTTTCAAGGTTTTTCACAAACTTGTTTTTGCCGTTTCTGCAGAGCTTTTTGCGTCCTTTAGGTCTGGCTTGCTTGTGTGCATATAATGGAATGAGTTTAGGTCAAAATTTGGGCCAATATCCATGTACATTGAAGATGGAATATTTGATTTTGATCACCATAACCAAGTTGCCATATTTGCATCAAATCTGAGATTTTGTGCTTGAATTGACTTGGCACGAGTTTGATTTGATTCATAATGATAATTGCAAGTTGTACAAATCACAAAGATATGATTTCATCAATTTTTAGATTTTATTTGATTTAAAGTTGATTTAAAATGAATTAAATCAATAAAAATTAAATAAAATAGAAAAATAAATGAATGCTCATGAAATCAAGTATGGGACACGTGTGTGGCATGACAAGACTATATCAAGTGGAAAAAAGTGGGCCCTTTTGTAAAGAATTGGAGTTTTGAGGATAGTTGACTTTTGGCAAATTTGGAAAATGCCCAACTTCAACAATGCATAACTTCTTCAATTTTGAACTTTTGTAGGTGTTCTTGGACTTTTAGAAACCTTGAGATGTCCTCTAATCAACCCTTTTGGTCGCATTTCATTTTGATGTTCCATGCTCAAGTTATAAGCTCTGGAAAAAAAGGTGTTTTTGTTGACTTTCAAAAATGACCTATAATGTCAAAATTAGTAACTTTTTGTGAGAGAATTTCTTGATCTTGGGGTGTGAATATGGATTGTAGGAAATTTCATACTCTTCAAAATGAGCTTTGGATGGGTCATTTCTCATAAAGTATGAGAAAGTTATGCTTGGTCAAAGTTGAGTTGACTTTTCTTGCAAAACCCTAATTTAGCAACTTTTGAATCTTGATGAATCTTGAACAATCCTTGATGAATCATGATCAACCCTTGATCAAATGATTAATTGTCCTTCAAAATGATAATGTTGACAAAAAATCTTGAGGTTTGACTGTATTTGGGACACAATTGACTTTTGCCCTAGTACAGTCAATTTTTGGGCCTCTTGAGCAATTGACTGACCAAACTTTCTCTACAAGGCTTGAAATTTTACATGGATGAACTTGGGAACATATTAGGACATTGGGGAGAACTTGAGGTCATTTGTATGTAAGGACTTTGATGCAACACAAAACCCTAATTTTGAATTTGACTGCCTTAGAAGGTGATTTGACTGTCAAACCCTTGAGCCTACTTGGGCAGCTTGAAGATTATTCTTGACATGTCTTGAGAAATATGGGAGGGCAAATTTTGGGATACAACAATCGGTGAAACTCGAGAGCAAATCCATACGCTCTCCATAACTGACGGGAAGAAAGGCATGACAAGCCAAGTCATACTCCGCGCGCGTTAAAACGTTGAGGACTCGAACAAGAGCCTGGTTTCACCTCCCCGACGCTAAGGTGCCACGACGAGTCATCCTACACACTTCCTAAATAGGCAAACATCCCGGCCAGTCATGAGTACGTCGACCTAAACTATGAATATGACGAGCAATAGCATGAATCCTAAACCTAGAACTATGGGTTTACCGGGCAGTATCATAAGTTATGCGCCCAAAACCATGAAGATCTCGGGCAGCATCGCAAGTCACATACCTAAAGCTATGCGTTTACCGGTCACAAACATGCGTTTACCGGGAAAAAACATGAATATACCGGGCATGAACACGAATGTACCGGGCGCTAATCCCAGAGGCAGATTTTTTAACATACAGACAACGAAAAAATTACCTACAACAGAGAAAGATATGAGGGATAGACGCTTACTTGGAAGCTAGGAAGGATGTACGGCGGCAGTGAAGAAAATCGACGGCGGAAGGTACGGTGGTCCTACGTAATTCTGGAAAAACAGCGGCGGCAAAGGAAGAGGAAGGAGGAGAAGCGCGAAGAGGAAAAACAGATTATGGGACCCAAGGATCCTATTTATAGGGATGACGTGGAATACGAAACGTCACCCCGGGGAACCACGAGCTTCCCCTCCTCGATGTCTACTCCCCTAGGCAATGATGGCTATACTTTCACTAGAGCGGCGTCACGGTTCCCAAAGGTTGCCTCGTATACCCAACGAGCACAGCCCGCAAAGAATCCCCCGAGCACGCCTCAAAATGGATTACCCCACGAACGCAGCCCATGGGAAACTCCTCGAGCAACCACTGGGAGGCAAACATCCTGCACCGGGCATAAGACCCCGTGACAAAGGCGAGCTGAGATCAAGTCATAACTCCTGCTCCAAGAGCCACGACTTGGGGGGCTCATATTCTAGACTGGGCCCGTCCTGGCCCAAGAGCAAGAACGAAGGCCCAATCCAAGCAGCTCTTCAAGGAACGTACGCCCGAAGATCCCCGCCAGCGCGTCGACCAGAAGCTGCAGTCGTGCCCGCCGTTGCCCGCGAACGTGGTGTCCTCGAACACGTGAACTCCAGCTCGAGCCCAGCTCGAGTGCCCTCCTCGTAGGACAGACTGTGACTGTTACCCCATCACCTGAACCCCGGAAAGACCGCGTCCTCGTCCCTCCTCATTTCTCGCAGAGCATCACCAGGAAGGAGACCACGTGCGGGTCCCTACTACACACGTAGAACCTGACAGTCCCTTTATTGGGCCGGTCCTGGTCAGCCCAATGAAAGGACCTTGACCCCGCGCTGGGGGCTATAAATACCCTCTGTTCCCAGAGGGTCAGGTATTCATTCTCTTACCCATACATATACTTTTTGCCTGCTCGTACCATCACTCACTTTAGCATCGAAGTGCCTTGTAGGTACCCTCAACTCGCTCAACTTCGGCTCGGAGCCAGTCGTGACGGTCAAAGTCTGATCAGGTAAGATCAAATATGAACTTAAATTGTTAAAATAAAAATATATTACAACTTAAAGATATTTTAAATTTTATTTTAATTCAATTTCTTTAAATTTTATTTTAAATAATAATATTTTATCAAACTGTTATAATTAAATAATTAAAATTTTATTATATGATGAACTCAATTGTTATTGATTTTTTATATTAAATATTGTACAATATTATTTTTGGGTATTGTTTTTCTTCATAATAATAATGTGTTAAAACTTTAGTAAATATATTATTTCATTTTATTTGAAGTATTATTAAATATAGTAAATTAATAAATTAATAAATTAAGTTATTTGATTTAAATGATATTTTAGCTTAACTTTTTTACAATTTATTTCATTAATTAGATTTTCATAGTGATAAATTTGACGGTGAAATTATAATGTTATATTTTGTAATTTTACAATGTTGATTATTTATTATTTAAAATGCTTTGTTAAACAACGACGGTGCGTTGGATGATTTGTATTGGTGGAAATAACGCAAAACAGCGTGTCATGCTGATACCCTCGACATTTCATCCATTTACATTCACTATCCTTCATTCTTGTTCTTCTCATTCCAAATTTCTATATTATTTCTGAATTTCAATTGCTGTGACTGTGATTTTTCAAGACAGCAATGCCCACCGCCAAATTATTCATCTCTCTCCTCTGTTTCTCTCTCCTCACTCTCTCCGTCACCGCCCGCCCCTACGTCCTCGTCCTCTCCCAAGAAGACTTCAAAGACGAACCCCCTTCCGATCCCGATTCCTCCCCCGAGTGGGACGAGTTCGGCGACTCCGACTCTCACAAATCCGAAGAGGATCTCGACCCTGGATCATGGCGCCAAATCTTCGAACCAACCTCCACCCAACCCCAACCTCAACCTCAATCCGATACGGAGGCTCTCTACTACTCCGCCGTGACCAAGCTTATGACAGGAGACGCGAGGCTAATCGAAGAAGGCTCCGGTGAGATTGAGACGGCTGCAGAGTCTGGTTACCCGGCGGCACAATCAGTGTTAGGGTTTTTGTGGGGAATGGGGCTTTTGAGAGAGAGGAGTAAACAGAAAGCATTTGTTTATCATCATTTTGCTTCAGATGGTGGCAATATGCAATCCAAAATGGCTCTTGCTTATACCTACACTCGTCAAGATGTGAGTTCACTTGTTTTTCCTAATATATAAACTTCTATATTCTATTCTATTATAATGTTAGGGTTTTTGATTATGTTGGAATGGTTGTAGATGTTTGATAAATCGGTTAAGCTTTATGCTGAATTAGCAGAAGTGGCTGTCAATGGTTTTCTCATTTCCAAAGATTCTCCCGTCATTGAACCTATTAGGCTACACAATGGAGCTGAAGAGAACAAAGAGGCACTTAGAAAATCTAAAGGGGAAGAGGATGAGGATTTTCAGATTCTCGAGTATCAGGCACAGAAAGGGAATGCTGCTGCTATGTACAAAGTGGGACTCTTTTACTACTTTGGGCTACGTGGATTGAGGCGTGACCATTCTAAAGCACTCTCGTGGTTCTTGAAGGCAGTGGAGAAGGGAGAGCCTCGCTCCATGGAGCTTCTCGGAGAGATATATGCCAGGGGAGCTGGTGTTGAGAGGAACTATACAAAAGCCTTTGAATGGCTTACTCTAGCATCTAAGCATCACCTCTACTCTGCTTATAATGGGATTGGTTATTTGTATGTCAAAGGCTATGGAGTCGACAGCAAAAATTACACTAAAGTATGATCATCTTTGCCTTTTTTGTGTTTGTATGGACTTCAAATTTTTGGGGAATGGAATGGGGACACGCTTTATCGGTGGTATTGTGTGTCTATGTATGTCTATGCTTAATTTATGATATCTTTTTCTGAATTACAGGCAAAAGAGTATTTTGAAAAGGCTGCTGAAAATGACGAGGTTGGTGGCCATTATAACCTAGGTGTCATGTTTCTCAAGGGGATTGGAGTGAAAAGAGATGTGCGGTTGGCATGTAAATATTTTATAGTGGCTGCCAACAATGGTCAACCAAAGGCTTTCTACCAACTTGCAAAGATTTTTCATCTTGGTGTTGGCTTCAAGAAGAACGTTCCATTGGTAAGTTGATTCTTCGTTTGTCTTATTTTTAAATGCAAGTGCTGATGAAAAACTGTTGATTAATTTAGGTAAGAGCCCGATGTCAATATGATTCTCTCCTGTGTTTTATATTAATTTTAATATAACATGTTTTACTAGGCACAATAAGGGTAAATTATCTAATGTCACTGTAGTCATGTTATATAGTTTGAGATGACTGGACTGACCTAAATATTCATTCTTCAATGCTGCTGAATCTTACTTTGATGTATTTTGGAAGCTTGATATAGAAGACTGTAATCGATTGAAAAGCTTAGATCATTATTTGGGATTCATGATTATGACAAAACTATTCTATTGACTTTGTTCAAGACGCAGGACTTTATTTACATACAAATTGAAATGATTACTACCATACCGCCCAGAATAGTCAATAGCCGCGCTATAGCGGGATAGAGGAGGCCAGACACTATGGGAAGAACCATAGCTGTGCAGAACACTATAGTGGCCACTATAGGGTAACTAGCGGAGCAGAGCCGTTTCTGGCCCGCTATCCTTTTCCCCCCTGGAAAACTAAATTACCCCTTAAATTTAGAACGTTTCAAGGGTAATTTTAGGATTTTCAATCAAATTAAAACTTGTTGATGTTAATTAAGAACTTCAATTAAAACTTGTTGGTATTTTAATGTTTTTTTATTAAGCTTTGTGCTTTGATTTATGAATATTTTATGGGTTGAGTTATTTTTTTTTACACTAAATATGTACTTAGAATTATTATATGTAATTTGTCCAAAAAGGATCAAAAAACGGTCATCCCGCTATCCCACATCTGGGGCTGACTGCCCTGCGCCGCTATCCGGGATCGACTACTGTGATACCACCTTAACAAAGAGGCTGTAGGACGAAATCTTCCTTATTGCTTTTTTGATAATACCTAATTTATATAATATAGGCTGAAACTACCATAGTTTTCTAAAATATAGAATCATTAGGAAACTGTTAGATCCAAATATGAAGATGAATTTCAAAGCCGATTGATAAGTAGCTTAAACCAAAAGCCTAAGATCTAAAATGTTTATACTAGAAGAAATAGAAAGCACCCAAGTGGTCCTGACAGGAGAAATTGAGCAGCTAATCAACTACTAGTCTGAAAGGGATACCAACTACTTGTGTTAGAATGCTTGTAGATTCCATGCTATTTATAATTTTTTAGTAGTTTCTGATCTTTACATTATTGATGACATAGGGTATAATATTTCAATAATCAATTTGTTTTTTTTGTAAAATGGGACATATTGTTGACATAACTGATTAGTTCCGGGTACCTTGAATTTTTCTTGTATCCCTGTCATACATCCTCTTTAAGTGGCTGATAGACCCATTGTTCAATTTTGTAAGAGGAGATGACAAGAAAATGTAGAAGATGTCCTAATTAGGAATGATGGGATGAACGATTGTGGTCAGCCCATGTTTGGGCAAGGGAAAGGCCTTTCGTTAGGTAAGAAGGATGGAGTAATGGAGAACAAAGGGAATGTAACAGAACTGACACATGGCAGCACATGAGAGAAGGGAAATAAGTGTGAATTGTGTGTGGGAGGAGCGATAGGAAATGTGGAATGATTAGTTTAAGGACAGTTGTAACAGAATGGCAGTAAGCAGGATTCCACTGGGGACTGCTGTAATGTTGAGTTGAGGCCTCTCTGACACATGGCAGCGCAGGAGAAGAGGAAACTATGCTTGAAACTTGTGTGGGGAATCATTGGGGACTGCTGTAAAGTAGAGCTGAGGTCTCTCCGTCTTGTGAAGCTTTCTTGCCATTGTTTGTTTCTATTTCCTTCTGCAAGGAGCTTGTCTCCATTTCCATTGCTATTTCACTAGTCTTAATACATCCACAACACTCTTTTTTATCAGAGTACTGACCCACCGTGTAATTCTGCCTATTGATGATATACCTGGTTCCTATCTGTGGTTTATTGTACAAGGTTACTGACTCCCTTTCCCATGCGTGCGTGCACACAGTCTACAGTCGACGCCACTTAAGATTATGTGTAATGATAGGGCCAAAGATAATTTAGATTGGACCTGGACCCAGTAGGAAACGGCCCAAAGATCTGGAAAATTTACACTCCAAGGAAAGGGGTGAGTGTCTGAGCTGGCAGATTGAGAATGCTAAGAAGAGGGTAGTTGCATGAAACATGAGTTACATGTATCATTAGGCTAGGTGCTGGGAAATGGAGACATATTTTGGAAATTAGTAAGTTGTTATGAATGGAGAAGCCTAGCCTATGATGTCTGGATACATAGCACGAGTGCGGGTGCGATACGGTTACTTGGAACTTTTGATATTTTGGATACGGTGCGGCCTAGATACATTGACAAAATTTATAGAAAAATATGTAGAATACTACTTTAAAAAAAGGCATTGATCATTCTTCATTGATGTATAACTATAATGGTCACAATTTTCATAATATATTTTAACCTCTATGTTTGGATGTCACAAAATCACTATTAAAAGAACTAAAATAAGTTTTGACTCTATGCAATTGTAAACAATTTATAAGCTTCTTTAATAATTTTTTTGTCTAATGCTAACTGATTCAGTCTCTTCTCCCCTATTGCCATCATCATAAAAAGCATGGCTTTTAAGTTTGGTTCATTTAATTCTGCCAATTCAAGAAGTTCATTGATATATTGTATGTGTTTCCTCTGGTTTGTATCACATCATCCATTAGAATATAATTATGACGGGGTCATTATTGAATATGAGTGCCATCCCTATTGATTATTATATCAAAATACAAGTCTCTTCCAACAATTTTATGTGCTAACAAGTTTGAACTTGTGGTCTTAGGCTACTGCCTTATACAAATTAGTTGCGGAACGAGGTCCATGGAGCTCTTTGTCCAGATGGGCACTGGAAGCATACTTAAAAGGTGATGTTGGCAAGGCATATATGTTGTATTCAAGAATGGCCGAGATGGGCTATGAGGTGGCACAAAGTAATGCTGCTTGGATTCTTGATAAATATGGAGAACGAAGCATGTGCATGGGTGAATCTGGACTTTGCACTGATGCAGAAAGGCATCAGCGGGCACATTCTTTGTGGTGGCAAGCTTCTGAGCAGGGTAACGAACATGCTGCTTTACTAATTGGAGACGCATATTACTATGGCAGGGTATGTGATTTTGAAATGAATTAAGCATGTGTGTGCTTTGAACTTTCAATTTAAGACATGGTGCACTCTTTACCTATAACCTAACTTCATTTTGTTGTGTTTCTCTCTCTTTTATCTCAGGGAACTGTCAGGGATTATGACCGAGCTGCTGAGGCTTACATGCATGCCAAATCGCAATCTAATGCACAGGCCATGTTTAATCTTGGGTACATGCATGAGCATGGCCAAGGACTTCCCCTTGACCTTCATCTAGCCAAGCGTTACTATGATGAAGCTTTAGTGCATGATCCTGCAGCTAAGTTGCCAGTTACACTGGCACTTACAAGCCTGTGGGTTCGGATGAACCATGCTGACAGTATATTGGTGAGTTTCTTTGGCTTACCTGCTGCAATACTGCATGTGCATAGTAACAACCAGTAAGTGAGAGTTGACTATGTTCAAATGTAATGATACTTTTCATGTTGCTGTCTTGGTTACCTGATGTAATTTTTGTTCATTTAGGTCGTAGGTGGAGATATGATATTCTGTCTCAATTGCTTAATGATCTATTTAAATGGCTAATCAAACACTTCACACTTCTGTAGCTTAACTTGTATTTTTGATATGTGAATGTGCCACATCATTTTCCCCAATGTAGGGGTCAGTAACTCGCATATTTGATGAGTTTTTAATAACGTGGTGTGAAGATACTGAAATAATTTCACTCTTAACACATCTCGGCCATTTCTATGAACGCTTGGACTGTTTGGCTTATTGAAAAATCCCACTTGGTGAAAGAAAATGATTTGTGGCCTTGCATGATTGTTGTCTTTAACCTGACTCGCCTTTAAAGTTGACTTCTTTTGTTGTGTTATTCTTTCTAAACAGTATTTCAGTTTTCACACTTCTATTCTAGTTCCTGATCGCAATGTGCTTATTTTTTTCAGGTCCAAATAATTGACTCTTTGCCAGATGTCTATCCAAAATTAGAAGCTTGGGTGGAGAATGTGCTTTTGGAGGAGGGAAATGCCACAATTCTAACCCTCTTTGCATGCCTCCTAACTGTGTTGTATCTGCGCGAAAGGCAAAGACGGCAAGCTGCTGTTGTAGTTGGCGAGGTCGCTCAGCCAAATCTCCCTAACGAGCTTGCTATGCCAGCACCCATGAGATAGAAACATGTTTATAACTTTAGGCCAAATTGTACCATAGAGAACTCACAGTGGTGGGAATAAGTGATTGTAGATATTCCTTATTTATTTTGTAAGGTAGGAACAAGGAACACGCTTCTACACACTTGATCACTTAACCCAAGAAATGAGAATTAAAGTATTACAGTAAAGATGCATTCACTGTTGTGCTAGTTTTTCTGTATTGGATTATTTGAAGAACTTTACAGAGAAATAGTACTACATAAGTAATCTTCTCGTTGTACCGAGTCTGTTACAAATGAAGTGATCTTGCTTTTGCTTGAAATTTGTGATTGGGTAATGAAGATAACTGGTTCTCTATTAGGATTGTACCTATTTTGTTTTTCTGATAAAAGTAACCAAGTTTCAATTTTCTTCTTTTGGATCACCACAACAAGGCCATTGCTGTGGCACGGTAATGAAACTTGAAACTAACAGAACCTTTATCAAGAGTTTACAAACCAAACCTAAATTTTACAGGCAGTTAACCATACTCATTAATCCCTAGTTGAGTTTCGTATCTCAATTATTACCCTAAATAATAAGTTCCCTCACAAACTGAAGATCCAAGTAATTGTTTGCAACCCAACAATAATTGATTTCATAAGTAATTGTTTGCAACCCAACAATAATTGATTTCATAAGTAATTGTTTGCAACCCAACAATAATTGATTTCAGTTATGTAACGAAAATTAAATTGATTTTCTTTTTAAAAGGAAGAGCAACAAAAGATCTTTGCCAACACTCCCAGCCGCAACGATCCCACTTGCTAGTGACAACTGTAGTTCGTGATAGCCAACTATCAATTGCTTCACTAATAGCGTTAGAGAAGGAGGTAGAATAGAAAGTGATAGCCAACTATCAATTGCTTCACTAATAGCGTTAGAGAAGTAGGTAGAATAGAAGAGGGGTAACCAACCTGAATGAGGGGAAAAAGACATTGGTTCATTTCAAGTTCAGTTTCTAACCGTATTAATATTTAGGTTCAGTTATTTCAATTGGTGTGACAGTTCAGTTTTTCTCTTGAACCAAATTAAAAATCTTAAATAGTTCAATACTTAGTGCACAAGGTGACGAAGAATAATAAAGAATGAGAAAATATATTTATGCTCTGCAATGACGGTTATAAAAGTTGTAGGAAAGATTGATTATAAATGACAGCTACTACTAGTCTATATACACACAAATTAGGGTCACATAGACAACATACTAAAAATACTAAATTATCCTTTAATATCATCCCTTAATTTATGATTTCCTAATCAAAACTAACAACACCAATTTCATCCCTTAAGTGGAGAAATTGATCCGTCTTGATCGTCTTTGTCAGGACATCTGCTAGTTGCTTCTGAGTGATACATTGCACAACTTATAATACTCCATTTTAGACCTGACTTCTCAAGAAATGATACTTTGTCTCAATATGTTTGCTTCTCTCATGCAACATTGAGTTCTTGGCAAGATTGATTACAAATTTGTTATCAATCATCACCTTCAGCGACTTGTCTACCTTGATCTTCATATCCTGCAATAGATTCAGAAGTCAAACAACTTGACATGCAGCTACAATATTTGTAATGTATTCAGCTTCACACGTTGATAGTGCAATAACAAATTGCTTCTTGGAACACCAAGAAATAGGACCTTCCATAAACTTAAACAAGTATCCAGAAGTACTTCTTCTGTCAACTCTATCTCCACACCAATTAGAGTCTGAATAACTCATCAACTTTGAATTGGTCTTTCTTCTAGAAGGGAATAATACTCCATACTCCAGACTCCAGAGTTCCCTTGATATACCTCAGAATCCTGATAGCAACTTGGTAATAGGATCACTTAAGTTTACTCATGAACCTATTAACCATTCCAATTGCATAACAAATATCAGGTATGATATTACACAGATACCTCAAAGAACCAACCAACTGTTTGAAGGTTGTAGCTTCCACATCGCCACTATTAGAATCAAAATCTAATTTATGATTGGTTTCTGAAGGTGTGACAGGAGCCTTACAATTTTGCAGCTTAAATCTCTTTAGAAGTTCAAGTTCATACTTCAGTTGGTGCAAAATGATACCCTTGTCAGAGTACAAAATCTTCATATTTTTCAGATCAGTCATCTCAAACTCATTCGTCAGCTCCTCCTTGAACTTGACTATATCTTATTAACAACTCCTTGTTAGTAATATATTATCAACACAGTGACACACCATAATCATATTTCATCCAGAATGCTGCACATAAATGCCATATTCCATCTCACATTTCTGAAATCTCAGTTTCTTGAAAAATGAATAAATCTTTAAGTTCCGAGCTTTGGGCGCTTGCTTCAATCTATACATGGCTTTACGCAATTTGTACACCATCCCTAACATGCCGTTCAGAAATGCTGACTTCACATCCAAATGTATCAGAGGCCAATTCGTGTTCGCAGCTAAAGCAATCACCTGTCTGATTGTTTCATGTCTAGCTACAAGCGCAAACACCTCAAAGTAATCTAGCCTGAGTTTTTGAAGAAAACCTCTAGCCACTATTCTTGCTTTGTGGTTACCAATTGATCCATCTGGCTTAAATTTCACCTTGAAAACTCATCTGACGTTGATAGCTTTCTTCTCGTTTAGAAGCGTAGTCAACTTCCAAGTCTTGTTTCTTTCTATAGCCTCAAGTTCTTCTTTCATGGCATTCAACCATACTTACTTTGCGAGGGCTTCTTCAATACCCAATGGTTCAGAATCCACTAACATGGCATATGGAATGACTTCTCCCTCAAAGTCAACTTCGGTGTCTCACAACATGTCAAATTCTGCAAATCTTCTTGGTGTTTGTCTGATTCTTTGTGGTCTCTAAACTCATTCTAAATCTTCTCCAGAACCTGGGACAGCGTTAACTTTTGGACCTCGTCCAAAACCACCACGTTTAAAAGTACCACCTTTAGAAACATGATCACTTTCAGAAGCTTGTCCTCCAGAACCTATATCTTCAAAGTTTCCCCTTTCAGAAGCATAATCACCACCAGATTTTGAATCATCGTCAAAATCTAGGTAGAATCAGATTCACCATCTGACTCATCTTCAGAGTCTCCAAAGTCATCTTCTGACTCTGAATCTTCTTCAGAACTTTCAAGTTCTAACTCATCTTCAGAACCTTCTGGAGTATCTTCAGAAACTAACTCTAGTGTTGGCACTTCACCAGAAATGGATTGAAACTTGCTCCAATCCTAAGCTTATGACTCTTTCACAATGACGTCTCTGCTGACTTCAACTTTATTAGTTTCTGGATAATAAAGCTTGTACGTACCTGTACTTTGGTATTCCACCAGTAACATTACTTTCCTTCTATCATCCAACTTCTTTCTCCTAGCTTCTGGAACATGTTTGTAACATACAGAATCAAACACCTTCATATGGATAACATTTTTCTTGTCTCCAGTCCACTTTTCTAAAGGAACAATTTTCTTCAATTTCTTTGTTGGACATCTGTTGAGCACATACACTGAAGTGCCAACAACTTCTCCCCTTAAGGTATGAGATAACTTCTTATCTTTCAGCATGCTTTTTGACATATCAAACAAAGTTCTATTTCTTCTTTCAGCAAGACCATTATGTTGATGAGTATTAGAAGCAGTAATCTCATGCTCAATTCGATTCTACTCACAGAACTTCTGGAACTCTGTAAAGTTATACTCACCTCCACCATCCATTCTGAGGATTTTCAACTTCTGACCACTTTGTTTCTCAGCCTTCACCTTGAACTTCTGAAACTCGATAAACACCCCATGCTTAAACTTGTTGAGTGTTACCCACGTTATTCTTGTGAACTCATCCACGAAAGACACAAAATATTTGTTTCCTCCAAGTGAAGGTTCTAGAAATAGCCCACACACATCAAAATGCACTATTCTTAAAGCATGTTTTGCTCTTGAGGATACTTCTGATACAAATGGTAATCTGGATTGTTTTCCTTTCATTCATACCTCACATGATTTCTCATGCTTCACAATTTTTGGAATGCCATGCACGAGGTTCTTAGAACTCAGATGCGCTAGGCTTCTGTAGTTCAGATGCCCCAATCTCTTGTGCCACAACTTACTATCACCTTCAACGCCTTCTGCACTAAGGCACTCTGTCTACATATTCACTTTGAGTATTCTGTTGCTTCCCTGTTCAGATTGCATAATTAGCTTCTGATCGAATCATACAACTTTAAGAGATTGTTCTTCATAACAACTAAGAAACCTTTCTCACTGAGCTGACCCACACTCATCAGATTGCTCTTAATGTCAGGAACATACCAAATATCTTTGATCATAACTATCTTCCCTTTCTTCACTTTAACTTTGACATTTCTCATACCTTCTACATTAAGGTACTTATCATCAGCACATCTGATCTTTGTCCTCCTTGTGGAATCAAAATCTATCAGCCATTGTTTGTTTCCAATCAAGTGATTTGATCAGTCAGTGTCCATATACCACCAGTCTACCAAGCACCTTCCCTCAGACTCAGAAGCCATTAATAACACATGTTCATCATTTGAATCTCCTCTGACTATATTTTCTTCTTTTGATTTTCTTCCCTTATTTGACCAACAATCTTTAGCAAAATGGCCAAACTGCTACATTGAACCTTCTTCTTGTCGTGCTTCTCCTTTCCTTTCTGATGTTTCTTCTCATCAAAAATGGAGGTTTCTGACTTCTGAGACCTACTATGTCTTTTTTGCTTCTGGTCTTTCTTGACAAAAGAAGCTTCAGAGTCTGCTCAACCTCCCTCTCAAAAGTTCTTTTAGTCAGACGCAACTCTTGTGCCTCTTGACAGCTTTGTAACTCTTCTATTTTCATGGTGTCCAGATCTCTAGTTTGTTCAATTGCTACAACAATGTAATCAAATTGAGGGGTAAGAGACCCTAATGTATTCTCTATGATTACTTGTTCAGAAAGGGTTTCTCCATAATCTTTCATCTCATCAGTGATCAGAACCACTCTGGAGATGTACTCAGATACCTTTCATTGTCCTTCATGTTGAGATTCTCATATTACTTTCATAGAGACTTAAGCTTCACCTTCTTCACTGATGTGTCACCACCGTAACACCTAACGAGTGTGTCCCACGCAGTCTTCGCTATCGTCGAATCAACAATTTCTCAAACACGTTCACATTCACACACTGATGGATGTAGAATAACACTTTTTGATCTTTCTTCCTTGTATCTATCTGCGCGTTTCTCTGTTTCTATGTCGCATTCGCTGCAACCGGAACGTAACCTTCGGCAACAAGCTCAAGAACATCTTGAGCACCGAACAACACACGCATCTGAATCATCCAACGATTCCAGTTCTTACCATCGAACACTGGAAGTTTGGTGCTCAGACTACCATTTTCGTTCATCTTCGACCTTGTACAAGTCACTCAAATCTCACCAAACACAGTGTTTCCCAATCCCACAGAATAAAAAATGTGTTTATATTACGATTCCTTTCAAGATTCAACACGAATTTCAAGAAACGAAATCAATCACACAACGCCTCACCGTTTCACTAGTGTTTCCCTGTGGATCCGAACCGGAGCTCTAGATACAAATTCTTAGTGTATAAGGTGATAAAGAACAAGAAAGAATGAAAGAATATATCTATTGCTCTGCAATGACGACTACAAAAACTGTAGGAAAGATTAATTATAAATGACAGCTACTACTAGTCTATTTATACACACAAACTAGGACCACATAGACAACATACTAAAAATACTTAATTATCCTTCAATAAATACCAGAAAAATGTATGATGTGAACTAGGGGATGTTAATGATTCATGAAATGCATTGAACCAAATCATATTTATGGTTCAATTCAGTTTTCAATAATCACATCGATAAAAATTCAATTAACTGCTAAAGTGGTTCAATTCAATTTAAAACTAATTTATATTTATAAACTAGTTTATAATTTAAAATTAATTTTATATTTTGAACTATTTTAAAACCAATGTTTTTTTTCATAAAAAATTTAAAATTGTTTATATTAAAAAAAACAAATTTTTGGGAAAAAATATTTTTTTTTTCCAGCAAAATATTTAATTTTCGGAAAATTATTTTTTTTTCAGAATTTTTTTTTCAAAAAAAATTTATTCAGGACTTTCTTTTTTCGGAAAAATATTATTTTCATAAAAATATTATTTTTCAGCAAAACATTATTTTCCAGAATTTTTTAAAAAACTAATTTATATAATCAAACTAAATTTTTTTATTTAAAAAAGATGGTTTTGAATAAATTTTAAATTATATTTAAATTATTTTAATTAAATGGTTCAGTTTATTAATTATCAAAATGATTCAGTTTTTATGATGTAATTTAATTCAATTCAAATATATAATTCAGTTAATTATACTTTTGAACACCCCTACTGTTGAACAAGCATGATGAGTTAAAGATTCAAGAATTTACATAAACAATTGAGAAAAGGTTGCTGTCGATCCAATTATTATGTTGCAAAATGCACAACTTTCTGTTGAAATTTTAGGCCTTAGCATTCATACACAGTTAGATCAAGGTGGTAAATTTTAGAAGATTTGAAAATTAAAATACTGACTGGCTAAATTAATTGTAAAGACAAAGTCAACTAATTATAAATGATTTGGTTATAAATTATTGGGTAGAAAGAATACTAGAAATTAGGGGTTTAATCGATTTAATTTGAACTAGTTTTTGGTTAAAAAAAGATTTGAATATGATATCTTCACCTGTTTGATTTGATTAAATTTTTAATATTTTTCAAAAGTGAAACCAAATCAAACTAATTGGTTTGATTGATTTAGTTTAGTTTAGTTATCAATTTATAATGTTATTTTTAAATATTATATTTATCAGTTTATTTTTCACTATCATATTTTTCAGTATATTTTGTGTTATTATTTTTAAAATAATATATTTTATGTAATTTTTTCTCTCTATTTTTTAAAACAAATTACAAGTTGTTCTTAATTCATACGAAACAGAGATATGATTTTCATGTGTCATGAAATAAGTTCATTATTAAATATAAAAGTTGAAACTTGACATCAGAACATTAGAAAGAGATTTGAAAACTACAAATAGAACACAGCAAAACACACATCAATTAACATATTTCACATCTTAAATATATATCAAAAACTATTTTGTAACTATAAGAAATTTTGTTGAGGAAGAAGAAACAAAAAAACAAAATAAAAATTAACGAAGAAAACTTGAACATGAAGAAGATGATCATAACATATTAGAATGACAGTAGAGAAAATAACAATTGTGGCGAGCAACAAGAGCAACAGTTTAATGAAAACAAATTTTTGTGACATGTGATTTCTATTTTCTATGTCGTAGAGTTTAGTTCTAAATGCGTGTTTTGTTTAAAGGAAAGAAATGTAAACAAAGCTGGAGAATATTTGAACAAATATAAAATTTGTGCTTAATGATGACCGAAATAAAGAGGATTTATTTTCCCATTCTATAGGGTAAAGAAATACTCTATGTGTTTCCTAAAATATCCCTAAAAATCGTAAATATATTTCCGATACACACTTTTTTAAATTGAACTTACGTAAAAATTGAAAATGCATTTCTCGAAATTTTTGGAAATATATTTTCAGTAACAACGTAAGGTAGTGAATTATTAGCATCCTGTTATGTTATTGTTTATTAAAAATCAGAATTATATTTACGAGAATTATTAGAAATGTATTTTCGAAATAAATTTTATTATAAAATAGGACGAATCTCAAAAAATAAATGAATTATATGTGTGGATGCACACCAGAAATACATTTATGGTTTTTAAAGGTATTTTTGAAAATTTTATGTAGTACGCTAGAAAAATATAGGGTGAAAAGAAATTTTTAATATAAAAGACTTAGAATATAATTATATATTTTAGTTCAATTCATCGATTTTCTGATTCCTAAAAATTAAAACCGAAAATCAAATTAAACGACATCAATTTTTATTGAGTCAGTTCAATTTTAAAACCGAACAAAAAAACAATCGATTTTGTTTATTTTAAATTATCAGTTTAGTTGGTTGATTAGAACCCTTGCCCATGACAATTCAAAATTATTAAAAAAAATTAGAATGTAAATATAATTAAGTTTGTATAAAAAGAGGAAAGACCAATCCTTTTGATAGGAGAAGAGAGAAATTATAGTAAACTTGCCGTCTTTCACCTTCCTTCCTACGTGGCATCCAGTTAGTTTTTTATTTAATTTTTAAATCCCACATCATATTTTTTTAATTATGATTTTATTAAACTATTTTTTATTTTTTTACTTTATTTTAAATAATATATTAATATTTTTAAATTATAAAAATATAACATTTTTGGCCTAAACGCATATTTGTCTCATGAGAAATCTATCTAATATTGAATCTTTTAATTGGTGTGTTTTTGATATATAAACACTAATGTTTATTAAGTGGTAATCGATATGGGACTGAAGTTCCTGTCAACAAAAAGCGATAGTATAATTCTCAGTTGAAATGTTAAATTCCAGTAGGTTAAGAAAACAACGAAACTTGACACTACACTTCAACTAGGGAGCAACCAGTATCTGTCACGCTGCCAAAGCATTTTAGAAACTTGAAGAAAATATGGAAGTGTTCAAAAGCACAATACCTGGGTTTGGAAGATGGTTTAGGAAGTATAGAAGTCCCACGTGGATTAATGTAGAGACAATAACACTCTTTATATTGCAAACACACATATCTTTTTAATGAATTGAAAATGGATTGATATCACATGGATCATATGTATTGGAAGATTACTGAAAGTTGATTTAGGGTCAAAACTAATATTTTGGTTAATTTAAAATAATAATTCAAAAAAATAGTAACATATAAACAAAGTGAAATGATAGAAAGTATTTAACCTAGTGATTTACACATGAATGCAACCTTGTTCAAATTTGGATACATACATGATGAACATGGTCCTGCCGCTTGTTTTTAAAAACCTTGTTCAACCTTGTTCAAATTAAACGGGAGAAATTAAATGCCAACCTCTATTTTATACGTGTCACAGTTTTTTGATTTGGTATTTTTTATGAGACTATTCCTTTAATATATCAGATTTTTTGAAATTTTCTATGCATAATCGGAAATTTCACAAAAATATCAAAAAATTTGTTGATTTTTCATATTTTTACCGTGTCATATGTACTTAATTAGAAATTTAAAATATTCGGTATTAGAAATTTCAATTTTTTAATGTATGTTATTGTTATAAGAAACTAGAAATTTGAAATTTTCGGTGCGTGGAAAAATCAGAAATTTAAATTTTTTCTCTATGTCACAATCCATAATCAATTTATCATTTCTCCCTCGCAGTCTATTAGCAGAATCAGACCGAATTGTAACAACAATACCATAATTTTTATCAATAGACTCTGCCCATTCAAGAACTTTAGCTTGTGATTTAAAAATATGTCAACTACAACAACATATAATTAGTAAATTTCATCAATTTACAAAAACAAATAAAAAATGTGTAAATTAAACAAGAACCATATTGTATCTATGGTGAAGAATTGCGTAAGATCAATGCACAAATTCGTAGAAGAAGCTGACGTTGTCGGTTCTGAACCGCAAAGATATAAAATTTCATCCACAAATATACCAAAAATTTCAAATATAACTGAAATTTCTGATACCCCGGAAATTTTAAATTTCGATTAACGTTTTCTATCAAAAAATTGTGTAATTTTCGATACATGTGCTAGAATTGGAAAATTGATCAGAAAATTTGAAATTTCCAATGAATCGCAATCGGAAATTTTAAAATTTTCGATGCTACCAAAAATTCGTAGAATATAAAGAATTTCCAAAACCGACACTAATTTGCTTAGCATACTAGAAATTTTGTTTTTTAACTCCTTTGATCAATGATAATTTTTTTTTACAAAAATAAAAAGATTAAAGTAAATAGTAAAAAAGATATTTTGAAAATAATGAAAATTGAGGATAACATGTATGGAAATAGAGGTCACAAGTTAATTTCTGGTTAAACTGACTCTTATGGAACAATATCTTTCTCATAGCCCAAATGACAATTGTCATCTCATTGGTCATTTCTTATATTACCTCTGTTTTTTAATATAAGATTACGTAGATTAAATTATGCTAATTAAGAAAGTTATTTAGAATATTAAATTTATTGATTATTTATACAATTTTATAAAATATATCTTTAGGAGAGAGAAAATAATTAATATTTATACAAATATATTTATTATATATTACAAAAAAGATATAATATAATTAACAGTATGTTTAGAAAAAAATAATTAATACACTTTGAAAATTAAAGAGAATCTTATAAAAAGATATAAGAAAAAATCTCAATAAATCTTATAATTAAGAACTTAATATTCAAATATGTTTAATTGTATTTCAGTATATCAATTGCATTTAAATATGTTTAATTGTATTTAAATAGGTTTTTCATTTTAGATAAATTTTAGATTAGGTTTTTAATGCAGAGATTCTTTGTATACTTATATATAGAGTAAATTACATGAATAAAAATAGAGTGATGCTATATGTCACGAAAGACATTAGTTCATGAATATCACGAATGCTCCTTTCTTAAAATGATATTAAAAATAGATAAAAAGTCACAATTATGTTAAAGACCCCAAAATTTTCAATACGTTAAATAAATAAAAACTTTATTATTTTAATTTGTATATGCTAGTAAAAAATATCTTATAAAAAATACTTTTTGAGCCACCATTTATCATTTATCAGACATCCAATAAATATTAATTTAAAAGTATGAGAAATATATGTAGTTTTATAAAGTCTTATGTATAACTTTGTAAAGTTCTAAGTGATATTTTATTTGAGTCTAATTTTGTTGGCGTAGATGCATTCGAAACTGTTAAAATTAATTTAGATTTAATTAAATATTAATTTATATTTAGAAATATCTTTTAGATTGTTTATATCTTTGTTAGAAGATGTATATTTTAGATCTTTTTAGATCTTTGTAGAAAATATATTTTAGATTTATTTTTGTGTATAAATAGCATATTGGAGTAGGTTATTGTAAATTCATTGTAAATCTTTATTTTATAGCTATCAGTAAATATTTCTTCTGCCTTTTATCTTCCTTGTGCATCAACAATTGGTATCTAGAGCCCCGGTTCGAAATCCACGGGAAAAGAAGTATTGTGATTAATGAAGGGGTAAGAAAACACTTAGAGGGGGGGGGGGGGGGGGTGAATAAGTGACTCTTTTCGTTCTTTCAATACAAAGCTCAAAACAGTAATGGAATAACACAATTATTTTTATCCTGGTTCGTTTGAACTCAAACTACTCCAGTCCACCCGCCAAGGTGATTTCGCCTTTCTCAACAAGGACTTAATTCACTATAATCAACTGATTACAATCACACAACAACTGTTGTGACTAACAATGCACAAGTAAACTTACAAGTGACTAACACCACTAAGACTTAAATCTAGTCCTAGTCTTCTTGAGAAATCTGACCAAACTTGGTCTCTCAAGGAACAAATACAGAAGTATAATCTTTACAGATAATTGAAATAGAGTTTGCTTCTAATCAAGCTATATCACAACTGTGATTTTTCTTAGAATGTAATACACAATAATGTAAGAACTATGAGTTTGTAAGCTTTTGAATCTTTCACGTAGTTTCTTGTTTTTCACTATCTTGTTCTTTTTAGCTTGCAATAAATGTCCTTCTACTTATAGTAGGAAAAATAAGACCGTTGCTGCCTTAAGAGGAAATGGAGAGCATTAAATGCTTTGCGTGTATCCTTGCAAAATTCCATTCTCCAAGAAACTAGTTGTAGGCACTTGATTGTTTTCAGCCGTCTTTGCATTAATTAGCAAACGTCGGAATGTAAGAACGTGTTTCCTTTGCTTTGACAAGACACGTTGATTAAGACGTTGTTTCAGTATTTGCTTTAACTCAGAACATGCTTTATTCAACTTCTGGTCAGAGCGTTGCTTGCTAAGATCTTTGAACAACGCTTGCTTTCAAGTTATCTTCAGAATCAAGAAGCCTACTAGAAGTTAGAAGATACATTTAAAAAATAAGTGTTCTTACCAGAGTCAGCAGATGCGTTTGAATAAAAGGTTCTTAAGTCAAAGAACTTCTTCATAATCTTTGCTTAGCACTTTGGAATGTTTCTTGTCAGAACATTAACTAAGATATTTAAAACCACATTCATTAGAGCATAAATTATCTTAAATATAATTTAGTTATCATCAAAACACTTGGGATAGGTCAGAACTTAATCTTGTTCTTTCAATCTCCCCCTTTTTGATGATGACAAAAATTATTTTAGATAAAGAAAAGAAACAGATTAAGAGATAAGAATCTCCCCCTGAAATGAATATATCTATGCATAAGACATCTTGAGATTATTTAGTCAGAGTGATACACAGCCTTCTTTGAATTTCTTCAGAACTTCTTCAAGAAGATAAATCTTAGCTGGAATATTCTTTCAGAGTTAAATGATACCTGCAAAAAAAATCTTTTGCATAGAGGGAATTCTTGCAATTATGTTAGAATGTCTGAGACATAGTCCCATAACTGTTAAACAATGATTAGTTAAAACATGCACATTTTCTCCCCCTTTTTGGCATAATCAAAAAGTGTAATAAATGAGAAATTTTGAAAGATTCCATAAAAAGTTAAAAAAAATAGATAACCAAAAGTACAAACAAAACATCAAATAAGAGACAAAAAGAAACTAGGATTTCTTAGAGACAAGAGCCATCAGAAAGTTCTTGATCTCAGAGGCAGATTCACTTTGCATTGCCATCTAGTTCTTGAACTCTAAATTTGTTTGATCTTGCTTATCCATGCATCTAGTCAAGACTTCATTCTCCCTCTTTAGCTCTTTCAGAGTGTCCATAATGAGTGAGGTAGGGGCAGAAGATGATGAAGCTTCAGTAGAAACAGGGTTAGAAGCAGCAACTGATGAATCAGACTTCACAAAGGTGGATAGCAGAGTGCCCAGATCCATTGCAAGAGTTGGCACAGGTTCAGTTCCATCCTTAACTGAAGGTTGATTCAATAGAACAATAGCCAGAGGATTTGAATCTTCAGAGTATTCTTCAGATTCGTCTTCTGATATGTCTATCTTATCAGCTGGTGTATCAGCAATCAGTAGCAAAGACTTCTTATTCCAAGTATCAGCAGCTTCTGTCTTGAAAACACGCAGAAGTTTGGAAAAGTTGTCCAGCACCTGAGAGTGGCACAAATCCTGTAACTTCCGTGATTCAGCAACCAAGGTTCTTCTGAAAGTTTCCCATAGAAGATCTGTTGTTGTGGTGTTCACACTTCTGAGGCAATCTTCTTTCAGCGGTTGTAACCATGCTTGAACATTTGTTATAAAATTTTGAAACAAAATATTTACATCTGGCTGAATAGGTTTAGGGACAGCCGTTCTGTAAGATTTGTTTTTCAAGAATTGTAGAGATTGAGAGTCCACTACAGTTCTTAAAAAGCTATTGGTTTCAGGAGTATTTGTAGGTTCAGGTTCAGGTTGGTTAACACAAATATGAGGTTCTGATATATCATGAGGTACATATGGTTCAACAATATCAGTTTGTTCAAAAATTTGTTGTTCTGGAATTTGAGGAGTTGAGAGTGGGGTTGTATGTTGTGGTGAGGTGGGTGGAGTGATATCAGGAGAAATTATTATTGTATAAGCGGGAGTGGGAATGGGTTTTTGAGGTTGTGGTTGGTTCATAGCAAAAATGTTTTCAGTTGGTAGATTGAAAGGTGGTTTTATGGTTGCTAGAGGTTCATTAATCCCAGGAATTCTCCAAGATCCAGCATCATACCATCCAGTGGGTCTGGGTGATAAAGGTCTGGGAGGGGGTCTTGAGAAACGTTCAGCCAGAATAGATTGAAAAACAGATGGTTCAGGGGGTTCTGAATGAGAGGGTTCTGATTGGCTGTCAGAATGTTCATCAGAGTCAGAATCACTAAAATCTGTTGAGAACTGATTTTTACTAAGGTTGTCAGCAAGGGGTTCAGATGGTGAGGTTTGAGAGGATTCAGCAGATGCAGATATATTTTCAGAATTATAAACAGGTATAGTTTCAGCATGATTACCTGTCTTCTTTTTCTTCTGAGGAGAGTCAGAAGGTCCTTCTACAGCTTTTCTCTTCACAGATCCTTGGAGAACAACATCAGCATCAACTTGATTTCTTCCTTGAAGCCAAGCTGGATCAATAGGTGATCATGTTCCTCTGCAGGTCTCAAGATAGTGCAAAACCATACGAGAATGTTCCAACGAGTTAAGCATAGGAATATTAGCAATATGGATTCTTCTTTTCTTCACAATAGTTGACAGACATGGAGAGGGTTCCACCAACAGTTTGTCAATAATTTTCCTTTTTAGTAAGTTCTTTCCAGTCATTGTCTTACCACAGATAGGTTCAAGCTCCCCCAGAAGATTTGCTTCTCTTAGGTGAGCAATCAGACCATTCTCAGTCAGAATGTCTGATAATAACCTCCCCATGGGAATCCAATTCCTCTTTGATTTGGGATTCTTCATCCTTTCAACTTCTCTGGTTTCTTTGACATGGTTCCAGAGGTGTTCAAAAAGCAAGTAGGGCAAATTAATTTTGACATTGGTTCCAAGGCAAAACAATAAATATTGTTGATCAGCATTGATGTAATTAGGAGAACTGGTGTCTTTCCTGTGGTGAATACATCCATGAATAATCCTTGCCCAAATCTTATACTTGTCTTTCAAATCCCTAACTTTGGAGGAACCTTGACCATTTGTAAAAATCTCTGTGTATACCCTAGACATCTCCATTCTTCCAGTGGGTATTCCTGTAACTCTAAGTCCTTTAAATCCCAACAACCTTCTGATTAGATTTTCTGTAATGGATATTTCCTTTCCCATTACAAAGGAGAGAATAACCTTGGGAGTTGCAATAGCGTGAATCCAGAATTCTTTTACCAAATGAGGAAAGACTGGACCAGTAAGACGATCAAAGTAGCTTTCCCAACCTTGAAACTTCACAGCAGGGAACAAGTCAAATCCATTCTCTCTGAGATTCTCAAAGTCTACCATTAGCTCACTCAAAACTTCCAAACTTTCTACCGGAATGAGTGTTGTCCTTTCAGGTATACAGTATTGCTTAGAGTGGGTAGAGGAAGAAGAAGCCATTGAAGTTTTATGAAAAGAGAATTTTTCGAAAAGGGTTTTTAAGATAAATGTTCAAATAAAAACTTGAGTTGAAAGAGACAGTAAAGAATGAAAGGGTTTTTCAAAGAGTATTTATAGGCATTAATTTCAGAGAATAGGTTAAGAATTAAATTAGAAGTATTTAAGACAAATTAAAATAAAGATTAAAACAGATTTAAAAAAAAACGATTATCATCATTACTTGCATTTAATGATTTGCTAAAAATGAGGGAAAATGTGAGATTATGGCTAATCATCAACAGTTACCTAGAACGTCATCAGTAGCTTTTGCACCCTTGACCTTTCAGAAACACACCACGTGTTCATCTCCTGAAGGATGCATGTAACAGCTATTTGTTCTAATGAATTTCTGAACTACACTTGGACATGAAGCGTTAGAATGATTTATATAGCTTCTGTTACAACTTCTCTTCTAACTTCTGAAGAGTTGTTGATCAGAGCATTCATTTCAGAAAGTTCTGAAGCCAGTCATAAAATAAATATTATTTTATTCAGGACATACTTCCATACAAATATTTTTCAGAATGAAATTAAATCTATCTTCTGAAAGAGGTTTAGTAAAAATATCAGCCCATTGATGGTTTGTTTTTACAAAAATAAAGTTTAAAATCCCCTTCTGAGTATAGTCCCTTATGAAATGATATTTAATTTCTATATGTTTGGCTTTAGAATGTAAGATTGGATTTTTAGAAAGACAAATAGCAGAAGTATTGTCACAGAAGATAGGAATCTTACTTTCATAAAGGTTGAAATCTTCTAGTTGACTTTTCATCCAAATCATCTGAGAGCTACATCCAGCAGCAGATATATATTCAACTTCTGTGGTTGATAGAGCAATTGTTGCTTGCTTCTTGCTGTACCATGAGATAAGATTGTCACCCAAAAACTGGCAGCTTCCAGAGGTGCTTTTTCTTTCAATTCTATCTCCAACAAAGTCAGCATCACAATAACCTGCTAGTTTGTAATCTTGTGATCTTCTGTAACACAGACCAAGATTAGCAGTACCTTTCAGATACCTAAGAATTCTCTTAACAGCTGTTAAATGAGTTTCTCTAGGATCTGATTGGAATCTAGCACACAAGCACACGCTAAATAATATATCAGGTCTAGATGCAGTCAGATAGAGAAGGGATCCAATCATACCTTTGTAGAGCTTCTGATCTACTTTCATACTTACCTCATCTTTACCTAGAATGCAGGTTGGATGCATATGTGTCTTGGTATCTTTGCTTTCTGACATTTGAAATTTCTTCAGAAGTTCTTTAGCATACTTCGTCTGATGTATGAAAGTACCTTCTTGAGTCTGGTTGATTTGAATTCCAAGAAAGAATTTCAATTCACCCATCATGCTCATTTCAAATTCTGCTTGCATTGTCTTAGCAAATTCTTTTCCAAGGGATATATTAGAGGTTCCAAAAATTATATCATCAACGTATATTTGACAGATTAAAATATGATTTTTAAATGTTTTTCTGAAGAGAGTTGTGTCCACTTTCCCTCTGGTAAAATCTTTTTCTAATAGAAAATTACTCAGACGATCATACCAAGCTCTTGGAGCCTGTTTTAAACCGTACAAAGACTTTTTCAATTTAAAAAATGTTCTGGTTGTTTTGAATCATTAAATCCAGGAGGTTGATGGACATATACGTCTTCTTCAATATAACCATTTAGAAATGCACTTTTAACATCCATTTGATATAATGTAATGTTATTTTGTACAACAAAAGAAATTAGTAATCTTATAGATTCTAACCTGGCGACTGGGGAAAAGGTTTCATTATAATCAATTCCTTCTTGTTGACCATAACCCTGTGCAACCAGTCGTGCCTTGTTTCTGATTACTTCTCCTTGTTCATTTAATTTGTTTCTGAAGACCCATTTGGTTCCTATAACATTGAATCCTTTGGGTCTTGGAACTAGACTCCATACATCATTCTTTGAGAATTGATTTAGTTCTTCTTGCATTGCTAAGATCCAATCATTATCTTCCAGAGCTTCATCAATGGTAGTTGGCTCAATCAGAGAGACTAAACCGAACAGAGATTCTTCATTGATTCTGAGAGATGATATTGTTCTAATGGGATCTTCTTTTCTTCCAATGATTACGTCTTCTTTGTGAGATGAAGATAATCTAGGAAACCTTTTCTGAGTGAGCTGGTCAGAGATTCTGAGATTGTTGAGAACATCGTCAAGAGGATGATCTGCTACATCTTCTTTTTCTTCTGAACTTTCAGAGTTTGAGTGATGATCTTCTGTACCTACAGAAAAATCAATTTACTTTGGCTGTGGTTGGCCAAGCTTATCATCAAACCTGACTTTGATTGATTCTTCAACAATCAGAGTTTCTGTGTTGTATACTCTATAGCCTTTTGAGCGTTCAGAGTATCCAAGTAGGAAACACTTTTGTGCTTTGGAATCAAACTTATTCAGAGTTTCTTTGGTGTTTAGAATAAAACAAGTACATCCAAAAGGATGGAAATAAGAAATGTTGGGTTTTCTGTTTTTCCACAATTCATAGGGAGTCTTTTCAAGAATAGGTCTTATAGGGATTCTATTCTGAATATAACACGCTGTATTCACAAGTTCTGCCCCAAAGTGCTTAGCCATATTTGTTTCATTGATCATGGTTCTGGCCATCTCTTGTAATGTTCTATTCTTTCTTTCTACAACTCCATTTTGCTGGGGAGTTCTAGGACAAGAAAAGTTATGAACAATACCATTTTCTTTAAAATATTTTTCAAAATAATGATTTTCAAATTCACCACCATGATCACTTCTAACTTTTGTGATTTTAAAATCTTTTTCATTTTGCACTTGAGTACAAAAGTCAATGAATACAGAATATGACTTATCCTTGTGTTTTAAAAACTTTACCCATGTCCATCTGCTGAAATCATCAACGATGACCAATCCATACTTCTTGCCTCTGATGGATGCAGTTTTCACTGGTCCAAACAGATCAATATGAATTAACTCTAATGGCTTAGAGGAAGAGACAACATTTTTAGATTTAAAGGAAGGTTTTGAAAATTTTCCTTTTTGACATGCTTCGCACATAGCATCTGAGTTGTACTTCAGATTGGGAAGTCCTCTGACTAAATTTAATTTATTTAGTTGAGAGATTTTTCTAAGACTGACATGTCCCAATCTTCTGTGCCATACCCATTGCTCATTGCTAACAGACAAAAGGTATTTTACGTTTTGAGATTTAAGATCTGATAAATCAATTTTGTAAATGTTGTTTTTTCTCTTACCAGAAAAGAGGATTGATCCATCCTTTTGATTTACAACTTTACAGGAGTTTTGATTGAAGATAATGTCATAGCCATTGTCACTTAATTGACTTATAGACAATAGATTATGAGCTAATCCTTCTACTAATAAAACATTAGAGATAGAAGGAAGGTTACCGTTTCCTATGGTTCTAGAACCAATAATCTTCCCTTTCTGATTACCTCTAAACTTCACATCTCCTCCAGCTTTAAGTTCCAGGATTTGGAACATAGACCTTTTTCCTGTCATGTATCGTGAGCATCCAGAGTCCAGGTACCATGACTGGTGTTTCAATTGAGCTGTTAAGGACATCTGCAACAAATATTATTTTATCCTTAGATACCCATATCTTTTTGGGTCCTTTTGGGTTAGCATAAGAGTTTCCAGAATGTGATGTATATTTTATATCATGTAAATGTCCAAACTTGAATTGCTTATTCAGAGGTTTGTAAGTGAAGGTCATTTTAGCAACAGGTTTTGGAATGTATGTTTCCTTCCCTTTGGGAGGTTCATATCCAATTCCTCTTCTGTTTTTCCCACTAACTCCATAGATCATTGAAGCCATTTTGCTTCTGTCTATGCTTTTAGCAAGAAAAGTTTGAAAGCTATAGTCATATTCTTTCAGAATATCTTTTGAACTAGATACAAACTCTGAACTAAAATTCTTTTGAACAATTTGAATTTCTTTTTTAAGTTTAAGATTGTTTTCTAAAAGTTCAGATTTTTCTGTTTCAAGTTTCTTAAAATCAGATGCAAGACTCTTCTTGAGTTTCTTGTATTTGATTTTGAGCTTACTGTAGTTTTCTAGAAGTTCTGATAAACTATCAACAAGTTCTTCTCTAGAAAATTCAGAAAATACCTCTCTTTGTTCTGACTCACAGTCTGAGTCATCTTTTGTGATAACCATTAAAGCTAGGTTGGCATTTTCATCTTTAGAACCGGATTCATCTTCAGAAGAATCTGAGTCATCCTAGGTTGCCATCATTCCTTTCTTCTTTCCAAATCTCTTCTTTGGTCTTTCTTTTTGAAGCTTTGGACATTCACTTTTGAAGTGACCAGGTTCTTTGCATTCATAATAGATGATCTCTCTTCTGTTTGACTTTTTATGTCCAGAAGATTCTGGTTTATCTTCTGACTTCTTGAAGTTCCTGAACTTCTTTTGTCTGTGCTTCCACAAATGATTGATCCTTTTGGAGATCAAAGATAGTTCGTCTTCTTCTGAAGCTGATTCTTCAGAGTTTTCTTCTTCAGCCTGAAAAGCGTTAGTATCAAATTTCTTAATTGATTTAAGGGCTAGAGACTTACCTTTCTTATGAGGCCCATGTTCATCCAGTTCAATCTCATGACTTCTGAGAGCGCTGATGAGTTCATCTAAAGACACATTGTTCAGATCTTTTAACACCTTGAACGCAGTGACCATTGGTGCCCATCTTCTGGGTAAGCTTTTGATGATCTTTTTCACGTGATCTGCTTTGGTATACCCTTTGTTCAAAAATCTCAGACCAGCGATCAGAGTCTTAAACCTAGAGAACATTGCTTCTATAGACTCACTTTCCTCAACTTTGAAGGCTTCATACTTTTGAACTAAAGCCAGAGCTTTAGACTCCTTAACTTGGGCGTTTCCTTCATGAGTCATTTTGAGAGACTCAAACGTATCATGTGTTGTATCTCTATTAGTGATTTTTTCATATTCTACTTTAGAGATAGCATTTAAAAAAATATTTCTAGCTCTGTGATAATTTTTAAAATCAGCTTTTTGTTGTCTATCCATATTTTTTCTATCCACTTTGTTTCCTTCTGAATCTGTAGGATGTTTGTAACCATCCAAGACTATATCCCAAAGATCACTATCATGACCTAGAAAGAAACTTTCTAGCCTATCTTTCCAGTACTCAAAATCTTCTCCATCAAACACTGGAGGTTTGTTATAACTATTATTGTTTTGTTCAGCGGCCATTGTGTTTTCTTCTGGATCTTTTTCTGACACGGTTAAGTGTTGAGCTCAGAGTCAAGCTCTGATACCAATTGAAGGGGTAAGAAAACACTTAGAAGGGGGGGGGGGGTTGAATAGTGACTCTTTTCGTTCTTTCAATACAAAGCTCAAAACAGTAATGAAATAACACAGTTATTTTTATCCTGGTTCGTTTGAACTCAAACTACTCCAGTCCACCCGCCAAGGTGATTTCGCTTTTCTCAACAAGGACTTAATCCACTATAATCAACTGATTACAATCACACAACAACTGTTGTGACTAACAATGCACAATTAAACTTACAAGTGACTAACACCACTAAGACTTAAATCTAGTCCTAGTCTTCTTGAGAAATATGACCAAACTTGGTCTCTCAAGGAACAAATACAGAAGTATAATCTTTACAGATAATTAAAATAAAGTTTGCTTCTAATCAAGCTATATCACAACTGTGATTTTTCTTAGAATGTAATACACAATAATGTAAGAACTATGAGTTTGTAAGCTTTTGAATCTTTCACGTAGTTTCTTGTTTTTCACTATCTTGTTCTTTTTGGCTTGCAATAAATATCCTTCTACTTATAGTAGGAAAAATAAGACCGTTGCTGCCTTAAGAGGAAATGGAGATCATTAAATGCTTTGCGTGTATCCTTGCAAAATTCCATTCTCCAAGAAACTAGTTGTAGGCACTTGAGTGTTTTCAGCCGTCTTTGCATTAATTAGCAAACGTCAAAATGTAAGAATGTGTTTCCTTTGCTTTGACAAGACACGTTGATTAAGATGTTGTTTCAGTATTTGCTTTAACTCAGAACATGCTTTATTCAACTTCTGGTCAGAGCGTTGCTTGCTAAGATCTTTGAACAGCGCTTGCTTTCAAGTTATCTTCAAAATCAAGAAGCCTGCTAGAAGTTAGAAGATACATTTAACAAATGAGTGTTCTTACCAGAGTCAGCAGATGCGTTTGAATAAAAGGTTCTTAAGTCAAAGAACTTCTTCATAATCTTTGCTTAGCACTTTGGAATGTTTCTTGTCAGAACATTAACTAAGATATTCAAAACCACATTCATTAGAGCATAAATTATCTTAAATATAATTTAGTTATCATCAAAACACTTGGGATAGGTCAGAACTTAATCTTGTTCTTTCAATTAAGAATTACAATATTCTGATTCTTGGAGATTTGAGAAAACATTGATTTGGTAAATTCTGCGTAAATTGCATAAGGTAGAAGATGAACGAAAACAACAGAGATATTTATTCCAAGCTTCCAGTATTTGATGGTAAAAACTGGAATCGTTGGAAGATCCAGATGCGCGTGTTATTTGGCTATCAAGACGTGTTAGAACTTGTTACTGATGGCTATAATCTGTTAGAAGCAGATGCAACAGAGGACCAGAAGATAACACAGAAGGCACTGAGGAAGATAGATCAGAAGGCATTGTTTTATATCCATCAATGTATGGATGTGAATGTGTTTGAGAAGATTGCTGATTCTGAAACAACGAAGGCTGCATGGGACACACTGGTCAGATGTTATGGTGGTGACGCATCAGTGAAGAAGGTGAAGCTTCAGTCTCTCAGAAAGCAATATGAGAATCTCAATATGAAGGACAACGAGAAGGTTTCTGAATACACCTCGAGAGTGATTCTGATCACTAATGAGATGAAATCTTGTGGAGAAACTCTGTATGAACAAGTAATTATTGAGAAGATCTTGAGATCTTTAACTTCTCAGTTTGATTACATTGTTGTAGCAATTGAACATTCCAAAGATCTGAGCACCATGAGAGTTGAAGAGCTGCAAAGTAGTCTAGAGGCGCATGAGTTGCATATGACTACAAGAACTTCTGAGAGGGAAGTAGAGCATCATGCTCTGAAGGTAACTTATGGTAAGAAGCATTAGAAGCTGACTTGGTCAGAAGCCAGGAAGAAAACTAATGGTGGTCAAAGGTCAGAAGCTTCAAATTCTGATAGGCAGAAGAATATCCTGAAGGGAAAGGAGAAGTCTGACAAGAAGAATGTTCAGTGTTACTGTTGCAAGAACTTTGGTCACTATGCCAGAGATTGCTGGTCCAACAAAGAAAGGAAGTCAGAAGAAGCAAATATAGTAAGAGGAGAGTCTGATGATGAACCTGTGCTATTGTTGGCTTCTGAACCTGATAATCTGAATTCATCAAAATGGTGGTATATGGATACAGGGTGTTCAAACCATCTTACTGGAAACAAGAAGTGGTTGGTTGATTTTGACTCTGGGAAGAGTACAAAGATCAGATGTGCTGATGATAAATACCTCAATGCAGAAGGTATGGACAATGTCATAATCATTCTAAACAATGGGAAAGCAACAATGATCCAAAATGTTTAGTATGTACCTGGCATGAAAAGCAATCTGATGAGTGTGGGACAACTGGTTGAGAAAGGTTTTTTAGTTACCATGAAGGACAATCTTTTGAAGTTGTATGAATGTAATTAGAAGCTGATTATGGAGTTAGAATAGGGAAGGAACGAACATTCAAGGTGAATGTTAGAACTGCAGACTCTGAATGCCTTAGTGCAACAAGTGTTGTCAAGGAGAGTGGGTTGTGGCACAGAAGATTTGGTCATCTGAATTTTAGAAGTTTAGGGCATCTGAAATCAAAGAATCTGGTACATAGAATTCCTACAATCAAGAAGCCTGAAAAGTCATGCAAGGTGTGCATGGAAGGGAAGCAACCAAGATTATCCTTTGCATAAGAAGTAGCTCCAAGAGCAAAACATGCCTTGGGAGTAGTACATTCTGATGTGTGCGGTCCGTTTCCAGTAGCATAGACTGGAGGTAATAAATACTTTGTCTCATTTGTTGATGAGTTCACCAGAATGACATGGGTATCTCTCATAAATTTCAAACACAAGGTGTTTGATGAATTCAAAAAGTTCAGACTGAAGGCTGAGAATCATAGTGGCCAGACTCTGAAAATTCTTAGAACTGATGGTGGTGGTGAGTATAACTCTACATAATTCAGAAGTTTCTGTGAGGAGAATGAAATTGACCATGAGGTTACTGCTCCCTATACTCCTCAACGCAATGGTCTTGCTGAAATAAGAAATCGTACTTTGCTAGATATGGCGAGAAGCATGCTGAAAGAGAAGAAGCTTCCTCATACTCTGTGGGGAGAAGCTGTTGCAACTGCATGTTATGTGCTCAACAAATGTCCAACGAAGAAATTAAAGGAAATAGTTCCTATTCAGAAGTGGACTAGAGATAAGCAAAGTGTTAGTCATCTAAAGGTGTTTGGTTCTGTATGTTACAAACATGTCCCAGAAGCCAGAAGACAGAAGTTGGATGATAAAAGTAAAGTGATGTTGTTGGTGCGGTATCACAGTACAAGCTCGTACAAACTTTATTCTCCAGAAACTAACAAAGTTGAGTTCAACATAGATGTCATTATAGAGGAATCAGAAGTTTGGAATTGGGAAAAGTCTCGTCCTGACTCTGATACAGAACTTCTGAAGAAAGGTCAAAAACACATGTTTCTGAAGCTGGTAAAGACTCTGAGTCTGAAGAAGATACAAAAGGAGAAGATGATTCTGACTCTGACTCTAACTCTGATGGTGCTCCAAACTCTGAAGACAGTCAAGGTTCTAGAGAAAGTCCAATTGCTGAAGCAAGTGCTTTTGAAGGGGAAAGTTCTGGTGTCCAAAGTTCTGAAGGTCCAGTTCAGAGGAAACAAAGAGTCAGAAGCATCCCTAGAAGATTTGTAGAGTTTGACATGTTGCTAGACACTGAAGTAAACTCTGAAGGAGAAGTTATTCAGTATGCAATGTTAGTAGACTCTGAACTTGTGAGTATGAAAGAGACTCTTAAGCAACAAGTTTGGTTACAGGCTATGAAAGAAGAACTTGATGCTATAGAGAGAAACAAGACTTGGAAGCTGACAGAAATTCCAAAAGGCAAGAAAGCCATCAGCGTCAGATGGGTTTTCAAGCAGAAGCTAAAGCCAAATGGATCAATTGGAAAACACAAAGCGAGACTAGTAGCAAAAGGCTTCCTACAAAAGCCCGGGCTGGATTACTTTGAAGTGTTTGCACCTATAGCGAGACATGAAACAATCAGACTAGTGATTGAAATAACTGCTAACAGGAATTGGCCTCTGATGCATTTAGATGTAAAATCTGCATTTCTGAATGGTCTATTACAAGAAGAGGTGTACATTTCACAACCTCCTAGATTTGAGAAAAAGAATCAGGAAGGGATGGTGTTCAAATTTCATAAAGCATTGTATGGATTGAAGCAAGCGCCCAAAGCTTGGAATTTGAAGATTGATTCGTTTTTCAAGGAACAAGGGTTTCAGAAGTGTGAGATGGAGTATGGTGTTTATGTTCAGCACACTTCAGAAGATAATATGATTATGGTCTGTTTGTACGTTGATGACATACTACTTACAGGAAGTTCCGAACAAGAGATAAGTGAGTTCAAGAAAGTTCTAATGAATGCATTTGAGATGACAAATCTTGAAAAAATGAGTTTCTTTCTAGGGATGGAATTTATGTACTATAAGAAACGAATCATTTTACATCAGATGAAGTATGAACTAGAGCTTCTGTAGAGATTTAAGCTAGAAAATTGCAAGGTTTCTATCACACCTACTGATACGAATCAGAAGTTGGACTCTGATTCTGATGGAGAGGATGTGAATGCTACAACCTTAAAGCAGATGGTTGGTTCTCTAAGGTATTTGTGTAATACCAGGCCTGATATTTTCTATGTTGTTGGAATGGTTAGAAGATTTATGAGAAAACCAAAGTGGCCCCATTACCAAGCTACAGTCAGGATTCTGAGGTATGTGAAAGGAACTCTGGAATATGGAGTGTTATTTCTGCCTGGAAGAAAGATCGAATCAGAACTTCTGAGTTATTCTGATTCTGATTGGTGCAGAGATAGAGTTGACAGAAGAAGTACTTATGGGTACTTATTCAAATTTCTGGGAGGTCATATTTCTTGGTGTTCTAAGAAGCAACCTGTTGTTGCTATGTCAACTTGTGAAGCTGAATATATTGCAGGTGCTCTGACTGCATGTCAAGCTGTGTGGATTCTGAACTTGCTAAAAGATCTGAAGATTGAGGTAAATAAACCTCTGAAGCTGATGATTGATAACAAGTCTGCAATCAATCTTGCCAAGAATCTAGTGTTGCATGAGAGAAGCAAGCATATTGAGACCAAGTATCATTTTCTGAGGAATCAAGTTCAGAATGGAATATTAGAGGTTGTGCACTGTAGCACTCAGAAGCAGCTGGCAGATGTTCGGACAAAGGCTATCAAAACTGATCAATTTCTTGGTTTAAGGGATGAAATTGGTGTTGTCAACTTTGGGTAAATATAAATTAAGGGATGCTGTTAGAATTAGTTTAGATTTAATTAGATATTAATTTATATTTAGGAATATCTTTTAGATTGTTTATATATTTGTTAGAAGATATATATCTTAGATCTTCTTAGATCTTTGTAGAAGATATATTTTAGATTTATTTTTGTGTATAAATAGCCTAGTGGAGTAGGTTATTATAAATTCATTGTAAATCCTTATTTTGAAGCTATCAGTAAATATTCCTTTTGCCTTTTATCTTCCTTGTGCACCAACATAAACTAGTGAGGTGAAATTGTGGTAGATCTAAAAAAATGAAGCTAATTTTGTCATTAGTGAATTTTTGTGATAATTATTTTCGTGATGTTTAACATTTTCCATAAAAATATATCGATCGATCAATTCCTTTATTTTATAATTCTCGTCTTCTTAAGCATATTTATTGCATCATTGATCAGTTGTTATAGTTTCTGGTATCCCAAACATATGTATGATTTGATTTTGAATACAGGTCATTACTTCCTCTTGATCCACTTTAACAAAAGCAATCGCCTCTACCCATTTTGAAAAATAATTAATTCCTACCAAGATATACCTATGGCTTTTCGATGAGGCAAGTTTAATTTATCCTATAATATCCAAAGTCCATCCCTTAAAAGGTCAAGGTTTGATAACATAATGCAATTTGCTAGCTGGAACATGTTGAATTCCAAAATGTTTTTGGCATTCCTGGCAGCTTTTGGCAAACTCAACGCAATTTTTTAACATGGTCGGCCAATATACTCCTATTCGACATAACAACCATTTCATTTTTTGTCCTGCTTGATGTGTACCACAAACTATATTATATACTTCATATGTTGCCACATATGATCTGTTCTTCCCTAAGCATTTTAACAACACCTCTGCAGGCGTTTTCCTGAACAATTCGTTTCCCATTAATCTGTAACTTAACACCCTGTACTTAACTTTGTGTTCTATCGACCCAACTGGATTTTTTAAGTATTCAACTATAAGTTTCCTTCAGTCATTCTCAGCTAACGTATCAATGGCAAAAACTTCTTCTACCACTTCAAAATTTCCAAAATAATCATAATTCAGGAGATCAGGGATTACTTCAGGCTCTGCCCCCCAAGTTTTTGTGATTTGCGTGGTCTTAAACACCAATTTATATTTTACCTCAATGAATTCGTCTATGCTGTCTTTGGGTATCTTATATCCAGACGCTAATTAGGCCACGTCGTTCGCCTCTTGGTTGTCAATACACCTCACATGACTAATTGACACGTTATCAAATTTCTGAAGTAACGATAATGCTTTGGCCACATACATTACCAGATGATCTTTAACACATTTGTATTCTTTGGTCAATTGTTTCACCACTAACTCTGAATCTCCTTTGATGTCAACATCTTTGATTCCAGCGGCCAACATAATTTTAAGTCCAATTATTAAAGCCTCATACTCATCCTCATTATTAGAGCATTCACCTTTAATCTTATAACGAAATCTAGTTGGGACGCCATCTGGTGATAAGATAAAAATCCCTATCCCAGTTTCTTGTTTATGTTTAGAACCGTCAAAATAGCATTGCCAAGACTTAGTACCTACATAAGCTTCATCGATGTCGACCACTGAATGGTCAGCTATAAAGTCTGCAATAATTTTTCCTTTGACCGCTTTTAAAGTCACGTATGTTAAGGAGTATTAAGTTAGTTCTATTGCTCATTTACCAATTCGACTATGCAAAATAGGTTTAGATAACATATTCTTAATGACATCAAAATGAGAATAAACAGAAACTTCATCTTGTTTTATATAATGCTTGAGTTTAGTACATGAAAAATATAAACATAAACATAATTTTTCAATTACATTATGTGATACGGTGGGAAGAACTGACTGTTTTCTGGAATGCTGGTTTGCGTTTTGCGTTTGTTTTCGCAAAATGTCACGGTAAGCAAGAGTCGCCACCGACTTTTATTTTATCCAACAAGGAAAGGAAAAAAAAGCACAAAAAATTCCTTTTTTGAGATATTTCTGAGTACGGGGGGTAGATTATAGAAAGGGAAGGTATTAACACTCTTTCTATCCGTAGTTATCTACGGGCTCTTAGGTACTTGCTCATCATTTTCAAAATGTTTTCTTTGTGCTTGTGGGTTTAAAAAAAAGTTTTTGTTTTTAACTTCGACTTAACTCTTGCTTCTGTCCTCAAGAGTGTAATGAAGTGTTTTTGAAAACTTTGTTTGAAAAGGAGTGTAAGTGTGAAAAAGTTTTGTTTTGGATGAGCAAGTATCTAAGAACTATCTACCTACTCAAAAAAGGAATCGTTCTATGCTAATTTCCTTTAGACAATGCTATCCCACTATTAATGAGTAGGTAACATCATCGTTGGAGTTTGAGGGTCAATTCGAATGAGGGACATACGGTCACTAAAGCAACGTTAGGACGCCTTAGCGGTAACCCTAATGTCTTAGATCATTTGTTCAAGGCAACAATATTCGAGGCAACCATTTTGAGGAAACTATGATCTTTTAGATAAGAGGGCGACCTCTAAAATAACATATACTCAATGACTGTGTACAAAGGCAACCAAGTGGGGTGTACCCTAAGAGTGTGCATGTGCGAGTGTGTTGTTTTCAGTTATTTTTATCTTTGCACATGTTTAGGGTGATCTAATTTGATTTTAGATTAAGCATTCATTCTTGTCATGCAAACCCTATTACCAAACATCTAACAATTGTATAATTTGCAGAAATTAAAGGCGGAATTTAAACTAAATTATTACAAGGCGTCGGGTATTTACATCGTCAAAAGCAACCCTTTGAAAATAAAATAAAGCGGTAAAAAGTAAATAAATGTCCTAATTAATTATTACATACCGGAAGCAAATACATTAATTGGATAAAGAAAAGAAAAAGAAAAAAGCGCGGGGGAAATTAAATCGAATGCGAATTAGGGTTTTGACCCTTTTAAAAGAAAATGCTTTTTGTTGTTGTTTTTATTTTTAAGAAAAGAAATTAAATCCTAAAATTAAACACTAAAGTAATTATTGAATTAATTAAATGGAAAAAATAATTAATGACATGTTTTTTGAAGTTTTTGTTAATTTAAGAAAGAAATTAAAATAATTAAATCAAAGTTAAAACCTAATTAATTCTAATTAATTTTTATTTATTTACAAAACAAATTAAAGTTCCCTAATTAACATCCTAATTAATTAATTAGTATTTATTAATAAAAATAAAAATTCTGAATTTAATTGGAGTAAAATATTTTTTGGTGATTTTTTTGATAATAAAGAAAATTTGTTTATTGGTTAGAAATTAATTAAATAAAATAAAATAACTAAAAAAAAAGAAGATATAAGAGAAAGAGTGAGAATGGGCCTTTTTTTAGGGTGTAGAAAGCATTTTTGTTGGCCAAATAATGCTGATCCGTTTGGACTTTTGTGATCCAATGCGTTTGCGTTGATTGAGTCCATGGTGTGCCCTCAAGGCTTGGCCACCAGATCTGGCCGTCTGGCCATCTGGAACGTTGATTGGTGAGCATCCATGATGGGTCTCAGGCTTGAACGTGCACATGATTACCTGCAAGAAAATAATATTGAGAAAATGGGGGACCTGGGATTCGAACCCAGGTCCTGAAGGGAAATACACGCTATGCTTGCCACCACGCTACTTGTTTTCAGTTGTCAAGATAATGCAAACAAATGATAATATAATAAAACATATATTATTGGATAAATATAAAAAAATGCGCCAAGATTTGAATGGGCGAGTGGTAGCGTGACACGCATCGTCCCTGTCCTCTGCACCGTGGCTAAAATACACAAGCACCTATACCAACGGACAAAGGTTCGTCGCTACAAGCCTGCCCACCTTCAAAACCTTGTACCGGCCATGAAAATGGATTCTAAGACCAGGGTTGAGTTCGTCTCACCCTCCTGGATGCAACCATGCCCATATCTGGGGCCAATTATTCCTGAAACAAGAAACCCCAAAAACAAGAACGAAACCCTAGCAATGGTGGATCTCGATATAGGCCAGATAAATGAAATTGGGTATTACAAAAAGTTTTCAAATGATGTGTGGATTAAGAATCTGCAATTATTTCATGTTAACAATGCTTAAATTTGAAAATACGAAATCAATAATATAGCGAATCCGTGGGTGACTTACAGAGCTCTGGGAAGCTTGAAAACACGTGGTCTTGATTGCTTTCGCTTGTGGAGATGACCAGGAAGAGATTGAGACCAATATCAAGCCTTGAAATTGCCTCTATGATTGATTTCGAAGTCACACTTTTTCTTGATTTTTGCCAATTTGGTTCTGCCTCTAGAACTGATCTCCAACCCTTGAAATTGTCTGCCTCGCCTCCTTATGTATTGTACAATACATTAGGGTTGTTTTTACTGTCCAAATCTTCCTCTATCAATGCTTGAATATTTGATTTGATCTTCTTTTACAACCTTCCAGTTTTGGCTTGATTTGAATCTTTTTGTACCCTTATGCCTTGATACGAGTTTGGAAGGATGCTAGCTGTGTAACAAGACCTGAAATGATCACAAGATCTTTAGTTTTCAATGTTTTTGATTTTATTTGATTTATTTTGATTTAATTCAAATTAATTCAAATAAAAATCAAAATAATTAATAAAATTATGATATGGACACATGGGCAAGGCTAGAGCACGTGGGAAATAATGAAAACTCAAAACAAGTGAAAAAGAATGGGCCCATTTGGCAAAATTTGAAGTTTTGGGGATAGTTGACTTTTGGCAATTTTGCAAAAAAGTCCAATTTCAACAATGCATAACTTCCTCTATTTTGAACTTTTGGAGGTGTTCTTGGACTTTTTAGAAACATTGAGATGTCCTCTAATCAACCCTTTTGGTCTCATCTCATTTTGATATTCCATGCTCAAGTTATAAGATTTGACAAAAAAGGTGTTTTTGTTGACTTTCAAAAATGACCTATAATGTCAAAATTCATAACTTCTTGTGAGTGAATATTTTGATCTTGGGGTATGAATATGTATTGTATATAATTTCATCCTCTACAAAATGAGCTTTGGATGGGTCATTTCTCATAAAGTATGAGAAAGTTATGCTTGGTCAAAGTTGAGTTGACTTTTCCTACAAAACCCTAATTTAGCAACTTTTGAATCTTGATGAATTTTGAGCAATCCTTGATGAATCATGATTAACCATTGATAAAATGATGAAATATCCTTCAAAATGAGAATGTTGGCAAAAAATCTTGAAGTTTGACTGTATTTGGGTCACAGTTGACTTTTGCCCTAGCATAGTCGATTTTTGGACCTTTGAGCAATTAACTGAGCAAATTTCCTCTGCAAGGCTTGAAAATTGACATGGATGCAACACAAAATTAGAATTTGAGTAGACTACCTTAGGAGAGAGCTTGTCTGGCCAACCCTTGGACTACTTTGATCAATTTGGAGATCTTTCTTGCAATGTTTTGAGAAATATGGGAGGGCAAATTTTGGGGTACAACACATTATATCTAGTTTCAGTGTCATTTAACACTCAACTGAGGTAATAAAGGGATATTTCGACCCCATTATAATCTTCTTGGGCTAGCATGCTCCCCAATGTCGACTCTAACGCTGCAATGTAAAGTTTCATGCATTTGTTTGTGTTTGGGGGTGCTAACATTGAAGGCTTAACCAAGTAGTCTTTCAAGAGATCGAATGCATCTTGGTGTTCTTTTTCCCACTTAAACTCAAACTCTTTGCCTAGTTTTAACAAAGGATAAAATGCCAGAGTTTTTCCGCTCATGTTTGACACGAATCGTCTCAAGAAATTCATCTTTCCCAACAAAGATTGGAGCTCTTTCTTTGTTGTTGGCGCTTTTGTATTCAAAATCGCCTTGGTTTTGTTCTAGTTAATCTCTATACCCTTCTCGTGTACTACAAAACCCAGAAAATATCCTACACGAACATAAAAAGCACATTTTAATGGATTCATTTTTAATCGATATTCCCTCATTCTAACAAAAGACTGTCGAAGGTGGTCTAAATGACTAACTTCTGAGGGCGACTTGACTACAATATCATCAATGTACACCTGCATGAAGGTGTCTATGAAATTATGAAACATTGAGTTCGTTGCTCTTTGATAAATAGCCCCAACATTTTTCAAACCAAAAGGCATGACTACCCACTCATATGTGCCTAGTGCCCCAGGGCATCGAAACGCAATTTTATGGGTATCTTCTTCAGCGATGAAAATTTGGTTGTAGCCTGAATATGCATCCAAAAGACTTAAATATTCATATCCTACGACCGAATCGACCAACATTTTTGCCATAGGAATTGGATATTCGTCTTTTAGAGTGGCTTTATTTAGTTCCCTAAAATCTATCCAAATTCTTTAAGTTCCATTTTCTTTATTACATGCACTATATTGGCTAACCATTTAACATACATAGTTATCCTAATGAATCTGCTCTTCAACAATCGTTCGATCTCTATTTTGATTATGGACAACACTTCTGGCGCGAACCTCCTTGGTATTTGTTTGACTGGTCGCTTGCCTGGATTTATAGGTAGTTTAATTTCCACCATCTCCATGCTCAAACCAGGCATCTCGTTGTAATCCCACACAAAGCAGTCTTTAAATTCTTTACGCAGTTTGATTACTTGATCTCTCATCTTGTTGTCGATCTTGGTGCTGACGTATGTAATTCACATAAACACGCTGTTGTACCCCAAAATTTACCCTCCCATATTCTTCAAGATTTGACAAGAATTATCTTCAAATGGTTCAAGTTTGCTCAAAGGGTTGCACAGTCCAAATGCCTCCTAAGCCAGTCAAAATTAGGGTTTTATTTCTTTCAAGGAATTTGAGGTTTTCAATGGCTCAATCAGGTCTCATGTGCCTATATACATCCTCAAGCACCTACATGCCAAGTTTCAAGACTCACAGTGCCAATTTTGATCCACAGTCAACTACAGGGGTAAAATGGTCATTTTATAGTCAAAAGTCAGAATTTTTGGTCAACATCTTATTTTGAGTCCACAATCATCATTTGATCAAGTCTTGATCATGATTCCACAAGAATGGCTCAAAAATCATCAAGATGCAAAAGTTACTATTTTTGGACAGCAGAAAAGTCAACTGTATCTTGACCAGGGCATAACTTTTTCATGGTTCATCAGAAAAATCCCATACAATGCTCATTTTGAAGGGGATGACATTTCCTACAATCCATCTTCACATTCAAAGTCCAAGAAATGCTCTCACAAAAAGTTATCAATTTCTACATTATAGGTTAAATTCAAAAGTCAACAAAAATACACTTTAAGTCAAAGACCATAACTTGAGATTGGTAAATCCAAATGACATGGGACCAAAGGCATTGGTTAGAGGACTTCAAGACCTTTCCAAAATGTCCAAGAACATGTTCATATGATCAAATTTGAGCAAGATATGCATTGGAGAAGTTTGGAAATTTTTGTGAATTTGCAAAAGTCAACTTTGCTCAAAACACTTTGTTTTTGCTAATGGGCCTCAAATTTCTTCTTGAAACTTTATCCAAGGCCTATGCATGACCCATCAAGCCTAATTAAATTTATTTTCTTATTTTTTATTAATTAATTGGATTTTTAATCAATATTAATTCATTTAATTAATTTAAATTGTAGGAAATACAAAGATTTGATTTTTCAATCTTTTTGTGAAGCAAGAATGACCTAAAAAAGCTGGCAAATTCGTGTACCAATCAAGGATGCAAATATCTCCCAATTTGGCAACTTTCTTCAATCAAAAAGATTCAAAAAGATGTGATTTCCAATCAAATATTCCATCATCATTCCATGGATTTTTTGTGCAAGATTTGACCTAAATTCATTCTTCTATAAGTACACAAGCCAACCCTAATCATGCATACGTGAAAGCTGCTGCAAGAAAGCCATAACCATATTGAGAAAATTCAAGAAAACTTCAAAACTGATTTCCATATTCTAGCACGATTCAAAGGCTTTTATTGATTCTAATCTATTGCAGGGGTTCTCAGAGACGTATTGCAATCAAAACCAAGCACTAAAGCTCAAGAAATACTCACTTACAGTCGCACGGTTTGTCACTTTTTTTCATAATCGTAACTCATGATTCACAAGCATTTGACATGAATTATTGTTTGTTTTGTATTGCTAGAACTCACAAGAAGCTATTGGCATAGTTGAATTGAATTATGGTGTACAGAATCGAAAGATGCCATTGATGAATTTTAGGGTTCATAAGCTCTCAAATTAGGGCTTTACAATCCAGGAACAATTAGGGTTCATAAGGCATATGGTTGAACTCGTTGAGACCAGACGAACACACAGGGACCCTCGCGAAACATTTATATAGAGCACAGCTCTATTCACTATTTTTGGTCATTGCAGTTTGTGGGGGTTAAAAACCCCCGCTATCTAACTTTGTTTTTACAGGCACAGCAAGGACGATGATGTGTTGTTGATATGCTATTGGTCCGTTTAAAATAACGCGCGTGATTTTATTGTTTCCAGCATAATTGTTATTTTTTATATATTATATTTGCTTGTTATTCTAAATACAAACGCGTGCAAGTGGCTTGGTGGATGATGCGCTGGCTGGTGGTCATTGGGATCTGGGTTCGAATCCAGGTCCACCCAAAACTTCTATATTATTTTTCTTAACATAATTGTGTGCAGATTTCCAAAAGGAGTTTACCATGTGCCTCAAACATCAGCATGCCATGTGTCTCCTAGCTTGAATCCTGTGGCCAAAGATGAGGGATCATGGTACTCCCTAGTCAACCAACGCCTGGCCAATCAAAGAAAGTCAAAGCAGGCTGAAGAGCTAAATGGGCCAGAATTGCTAACAAACCTCCAAAGATGGGCCAACACCCCCCCTGGTTTCTTTTTATTTTTTTTATATTCTTTCCATTTAATTATTTTACTTTTAATTATTATTATTATTATCATTTAATTAACTCATAAATTAATTATTTTCATAATAAAATTCAGAAAAACCAGAAAATAAAATATTTTTATTATTATTAATTTCACCTTTAATTTATTATTTTTGTAAATAAATGTAATTAATTAATTTAGTTGTTTTAATTAGGTTAACTTTAATTATTTTTATAACAAATAAAATAAATTAGAATTAGGGTTTTCTTGACAATTTTAATTTCTTTTATTTTATTTTATTAAAGACATAAAAAACTAAAAAATACTTTTTTTTCTTTTAATTAATTAATTAATTAGAATTAGGTTTACTTAATGCAAAAAAGGACCAACATCCATTCTTTTCTCAAAAAGGGTCAAAACCCTAAGGACTTCTCCGATTTAACTTTATCGCGCACATATTATTTTTGATCATATTTATGTAATTGCTCCGAGAATGTAATAGCATAATTAGGACTTTTTATCGCTTTCTTTATTTTCTCGCATTTACTTTTCAAGGGTTGTTTTTGGCGATGTAAATACCCGACGCCTTGTAATAGCGTAGATTTACTTTCCGCAATTTACTTTCCGCAATTTACTTTCCGCAACTATTAACTTCTATGCATGACAAGATTTGTATGAAATTAAAATCAACTCGTAGCTCACCATAACTTGTGCAAAGATAACTTAATTGAAACCTGACACACTCGCACATGCCACTCTTAGGGTACGCCTCACTTGGTTGCCTCGACGTGGTCATTGAGTATAGGGTGTTTTAGAGGTCGCCCTCTTTTCTAAAGATCCAAGTTGCCTCGAAACGGTTGCCTCGGATAAAAAGGATCTAGGACATTAGGGTTACCACTAAGGCGTCCTACTATTGCTTTGGTGACCACACATGTCCCTATAATCGAATTGACCCGAATAACTCCAACGACGGTGCTACCTACTTCTCAATAGTGGGATACTACTGTCTAAAGGACATTTACACAACTTAATTTCTTTTGAGTAGGTAGAGGTTCTAAGGTACTTGCTCTTTCAAAATAAAAACAACTTTTTGCACTTACACTTTTCTGACAAAAGTTTTCAAACAAACACTTCATACACTCTTGAGGACTGATACAAGAGTCAAAACGAAGTTTTCAAACGAACTTTTTCAAAACCCACAAACACAAGAAAAGCAAACATTTTTGAAAACATAGTGAGAAAGTACCTAAGAGCCCGTGGATAACCACAGATAGAAAGGGTGCTAACACCTTCCCTTTCTATAATCTACCTCCGGAACCGAGAAACATCTCGAAAAGGAATTTTGCTGTGCTTTTGTCCTTTCCTTGTTGAAGAAAATAAAATACGGTGGCGACTCTTGCTTACCGCGACATTTTGCGAAAACAAACGCAAACGCGAACCAGCATTCCAAAACAGTCAGTTCTATTTCCACCGATCACAGAACTTGCGACTCTACTGGGGACATACTTAATAAGTGAGGTGTACCTTAGGATTAGACCATTATATGTTTTCAATTGTATGCCTTGTTTGCTTTAATATTGTGGGCTTGCATCGAAGTTTTATAGATCCTAACCCGGATCTGGGGGATACCCTTTAGAAGTAGCAACAAACTGTGAGGGAACTGTGCGGGGTATACCGACACGGTTGAAGCAGTTGCTATGTTGATGTGGCACTTTGGTGAGTACCGGTAACCCTTGAGTCAAGTCAAGGAGAGTACGGGGCCGCCGCGTGGTGTCGTGAAGCATCAACTGACCTTAGAACCTTACTTGACCATCCTGGCCTCTTTAGGGGTAGTGAGATGACCGACTTTGGTGCAGTCCGAAGTTGGTAGATACTCGATACTACACTCATTGAGGGTTGTTTTCTTGGAATATTTTGGTCGCCAGTTAAGTGGCTAAATCAAAACAATGAACATAGAAAACAATCCAATGATATTGAGCTCCTTAGAACCCGATTACTATTCATAGGACAGGTTTTGAGCCAACCAACTTCAAGAGGGTAGTACCTAAACTTCATGCTGGCCTAAACTCTAAGGGCTGTCTGGTGTGACTTGTGTGCCTTTACCATGTTTGCCTTTTGTGAATACTTGTGGTGTGCCTTTATCATAACATCATAACATCATAAAGCATCATGTGCATCTGCTAACCACTTCAAGGGTTCGAATCTTCATCTTTGTTCTTGTTTTGTAGGACATGGAATCTCTCTGCAGGAAAACAATTCAGGTCAATCTTGTAAGGGTCCCTCCTCAGCTCAAGGAGCTTACATCCAGGATTCCCGAGAGCTCCCCCTTCAGTGAAAGGCATGATAGACTGCTCAGCTTGGTCAACACCAACATTGAAGAAGATATGATAAAAGTTCTCTTCCAGTTCTTTGACCCCTTACACCACTGTTTTACTTTCCCGGATTATCAATTGGTGCCTACTTTGGAAGAGTTTTCTCAACTTCTGAAAATTCCTATCCTTAGTCAACTACCCTATAACGGTACGGAAAAGGAACCAAAACTTGAAGAGGTTGCTCAAGCATTACGTCTGCAACCATCTGACATCAAGGGGCATTGGGAAATCAGAAGTGGTATCAAGGTATTCTTGGCAAAGTTCCTATTTGAGAAGGCCCAAGAATGTTGGAATTCTCTTGACCTACAAGCCTTTGAAGAGATTGTGGCACTCCTTGTCTACGGGTTGGTGATGTTTCCAAATCCTGATCAACTTATAGATATAAATGTTGTTAAGATTTACATGTCCAGGAATCCCATACCTACATTGCTTGGGGACATCCTCCACTCATTTTACACTCGAACAATGAGAAAAAGAGGTGTTCTCATGTGCTGCACTCCTCTCCTGGCAAGGTGGTTTATTTCGCACCTTCCACAATCAGTTTTGAAGAACCAGCGGGGTTTAAGGTGGTCACAACGATTAATGACTCTTACACATTATGATATACATTGGTGTTCTCGGTCCAGAGAAAATGTCACTATCATTGACTGTTGCGGAGAATTTCCTAATGTTCCTTTACTTGGAGTTAGAGGTGGCATCACTTACAACCCCTGTCTGGCTTTGAGGCAATTTGGATATGCTCGGAGGGATGGCCCTCATGACATGCTGATTCCTGACATAGTTTTTGACTTCGACAATGATGCGCAAGGATTTCGCAAAAGGTTCATCAGAGCTTGGAGGATGCCTAACAAGGTAGATAGTAAGACACTGGGGCACAAGAATTCCATCCCCCTTGAGCCTTACCTCAAGTGGGTACGAGCCCACTCCCAGAAGCTTATGATGCCATATCCTCACATTCTCCCCGTGATTAAAGAGCCTGTTGTGGAGGGAGAGGTCCCATACACCATTCAACATCCTGACATGCCAACATCTTGGGAAGAAATGCAAAAGAGCTGGATCCAACTCAAGGAAGAGCGGAATTCTCTTAAAGCCAGTCTACATGCCAGTGAGAAGAAGGTCTTGGAGCTCACCCACCTACTTCACGAGGAAAAGACCCTCAACACTTACATCGCTCCAAAGAGGATGCGCAGTGTCTTTTGGGATTAAGTATTTTGTAATATTTCGCCCATGAGGCATTGATGTACTAAACAAATTACTTCTTAATATGACGGGTGTTCCTTTTTTGTTTACAACGAATTTGAATTTTCGAACCCTTGAATGCATTGCATAAATAGCATACCATGCATCATATGCATAACAGGTACTCTTTTTATAGGTCACTTATCTTCTTCGCTGTTTATTTCAGCAATCATCATGACTTCTGAACCTACTACAGAACAAGCTATCAAGGCCCTCTAGGCCCAGAATGCCCAGTTCCAAGAGTTGGTTATGAGCCTAGCCCAGGGTCAACAGGAGTTGAAGACTCTGATTCTGAAGAAGAAGAAGAAGAGGACTGTGTTGTTCAACACTGGACGCAGATTTGGGAATGGACTACAAAATGAAGTTGATCTGACTACTTCCTCTGTAGGGAAGGACAGTCCCCAAGAGAGAAGGGTTCCTAGTCTCGTGGTCTCCGACAACGAGACGGACTATAATGATGAACAGTACCCTCCTGCTGAGGACAGGTACAAACAGCTGGAGGACCGCTTAAGTGCTATGGAGATTCAACATGTGCCCGGGTTGGACTTTGGAGACCTAGGATTATCCTTTGGGGTGGTGATTCCCCATAAGTTCAAGGCGCCTGCTTTTGCAAAATATGACGGAGCTTCCTGTCCTAAGCTGCACCTCCGTTCTTATGTAAGGAAGATCCAACCTTATACAGCTGACAAGAATTTATGGATCCATTTCTTCCAGGATAGTCCTTCAGGGACTCAACTCGGATGGTTCTATCAGCTGGATGGAGCCAGTATTCGTAACTGGGAGGACTTGGCTACTGCATTCTATAAGTAGTATCAGTATAATTCCGACCTCGCCCCTACGCGTACCCAACTCCAGGGTATGTCACTAGGGACGGGTGACGGATTTAAGGAGTATGCTCAAAAGTGGAGAGACCTGGCTGGAAGGGTGCAACCACCTTTGACTGACCGTGAGCTTGTTGACATGTTCTTGGGGACCCTGTCTGGTCCGTTCTTCAACCATCTGATTGGGAATTCTTCTGCCGGTTTTACGGACCTTATCTTGACTGGTGAGAGAATAGAAGCTGGTATCAAGTCTGGGAAGATACAAAAGGGTGCCTCCTTGAGCACTGAAAAGAAGCCCTTCAAGAAGGAATCCAATGTTGTCTATGGTTCAAGGAGACAGAATAAATCGGAACGCCGCCAAGCTGCCAACGCGTTGGTTATTTCAAAGCCTGCTGTTGCTCCTCAGCAATATAACCAGCAAAGGGGTGAGAGACCCAGAAGGCAGTTTACTCGTCTCAGTATGACCTTGTCCCAGATATTTCCGCAACTACTGACAACCAATCTGGTAACTATAAAGGAAGCTCCGAAGGTGGTAAACACAACATCTCCAAAGTACAATCCCAATGCCCGCTGCGCTTATCACTCTGACAGCCCGGGGCATACCACGAATGATTATTGGGCTTTGAGGAATAAGGTTCAGGACCTTATTGATGCTAAAGAGATAGAGTTCGAGGCACCCGAAAGGCCCAATGTTGTGACTGCTCCCATGCCCAAGCATGGAGTGAATGCTGTAGAGGAAGACCTATATGTAGCCTCTGTGGATGATATTGTTACTCCGCTGTTGACTGTCAAAAGGAACCTGTTGCTAGCCGGTTTATTTCCGGGATGTAGTAAAGGTTGCCGTCTATGTTCTGTTTCACCTGCTGGTTGTCTTTTGTTGAAGTCAGGCGTCCAAAACCTGATGGATAACAAAGAGATCTTGTTCGAGAAGATTGTTGTTCCTGCTGTCCCTACTGAAGAAGTGTCCATTGTTACTATTTTCAACAACTCTCCTAAGGCTCCCTCAAAGAAGCCTGTCAAAATCATGTCTACTCAGAAGGTTGCGCCTATAATCATCATTGTTTCGGGGCCCATCCCCTATACATCTGACAAAGTTGTCCCTTGGCACTATGGGGCAGATGTTTATGTGCTTGGAGTTAAACAAGAGTTTGATACTAGTATCGGCGTCAGCAACATCACCGGGCCTGCCAAAGTCACTCGCAGTGGTAGACTGTTCTCACCTGACATTGCGCCACCAGCTATCCAGAGGCCTATTGTCATCACACCTGCAAGTGTGCCTACTTCCCTTCCTGACCAAGTTCCTATTTCTACCTCTGCTGCCGAGTCATCTGACGCTCGGGGCAAAGGGATCGCCACAGATGTGCCTGCCCAGACGGAGGCGCCGAAGACTGTCAATGTTGAAGCTTTCAAGTAGGAGATGGAAGAGATCCTTAAGATTATCAAGAAGAGTGATTTTAATGTAGTTGAGCAGTTGGGGCACACCCCATCTAAGATTTCTATGCTATCACTGTTGTTGTGTTCAGAGGCCCATGCCAAGGCTCTGATTACCTTCCTGAAGACGGCCCACGTGCCATAAGAAACGTCAGCTGATCAATTTATCGATTGTATGGCCAACTTAACTGCTGATAATGGTTTGGGTTTCTCCGACGCTGATCTGACTGCTAAGGGGAAGAACCATAATGATGCCCTGCATGTCTCCATTGAATGCAGGGGCACTACTCTTGCCCATGTGCTGGTTGACATTGGTTCCTCGTTGAACGTATTACCCAAGAAGGCTCTAGACAGGCTGGATTGTGAGGGTTTAGAGCTTAAGCCAAGTAACATTGTTGTCCGGGCCTTTGACGGGTCCAAGAGGATGGTACATGGTGAGGTTGATATTCCAATCAGAGTTGGCTCTCAGGTCTTCAATTCAACATTCTATGTGATGGACATCCGACCATCCTACTCTTGTTTGCTGGGTCGTCCTTGGATCCACAAGGCTGGAGCTGTGACCTCCACACTACATCAGAAGCTGAAATACCCGGTCAGAGGGAAGATTGTGACAGTACAGGGGGAGGAAGAATACATGGTCAGCCACCTTAACTCGTTCTGGTACATAGAAATGGATGGGGAATTCATTGAGACTCCATTCCAGCACTTTGAAGAGGTTCCTCAGACACTGGCATCAGCAGAGACTGTGACTGAAGAAGATTCTCCTTTGAAGATGGCTTCCTTAAAGGATGCCCGGGCTGTGATTGAGAAGGGTGAGTGTGAAAACTGGGGCCGACTTCCTGATTTCACTCTGAAGAATGACAAGTTGGGTTTGGGTTTCAATGCAGAAGCTCAGAGGGTTGTTCGTAAGGCAAGGATTGGAAGACCTCTTGTGTTCATCAGCAACTCAGGAGTAAATTCTATTGGAGACGACGTGGAGGAATCTGAATTCGACAGCTGGACCTACCAAACAACCGACGGTGGACCAAACAACTGGACAGCCAAAGACTTCACACCTATTACTTTTGTCACTCAGTAATGAACTCCTTTGTTTTGAATTTGTAACAAACAATAATTTGAAACTTTATGGCCCGGTGTCTTACCCGAGGCACCGTGGCTTCATTTGCGAGGGCTTTTGTGTGCCATTTTCATATATCATTAATAAAAGCATTGGACGTTTTTTGCATTTCAAATCTTGCGCTCCTTGTATTTCTTTATTATATATTGCAAAACAGCTATATTTACACACACTCACATATACAGGTTCCAATCCACTCTGGATCCCACTGGTAACGACTCTGCTACTGCCAGTTATGACTTCGAAAATCCGATCAACTTAGCCGAAGATGAAGGTGAAGATGATTGCGAAGTGCCTGGTGAGCTTGCAAGACTGTTACTCCAGGAAGAGAGGGCCATTCAGCCACATGAAGAGCCAGTGGAAACGGTAAATCTGGGTACTGAGACAGACAGAAAGGAAGTCAAGATTGGTGCCAATCTGGATCCTAGTGTGAAACAACGGTTGATTCAGATGCTGCATGACTACATGGAAATCTTTGCCTGGTCTTACAAAGATATGCCTGGGTTGGATACCGACATTGTGGTTCATCACCTACCTACCAAGGAAGACTACCCTCTGGTAAAACAGAAGGTTCGCCGTATGCGTCCAGAGATGTCCGAGAAAATCAAAGCTGAGGTTATGAAACAATTCGATGTCGGGTTTCTAGCAGTGACTTCTTACCCTCAGTGGGTCGCCAATGTGGTTCCAGTGCCGAAGAAAGATGGAAAGGTCCGAATGTGCGTTGACTACAGGGATTTGAACAGGGCGAGCCCTAAGGATGACTTCCCTCTGCCTCACATCGACGTTCTGGTTGATAAAACTGCTCAGCATAAGGTATTCTCCTTCATGGACGGATTCTCCGGTTATAATCAAATCAAGATGGCTCCTGAAGACATGGAGAAGACCACTTTTGTTACTCAGTGGGGCACCTTCTGTTACAAGGTCATGCCTTTTGGGTTGAAAAATGTTGGGGCAACCTACCAACGTGTCATGGTTGCTTTGTTTCATGACATGATCCATCATGAGATCGAAGTATACGTCGATGATATGATTGCAAGGTCCCACACTGAGGAAGAACACCTTGACCATCTACAGAAGCTGTTTGACCGGTTGAAGTTATACAAGCTGAGGTTGAACCCAAACAAGTGCACCTTCGGGGTAAGATCTGGAAAATTGCTAGGTTTCATCGTGAGCGACAAAGGTATTCAAGTGGACCCTGCCATAGTGAAAGCCATACAAGAGATGCCTATTCCCAAGACAGAAAAAGAAGTCAAAGGCTTTCTAGGACGGCTGAACTACATTGCCCGATTCATCTCACACCTAACTGCTACCTGTGAACCAATCTTCAAGCTACTGAAGAAAGATCAAGTAGTACGTTGGAACGATGAATGTCAGGCCGCTTTCGAAAGAATCAAAGAGTATCTCCAAGAGCCACCCATTCTTATGCCACCGGTTGAAGGAAGACCTCTAATCTTATACTTGACAGTATTGGACAACTCAATGGGATGTGTGCTGGGGCAACATGACGAGTATGGCCGAAAAGAGCACGCTATTTATTACCTTAGCTAAAAGTTTACCGACTGTGAGACCCGATACAAACTGCTCAAGAAAACTTGCTGCGCTTTGGTATGGGCTGCTCGCCGGCTGAGACAGTATATGTTGACTCACACCACTCTGTTGATTTCAAAGATGGATCCGATCAAGTACATCTTCGAAAAGCCTGCCTTGTCCGGAAGAATAGCAAGATGGCAGATGATCTTGACTGAATATGACATCCAGTACACAACTCAAAAAGCAATCAAGGGAAGTGTATTGGCAGACCATTTGGCACACCAGACAGTGGACGACTACCAATCTATGAACTTTGAATTTCCAGACGAGAATATCATGGTAGTAACTAATTGTGAAGTACCTGGACCGGACGAAGGACCTGAGGAAGGATCCTGATGGTCTATGCACTTTGACGGAGCCTCAAACGCTTTGGGTAATGGTATTGGCGCTGTGATCATATCTCCTAAAGGCACTCATACTCCACTTACTGCCCGTCTATGTTTCAACTGCACCAACAACATGGCGGAGTATGAAGCATGCATCATGGGTCTTCGAGCTGCAATTGACCTAAGGATCAAGTTTCTGAGTGTCTTCGGAGATTCTGCTCTCGTGATCAGTCAGATCAAAGGCGAGTGGGATACGAAACACCCAAATCTTATTCCTTACAAGGAGTATGTGTTGATGTTGATTCCCCATTTCGAGGAGATAACCTTTGAACACTTCCCGAGAGAGGAGAATCAGTTGGCGGACGCGCTGGCTACGATGTCTTCTATGTTCAAAGTCAAATGGGACAACGAGGCTCCCCGGATCATTATTTGGAAATTGGATGAACCTGCACATTGATGTCTTCTTGGTATCATGAAGTGAAGAGGTACCTCGAAGACCAAAAATACCCTGAGGGCGCATCCGTTAATGACAAGAAATTTCTGAGAAGGTTCGCAGCAAAGTTCTTCCTCAGCAATGACATTCTGTACAAGCGGAACCATGATTCAACCTTACTGTGTTGTGTGGATAAGACTGAAGCAGAAAGGATCATGGCAGAGCTACATGAAGGTACCTTCAGAACGCATTCCAGTGGACATACCATGGCAAAGAAAATCCTTCGGGCAGGATATTACTGGTCCACAATGGAAGCCGACTGTTATCAACATTCTCGGACGTGTCACAAATGCCAGATCTATGCTGATAAGGTGCAAATTCCTCCAGTTCCTCTGAACGTCTTGACAACACCTTGGCCTTTTGCAATGTGGGGCATTGATATGATAGGCGAGATCAGACCTATAGCATCCAACGGGCATCGCTTCATCCTGGTTGCGATTGATTACTTTACGAAGTGGGTTGAAGCAGCTTCCTTTGCCACCGTAACCAAGAATGTCGTGGCACGGTTCATTCGGCATAACCTGATCTGTCGATACGGTGTACCAGAGAGGATCATTTTGGATAATGGTACCAATCTTAACAACAAGATGATCACTGAGCTCTGCGAGCAATTCAAGATACAACACCACAATTCTTCTCCTTACCGGCCGAAGATGAATGGGGCCGTCGAAGCGACAAATAAGAATATCAAGAAGATTGTGCAGAAGATGACAGTGACCTACAAAGATTGGCACGAGATGTTACCATTTGCTCTTCATGGGTACCGTACCTCAGCACGGACGTCAACAGGGGCAACACCCTATTCCTTGGTCTACGACATGGAGGCAGTCTTGCCCATTGAAGTTCAGATACCCTCTCTCCGGATAATGAAGGATGAAGGTTTGAGCGAAGATGACTGGATCCAGACTCGGCTTGATCAATTAAACCTAATCGACGAAAAAAGACTCACTGCTATTTGTCATGATCAGACGTACCAAAAACGGATGATCAAGGCATTTAACAAGAAAGTCAGACGACAAGAGTATCAAGTCGGAGACCTGGTAATCAAGCGCATCATTCAACCTCAAGGTGATCCCAGGGGAAAATGGACCCCTACGTATGAAGGGCCATTTGTGGTTAAGAACATCTTCTCAGGAGGTGCGATGATTCTAACCACCATGGATGGTGATGACCTTCCTCACCCCGCTAATGCAGACATAGTAAAAAGATACTACGCATGATTAAAAGACCCGCTAGGTCGACTGGCCTAGGCAAAAATAAGGGCTTCCCGGCGAACCAAAAGGGTTCGGGCAAAAATAAGGGATGAAATGAAAAATCTGTACGCCCGACAAGTCGAAAACCTGAAAAGGCGGCTTGGGCAAAAATGGGTATCCCGGTGGACTGAAAACCCGAAAGGGCGGTCCAGGAAAAAATTAGGGATAAGCGTAATACTATGTCTCATTGGATCACCCTGCATCCAGACTTCGGTATCAACTGTCAGGCTCGGACGACATCGATCAATCAGATTCATCTCCAACCAAAACAACAAAGTGATGAGACGCTTGAAGACATAAAGGCGATAGCAGAGTTGAAACCCAATGGGATTTTTCACATAGCTGTTTCGTTTTCCTTTTCACAAATTGTATAAACTCTATTTTGGTCGGCGGCGTTCTCTTACTAGGACGCCAACCACTTGTATACAAAATGCCTATTTACAGGCAAATTTCAAAATCAATACAAGCTCAATTTTTCAGACAAATTGCCAATTGTTTTTCCTTTATCTGTTTTGTTTTGCAAAGAACGTCCAATGTTCATTGTTGATATATGCATTTGACATTAACTGCTAATCATAAATATTTGCATGCGAAACAAAGGACTAATTACAGGTGACATCAGAAATAGGGGCAATAAGAATTGTCAAAGCGATCTAGTTGCTTTATCCACTGAGGTGCCAAGGTAAGTTCAGCTGAAGAATATGACCAAGATACCTTCACTCCCGCAGAGTAAGACAAGATTCAGCAATACTCTCCCCAGGCAGAGTTGGTCTCCCATCAGCCCTAAAAAGGCATAGTATCCCCAACAAGTCAGCAATACTCTCTCCCCAAGCAGAGTTAGTCTATTGTCAGCCCTCAGGAAGTTGGTTATCCCCAGAAGATCTCAATATTCTCCAATAGAGTATACAGATATTCCTCAGCAAGCATCCCCGACAATCTTAATGTTCCTCGACAAAATATAAGATTGTTCCCCGACGGAATACCAGATACCCCCAGTGGATCCATTTCCTCAAAAAAAAAATTCCCAGGAGAGTTGAATCATCTTACCCAGTAGATTCTGGAAGCTGGTCCCCTGCAAAGTATGAACATCTCTCCCCAGCCTTATTCAGAAGGTTATTCCCCACCAGAGACTAACTGGGTTATCCTCAGCAAATTGCAACAGAAAGATCATCCCCAGCGAAGTTATTTCTATCCCCCCAGCGGAGTTTATCATCAAAATCCTCTAACAGAGCTTATCAACGGAATCCCCAGCGGAGTTATCGTTAAAATCTCAGTGAAATATCTCTTCCCCACAGGGTAATTCCCCGCAGAGTAATCTCTTCACCAGGTTTATTCCCCGACGGAGTCATCTTCTCCCACAGGTTTATTATTGCAATCATCTTTGTTCATCATCCCCAGCGGAAGCGAAGAACTCTACTCTTCAACATCAGCCCAGGATTTAACAAACTTCCCGGCATTCATCAAGGATTTATTTTCCCAGACGAAAATACATTCATAAACATTTCACATTTCATACCTCCTGCTTACATACATGATAAAGTGCATACGACACAATCTCATTTATTTTGAGAACATCATGACATCATGCATTTCATACATCATGACATTGCATACAACTAACGTTTTGCCTTTTCAGGAAAAGGTCAACCAAAAGATGATTACCATCAACTTTTGCAGTTCCAGATCAACACCTGTATCTAGCCAGGAAATATCTGTGAACGACTGATTGTAGATCTATACCTGTAACTAGCCAGGAAAGTATCTGCATGAAGAGATTGAAGATCAACACCTGTAACAGGCCAGGAAATTATCTTTCATTCTCAGGTCAGAGATCTACACCTGTATCCAGCCAGGAAAGCTATCTCGACAAACCTTTTGAAGTTCCAGATTCGATACATGTATCTAGCCAGGGCATATCTGTGGACGTTTGATTGTAGATCTATACCTGTAACTAGCCAGGAAAGTATCCGCATGAAGAGATTGAAGATCAACACCTGTAACAGGCCAGGAAATTATCTTTCATTCTCATGTCATAGATCTACACCTGTATCCAGCCAGGAAAGCTATCTCGACCAACCTTTTGAAGTTCCAGATTCGATACCTGTATCTAGCCAGGGCATATCTGTGGACGTTTGATTGTAGATCTATACCTGTAACTAGCCAGGAAAGTATCTGCACGAAGAGATTGAAGATCAACACCTGTAACAGGCCAGGAAATTATCTTTCACTCTCAGGTCAGAGATCTACACCTGTATCCAGCCAGGAAAGTTATCTCGACCAAACTTTTACAGTTCCGAATCAACACCTGTATCTAGCCAGGAAATATCAGTGGACGACGGATTGTAGATTAATACCTGAAACCAGACAGGACAGTTATCTACTTGACTATCATCAGGCAACCCTACACAGGTTCCTTCTTTTAACCTACCAAGTTACAATTCAACAAACAATCTCTAGATGGCATCTTTAAGCCCATCTCCACAACTATCCATTACATCTTCAGATGGCATCTATAAGCCCATCATCCTATCCACCATCTCTCCAAATGGCATTTGTAAGCCCATTCCCGACATCACATTGCTGATACTACGCTATGCGATTGCAAATTTCAGGGCACTCTAGTGTTCAATCATCTTCCACCTTCGGATCATGAAAGGCACGCCAGCCAATCTACATCCTCATGTTTAAGAAGATTGAATAGGGGCAATTGTTGTACCCCAAAATTTTCCCTCCCATATTCTTCAAGATTTGACAAGAATTATCTTCAAATGGTTCAAGTTTGCTCAAAGGGTTGCACAATCCAAATGCCTCCTAAGCCAGTCAAAATTAGGGTTTTATTTCTTTCAAGGAATTTGAGGTTTTCAATGGCTCAATCAGGTCTCATGTGCCTATATACATCCTCAAGTACCTACATGCCAAGTTTCAAGACTCACAGTGCCAATTTTGATCCACAGTCAACTGCAGGGGTAAAATGGTCATTTTACAGTCAAACGTTAGAATTTTTGGTCAACATCTTATTTTGAGTCCACAATCATCATTTGATCAAGTCTTGATCATGATTCCACAAGAATGGCTCAAAAATCATCAAGATGCAAAAGTTACTATTTTTGGACAGTAGAAAAGTCAACTGTATCTTGACCAGGGCATAACTTTTTCATGGTTCATCAGAAAAATCCCATCCAATGCCCATTTTTAAGGGGATGACATTTCCTATGATCCATATTCACATTCCAAGTCCAAGAAATGCTCTCACAAAAAGTTATCAATTTCTACATTATAGGTCAAATCCAAAAGTCAACAAAAATGCACTTTAAGTCAAAGACCATAACTTGAGATTGGTAAATCCAAATGAAATGGTACCAAAGGCATTGGTTAGAGGACTTCAATACCTTTCCAAAATGTCCAGGAACATGTTCATATGATCAAAATTGAGCAAGATATGCATTGGAGAAGTTGGGAAATTTTTGTGAATTTGCAAAAGTCAACTTTGCTCAAAACACTTTGTTTTTGCTAATGGGCCTCAAATTTCGTCTTGAAACTTTATCCAAGGCCTATGCACGACCCATCAAGCCTAATTAAATTTATTTTCTTATTTTTTTATTAATTAATTGGATTTTTACTCAATATTAATTCATTTAATTAATTTAAATTGTAGAAAATACAAAGATTTGATTTTTCAATCTTTTTGTGAAGCAAGAATGACCTAAAAAAGCTGGCAAATTCGTGTACCAATCAAGGATGCAAATATCTCCCAATTTGGCAACTTTCTTCAATCAAAAAGATTCAAAAAGATGTGATTTCCAATCAAATATTCCATCATCATTCCATGGATTTTTTGTGCAAGATTTGACCTAAATTCATTCTTCTATAAGTACACAAGCCAACCCTAATCATGCATACGTGAAAGCTGCTGCAAGAAAGCCATAACAATATTGAGAAAATTCAAGAAAACTTGAAAACTGATTTCCATATTCTAGCACGATTCAAAGGCTTTTATTGATTCTAATCTATTGCAGGGGTTCCCAGAGACGTATTGCAATCAAAACCAAGCACTAAAGCTCAAGAAATACTCACTTACAGTCGCATGGTTTGTCACTTTTTTTCATAATCGTAACTCATGATTCACAAGCATTTGACATGAATTATTGTTTGTTTTGTATTGCTAGAACTCACATGAAGCTATTGGCATAGTTGAATTGAATTATGGTGTACAGAATCGAAAGATGCCATTGATGAATTTTAGGTTTCATAAGCTCTCAAATTAGGGCTTTACAATCCAGGAACAATTAGGGTTCATAAGGCATATGGTTGAACTCGTTGAGACCATACGATCTGTGATACGGTGGGAGAACTGACTTGAGGTTTTGCGTTTGTTTTCGCAAATGTTTCGGTTGAGCAAGAGTCGCCACCGACTTTTTATTTTATCCTAAGGAAAGGTTAAAAAGCACAGCAAAAAACCTTTGAGATGTTTTCTTGGGTTCGGGGAGTAGATTATAGAAAGGGAAGGTATTAGCACCCTTTCTATCCATGGTTATCCATGGGCTCTTAGTTACTTGCTTTAGATCACTTGCCTTTTGTTTTCAATTGTTTTAAATGGTGCTTGAGTGTGTGGGTTTGAAAATGTTTTGAAAAGAGGCCAATGTGGTGGCAACCTTTGTAATGATCCATGTGGGGATGTATACAAAGATGTATGTCTTTTAAAAAAGTTTTCATTTGTTTTTGAAAGTTGTTTTGAAAGTGATGTGTGATTTTGAAATTAGGCAAGTGTTTTGGTTTTGCAAGTTTGATTCAAGTAACTAAGAGGTTATCTACTCCTAAATTTCTCAAAAGATTATTGTTATGTTTTAACCCTTTTAACAAGTTTGTTCCACCATTGTATTTGGTGGACAATCTTGTGTTAGGATGTGAGAGGGACAGGCGCGGGTCATCGTTTAGACCATAATTGCAACGGCGTTAAATGTCTTTGGGCAATTTTCTTTAAGGGACTCGATCATTTGTTTTTATTTGTTTTGAAAAGTTTTATCGAGGGACTATGATCATTCAAACTGTTTGCTTTGCCCAAAGAAGTTCAACATGCAATATGGCCCTTTTATTTGAAGGCAACAAGTGGAATACCCTAGGGGGTGCAAGTGTGATTTGTGTGTCCATTTTCATGCTTGTTTATCTTGTATTAGGTCAAACTATTTTTTTATCGTTTTTTCGCATACAAACCCTAATTCTAACATGTTATCATTAGAAAGCAATAAAGTGCGAAATTAAAATTACTAAGCTATTACAAAACCAAATATGGGAAGGGGGGTACAATTGTTCAAATGGGGATATGGACAAGAATTTAAATCTAAATTATTACACCAATTTGAATATTTGCAATTTAATCAATGTACAAAAATTAAATAAGAATGTAAGATGCACAAAAATGTTTTGTATATGTACGAAAAATATTATTTATATAAAAGAGAAAAGAAATAAAAATTATATTATTTTTTGGAGTATTTTGAATTTAGGGCAAAAACCCTAGTTTTAAGAAAAATGTATTATTATCTAATTTAATACAACTATTTATTTGTCATTTATAAAAATAAAATAATAATGAAGTATATTATGAAAAAAAAAAGTATTTTTGTATCAAATATTAATAAAGTGAAAAATTCAAGTATTTTAATATTTTATCTTAAATATATTAATAAACATATATATATACATATATTAATTTCTTAAATGTGCATTATACACAAAATAAATATTTATTTAATATTTTAATAAAATAAGTAAAAAGAGTTTTTTTTGTGTGAAATATTTTCAGAAGGTAAATGAAAATAAAAATGTATTTACACTATTTTTTCTATTTATTCTAATAATAGTATATATATATATTTATATGCAAACAAAAGAAATAAATCAAATAAATATGCCATATATTCAAAAAATGATGGAAAAATATTTTTAATTTTTTAATGCCATGAGAAAAAATAAACAAAGTCAACCAAAAAAGAAAAAGTCAAAAAGAGTCAAAAATGAAGCCAATGGGCTCAGGGGGTGTAAACATGGAAACAGGGTGTGAAAAGAAATAACACAAAAGCCCAGCCCAATGATCATTGTCTTCAACCTCCAGCTCAAACATTTGAAAAACACGCGCCCCTGTTCTTCAATGTCTAACTCCTGATTCCTGGCTTTTCAGCAAAAACTCATAACACAAGAAATGCTCAGCATGAAGAGACGGTTCTAACCATATAAAGAACTTGACCTATCTCTCTAAGATGAGGGAGAATTTCTCCTCCCCCAAATCCTAACCTAGTTTTTCATCAATGTTCAGAACCAAAATTCTCTCTACTCAGGCAAAAGAAATGAAATGTAAAGATATGTACATGTTCAGGGCTATGAGTAGGACCTTGTTTCTTCACAAACTTAAGACTAAAGATGCATGATAAGAGAGATACGAGTTCAAAGTTTTACCTGTGCAGTTGAACTTCAATCTGGAGAATGAGGAACTTCTAGTGCAAGGTAATGATTGGAAAAGCTTCCTTGAGGTCCAGGGATGCTTTTTCAATGCTTACTTTGTCTTGAAACTTCTTGTATCGAGCTGTGAAACTTCAACTGCAAAAGGAAAAAATGAAAATGGTGGAAACTGTTAGAGTGATTACAGGTCAGGTTTTAGGCCATGGTTAGCTTGCATATGTTGTAAGGAAGGTGTATGAATTGTTTTTGGTGAGAATGCTCGAGGGAAGTGGGAGTTTGCACTCAATCTGCAGGGGTTCCCCTGTTTGTGCAGTTTCAAGGTGATTTTGAGATGGAGGATGCTTGAGAGGTTCAGGACTCGTGCCAAAGCTTGGGTATGTTCTATGGAATGTGTTTGATAGCTTTTGTGTTGTGTGTCTATGCTGAAGAGAGAGTTGGCATAAGTTATGGACCTTTCTTCACACTTAAGCTACAAAATGCAACTTGACTCTCTAGGTCAGTACAGGCCCTCCCACTATGCTGCTATCCCTTGCCTTGATCAGTGCAATTTGCTTACAAACTTGTGCCAAGAAGATCTTGATTGTACCACTTGGATTGCAAACTTGACATAAAGTTCTTCTTTTCAAGAATGGAAATAGTGCTTTTTCTAGTTTAGGCTTAATTCCTTGTGTAATGACCAAAGGCTTAGAATAACAACTTGGTTCAATGGTTTTGCATTAAATTAAGGAGTGTAATTTGGTTTAAGGACCTGTAAAGTAGCACAAACTATGCTGAGTTCAAATTTGCAAAGTTTATGAACATGTTTTGATGAAGAACAAAAGTGAATTCTTGCCAACTTGTGAAATTCGAATCTCTCAAGTTATGAGGTTGTTTGATGAGTTCTTGGACATTTTGGAAAGCTTGGAATGTGTACTACAATCCATATTTGAAATGCAAATTAAAATTCCAAGTGGAAGGGTATGAAAAGTGGCTTTGAAGTGGGGTAGAAAACCTTGTCAAAATAGGTTAAAATTTCACTAAGTTAAAAATGGTTTAGTGCCCTTATTCAAAAAATTGTAACTTGAGATACAAGCTTCAAATGAGAAAACTTTGTGAATCAAAGTTGTAGATTATGCAACAAGCTACAACTTTCATGTTTTGACTTTTGTTTGAATCCAAATGGATCATGGTGAAAAGATGGAGCAAAGTTGGGAAAAAATTAGGGTTTTTCATAACTTAGAAAAATTCTAAGTTATGAAAAATTCCATTTTCAAACCCTAATTTGCATTTTGAGATTTCTTGGTGAACAAGTTTCATGATTTGGCAAGTTTTGATGAAAAATGAATCTTGACTCTTGATTTTGACCAAAAAGTCAAAGTTTGACTTTTCAGTATACAGTCAAAATTGATCAATTGACTGGGAAATTCAACTGTCAACCTTGTGTACTTGGGATCTTTTGAGCTTGATGAATGTGTCAAGACCATTTCATTGAGTCCTTGAGTCCATATGTGAGCTTGATTTGCCATTGGCTAGGTCAAACAGTCAAAAATTGCCTTTGTGCAGTCAAAACCCTAAAAATGACCATTTTGCCCTTTTGGTGATCTGATCAAATTTCTTGTGGAATTGTGATCCAAACTTGATCAAATGGTCCATAGGAGTTCATAATGTTGATGTGGGTCAAATTTCATGAGATTTGACTGTCAATTGGCCACAGTTGACTTTTTCCCCAATACAATTGATTTCTAGGTCATCTGTCTAATTGATTGGGCAAAACTTGGAATCAAGACTTGAAACTTGGGAGTCCAATATGAAGCATGAAAGTCATCTTAGGCATTTTAGGTCAAAACATCCTTAGGCAAACACAAACCCTAATTTGAGTCCACAGTGCAAGGAGAAGTCTTGAGCAGGGGAAACCCTAACTGGATCTTGATCTTCAAAGGTCTTGTGATGAGAAAATGTTGAGGAAATGGGAGGGCAAATTTTGTGGTACAACAGTTGCCCCTGTTCAATTTTCTTGAACCTGAAGAGTTAGATTGGCAAGTTTGCCTTTCGCGACTCGAGGGTAAAAGGAGATTGGACACTAGAGTGCCCGGAAATTTGCACTCGCATGCTGGAGTCTCAACAATGTGGTGTCGGGAATGGGCTTATAGATGCCATTTGGAGAGATGGTGGATAGGGAGATGGGCTTATAGATGCCATCTGGAGATGTGACGGAACCTTGTCGGGAATGGGCTTATAGATGCCATTTGGAAGTGTCGGTCGCATAAGAGATTCCTTTGCGAGATTTGGTGTATTTGAGAAAGACGGATGTTTTCCTGGCTTGTTACAGGTGTTTGATCCTCAGTCTTCTGATGCAGATATGCCCTGGCTGGATACAGGTATTGAATCTACAATTGGTCGCTCACAGATATGCCCTGGCTGGATACAGGAGTCGAATCTGGAAATAGTCGTTAATAGATGTGCCCTGGCTGGATACAGGAATCGAATCTTCGAACTCTTCAGACGTGCCCTGGCTAGATACAGGAATCGAGTCTGGAAACGTGGTCAACAGATATGCCCTGGCTGGATACAGGAATCGAATCTGGAGATGTTGTAGTGGATAGATGTGCCCTGGCTGGATACAGGAATCGAATCTTCGAACTTTTCAGACGTGCCCTGGCTAGATACAGGAGTCGAGTCTGGAAATGTGATAATTGTTAGATATGCCCTGGCCGGATACAGGAATCGAATCTTCGAACTCTTCAGACGTGCCCTGGCTAGATACAGGAATCGAGTCTGGAAACCGATCACTCTCAGATGTGCCCTGGCTAGATACAGGTATCGAATCTGGAATTGTGACAGTCGAGGGTAATTGTTTTTGGGATTGTCTTTTTCCTGAAAAGGCAAAAAACGTAAGTTGTATGCAATGTCATGATGTATGATATGCATGTTGTCATGATATTCAACATGAGATGTTGTATGCGTTCCATCATGTATGTAAGCAAGATGTATGAAAATGTAAAATGTTTATGAATGTAATTTCGTCTTGGGGAAAATAAATCCTTGACGAACGGCCGGAGAATTGCTCTGGGGAAGAGATACTTGGCCGAAGTTTTGATGAGAGGCCTGCTGAGGACTTCAATGATGGATTCCGCTGGGGATAATGATGATAAAATCCACTGGGGAACTCCAAAGATAAACTCTGCTTGGGAATACCAAAGATAGACTCCGCTGGGGACTGAAGGAACTTTGCCGAGAGCGATCTTCCGTGGTTTTTAGCTGAGGATAACCCAGTTATAAGTCCTTGTGAGGAAATAACTCTAAATAACTCGGGAGATACGTCCGTGCTCCGCAGGGGATAAGCTTCCAGAATCTACTGGGGATGAGCTTTAAGACCTACCGGGGAATGTTGTGTCCTTTCAGGATCGACGGGGAATCAACTCCGCTTGGGGAAAGTACTGATGAATCTTGTTTTACTCTGCGGGGCGCTGAGATGATTCGGCCACATTCTTCAGTTGAACCTACCTTGGTACCTTGGCGGACAAAACAACCAGACTGCGTTAGACAACTTCGCATTGCCCCTGTCTCTGATGTCACCTGTAATCAATTTCTTGTTTCATATGCAAATATTTATGAATCAGCAATTTGATGTCAAATGCATATATCAAGAATGAACATCGGACGTTCTTCGCAAGACAAGACAAAACAAAGGAAATCAATGGTAATTTGTACGGACAAGTGAATTTGTATTGATTTAAACTTTGCCTGTGAATAGGCGTTTTTTGTACAAGAGGCTGACATCCTAGTAAGAGGATATCGCCAAATAGTATAAAGTTTACAATTTGAAAAAGGAAACAAAACAACTATGTGAATAATCCCACTGGGTTCCTAACTCTGCTATCGCCTTTATGTCTTCGAACGTCTCATCGCCTTGCTGCCTAATTGGAGGTGAAGCTGATTGGTCGATGCCGAAATCTTGAGCCAGATAGTTGATGCCGAATTCCGGATGCGAAGTGATCCAATGAGACATAGTGTTACGCTTTTATCCCTAACTTTTGCCTGGACCGCCCTTTCGGGTTTTCAGTCCACCGGGATACCCATTTTTGCCCAAGCCGCCCTTTCAGGTTTTCGACTTGCCGGGTGTACAGATTTTTATTCATTTCATCCCTTATTTTTGCCCGAACCCTTTTGGTTCGCCGGGAAGCCCTTATTTTTTCCTAGGTATGTCAACCTAGCGGGTCTTTTATTTATGCGTAGTATTTTTTCACTATGTCTGCATTGGCGGGGTGAGGAAGGTCGTCACCATCCATGGTGGTTAGGATCATGGCTCCTCCTGAGAACACACGTTTAACCACAAATGGCCCTTCGTATGTAGGGGTCCATTTGCCCCGGGGATCACTTTGAGGAAGGATGATGCGTTTGATTACTAGGTCCCCAACTTGATACTCTTGCGGTCTGACTTTCTTGTTAAATGCCCTGATCATCCGTTTTTGATACGTTTGACCTTGACAGATAGCAGTGAGCCTCTTTTCGTCAATCAGATTTAATTGATCAAGTCGAGTCTGGATCCAATCATCTTCATTCAAGTCTGCATCTTTCATTATCCGGAGAGAGGGTATCTGGATCTCGATTGGCAAGACTGCCTCCATGCCATAGACCAAGGAGAAGGGAGTTGCCCCGGTTGATGTCCTTGCTGAGGTGCGGTACCCATGAAGAGCGAATGGTAACATCTCGTGCCAATCTTTATAGGTCACTGTCATCTTCTGCACAATTTTCTTGATATTCTTATTGGCTGCCTCTACAGCCCCATTCATCTTCGGCCGGTAGGGAGAAGAATTGTGGTGCTGTATCTTGAATTGTTCACAGAGTTCAGTGATCATTTTGTTATTGAGATTGGTACCATTGTCCGTAATGATTCTTTCCGGGACTCCGTACCGACAGATCAAATTATGCCGGATGAAACGTGCCACGACGCTCTTGGTTACTGTGGCATAGGAAGCTGCCTCAACCCATTTCGTGAAGTAATCGATTGCCACCAAGATGAAGCGATGCCCATTGGATGCCGTTGGTCAGATCTCACCGATCATATCGATGCCCCACATTGCGAAAGGCCAAGGTGCCGTTAGGACATTCAAAGGAACCGGAGGGATATGCACCTTGTCAGCATAGATCTGACATTTATGACAAGTTCGGGAGTGTTGGTAACAATCGGCTTCCATTGTGGACCAGAAATATCCTGCCCGAAGGATTTTCTTAGCCATGGTGTGTCCACTGGAATGGGTTCCAAATGTACCTTCATGCAGCTCCATCATAATTTTCTCTGCTTCAGCCTTATCCACACAACGTAGCAGAGTTGAATCATGATTCCGTTTGTAGAGAATGTCGTTGCTGAGGAAAAACTTTGCAGCAAATCTCCTCATGAACTTCTTATCATTGACAGATGCACCTTCAGGGTATTCCTGAGCTTCCAAGTACCTCTTCACCTCGTGATACCAGGGTTTTTCAGTCACCTCCTCAGCCTCGAGTTCGCAGCAGTATGTCGGCTCATCCAACTTCCAGATAATGATTCGGGGAGCCTCATTGTCCCATTTAACTTTGAACATTGAAGACATCGTGGCTAGTGCGTCCGCTAGCTGATTCTCCTCTCTGGGGAAGTGCTCAAAAGTTATCTCTTCAAAGTGGGGAAGCAAGGTCGACACATACTCCTTGTAAGGAATAAGATTCGGGTGTTTCGTATCCCACTCGCCTTTGATCTGATTGATCACGAGAGCGGAATCTCCGAAGACACTTAGAAATTTGATCCTTAAGTCGATTGCAGCTTGTAAACCCATGATACATGCCTCATATTCTGCCATATTGTTGGTGCAGCTGAAACATAATCGGGCGGTGAGGGGAGTATGAGTTTTTTTGGGAGATATGATTACAGCGCCGACGCCGTTACCCAAAGCATTGGAAGCTCCATCAAAATGCATAGACCATCGGGATCCTTCCTCAGGTCCTTCATCCGGTCCAGGTACTTCACAGTCAGTTACCACCATGATGTCTTCGTCCGAAAAATCAAAGTTCAATGATTGGTAATCGTCCACAGGTTGGTGTGCCAAATGATCTGCCAGTACACTTCCCTTAATTGCTTTCTGAGTTGTATACTGGATATCATATTCTGTCAAGATCATTTGCCATCTCGCTATTCTTCCAGACAGAGCGAGCTTTTCAAATATGTACTTGATGGGATCCATCTTTGAAATCAATAAAGTAGTATGAGCCAGCATATACTGTCTCAGCCGGCGAGCAGCCCATATAAGAGCGCAGCAAGTTTTCTCAAGCAGTGAGTAACGAGACTCACAGTCGGTAAACTTTTTGCTCAAGTAATAAATAGCGTGCTCTTTTCGGCCAGACTCGTCATGCTGCCCCAGCACACACCCCATTGAATTATCAAGTACCGTCAAGTATAGTATCAGAGGTCTCCCTTCCACCGGTGGCATAAGAATGGGTGGCTCTTGAAGTTATTCCTTTATCCTTTCAAAGGCAGCCTGACATTCATCGTTCCAGCGTACTACTTGATCTTTCTTCAGTAATTTGAAGATTGGCTCACAAGTAGCAGTTAGATGTGAGATGAATCGGGCAATGTAATTTAGTCGTCCCAGGAAGCCTCTGACTTCTTTCTCTGTTTTTGGAGTCGGCATCTCTTGTATGGCTTTTACCTTGGCAGGGTCCACCTGAATACCTTTATCACTTACAATGAAACCTAGCAATTTTCCGGATCTTACCCCAAAGGTACATTTGTTGGGATTCAACCTCAGCTTGTATAATTTGAGTCGGTAAACAACTTCCTCAGATGGTCAAGGTGCTCCTCCTCAGTTTGAGACCTTGCAATCATGTCATCAACGTATACCTCAATCTCATGATGGATCATATCATGAAATAAAGCAACCATGGCACGTTGATAGGTTGCCCCAGCATTTTTCAATCCGAATGGCATGACCTTATAACAGAAGGTGCCCCACTGAGTCACAAATGTAGTCTTCTCCATATCTTCTGGAGCCATCTTGATCTGATTATACCCTGAAAAACCATCCATGAAGGAGAACACCTTGTGTTGGGCTGTATTGTCAACAAGGACATCAATGTGAGGTAGGGGGAAGTCATCCTTGGGGCTGGCCCTGTTCAGGTCCCTGTAGTCAACACACATTCTGACTTTACCATCCTTCTTCGGCACTGGCACTACATTGGCAACCCACTGGGGGTAAGAAGTCACTGCAAGGAACCCGACATCAAACTGCTTCATAACCTCGGCCTTGATCTTTTCAGACATCTCCGGACGCATCCGTCAGATTTTTTGCTTTACCGGAGGGCAATCTTCTTTGGTTGGCAGGTGGTGAACTACAATGTCGGCATCCAAACCAGGCATATCTTCATAGGACCAAGCAAAAATCTCCATGTAGTTTTGTAGCATCTGGATCAATCGTTGCTTCACGCTGAGCTCTAGATTGGCACCAATCTTGACCTCTTTCCTATCTGTCTCAGTACCCAGGTTAATCGTCTCCACAGGCTCTTCATGTGGTTGAATAGCTCTCTCTTCCTGGAGTAGCAGTCTTGCGAGTTCACCAGGTACTTCGCAATCATCTTCACCTTCGTCTTCGGCCAAGTTGATCGGATTTTCGAAGTCATAACTGGCAGTAGCAGAGCTGTTACCAGTGAGATCCAGGGTGGATTGAAACCTGTATAAGTGAGTGTGTGTAAATATAGCTGTTTTGCAATATATATAACACAGACAGGAAAGGAGCACAAGATTTGAAATGCAACAAACGTCCAATGTTTTGATTGATGATATATGAAAATGTCATACAAAAAGCCCTCACAAATGGAGCTACGATGCCCCGGGTAGGACACCGAGCCAACAAAGTTTTAACATATTGTTTGTTACAAATTGAAAATCAAAAGAAATTAATTACTGCGTGACAAATGTGATAGGGGTAAAATCCTTTGCCGTCCAGTTGCTCGGTCCGTCGCTGGCAGTCGGGTAGATCCAACTGTCAAACTCTGCTTCCTCTACATCTTCCTCGATAGCATTCACCCTTGAGCCGGAGATAAACACCGGAGCCTTTCTGATCTTCTCTTTGCGCACAGCCTTCTGAGCCTTTGCAGTAAAGCCTAGCCCAAATTTGTCGTTCTTCTGAGTGAAGTCAGGAAGCTGACCCCAGTTTGCACAATCGCCTTTCTGAACCACAGCCCGGGCATCCCTTAGGGAAGCCATCTTCAAGGAAACATTCTCTTCGACCGCTGTCTCTGCTTCTGCTGAAATTGGATGTACTTCCTCGAAATGCTGAAAGGGGGTTCCAATAAACTCCCCATCCATCTCAATGTATCGGAAGGAATTCAAATGGCTCACCATGTACTCCTCTTCTCCTTGCACAGTGACGATCTTCCCCCTAACGGGATACTTCAGCTTCTGGTGCAAGGTGGAGGTCACTGCCCCAGCTTTATGGATCCAAGGTCGACCCAGTAGACAAGAGTACGATGGACGTATATCCATCACATAAAAGGTAGAGTCAAACACTTGGGAGCCCACACGAATAGGGATGTTAACTTCTCCATGAACCATCCTTTTGGAACCGTCAAAGGCCCTGACGATGATATTGCTGGGTTTCAACTCCAGGCCTTCATAATCCAGACGGTCTAAAGCCTTTTTCGGTAGAACATTCAAGGAAGAACCAGTATCCACCAATACATGTGCCAGAGTAGTGCCCCTGCATTCAATAGAGACATGCAGGGCATCATTGTGGTCTCTCCCTTTCGCGGTCAGATCAGCATCTGAAAAACCCAAGTCATTGTCTGCTGTCAGATTCGCTATGCAATCAGTGAACTGGACTGCAGACGTCTCCTGCGGCACATGGGCCGTCTTGAGAAATGAGATCAAAGCCTTAGCATGGGCCTCGGAGCATAGCAATAAGGAGAGCAGGGAGATCTTGGAGGGTGTATGCCCCAACTGCTCGACAACATTAAAATCACTCTTCTTTATTATTTTCAGAATCTCCTCCATTTCTTGTCGGGAGGCCTCAGCATTTATGGGTATTGGTGCCTCCATCCGGGCAGGCTCTTCTTCAATCCCTTTGCCCCGAGCATTTGATGACTCGGCAGCAGGGGAGACAACTTGATCAGCAGCAGGAACAGGTAAACTTGTAGGTTTTATAAGGAGGGGTTTTCGAATAGCGGGCGGTGCAATGTCAGGCGAGAAGAGCCTGCCACTGCGGGTGACCTTGGCTGGACCAGTGATATCGCAGATACTGGCGCCAGTGTCGAATTCTTGTTTGATTCCATTTACATACACGTCTGCCCCATAATGCCAGGGGACAGCTTTATCAGACACGTAGGGGAGAGGCCCCGGGACAGTAATAATCACAGGTGCAACAGTCATGATTTGAACAGGCTTCTTCGGGAGAGCCTTGATTGGATTTTTGAAGATGGTAATCACAGAAACTTCTTTCATCGGAACCAACTGAACAACAGACTTTTTGAATAGAATTTCCTTGCTATCCATTAGGCCTTGGACGCCTAACCTCAGCAGGGGACAATCAGATAGGGAAACAGCACAGAATAGGCAACCTTCACCGCAACCCGGAAATAAACCGGCCCGCAGTAAGTTCTTCTTAACAGTCTTCAGAGGGGTGACAACTTCATTTACCGAGACAGCGTACATTTCTTCTTCGATGGAATTTACTCTATGCTGGGGCATAGGAGCAGTTACAACATTTGGTCTCTCCGGCGCTTCAAACTGAATTTCCTTTGCGTCGATCAGATCTTGCACTTTGTTTCTCAAGGCCCAGCAATCATCAGTAGTGTGCCCGGGACTATCAGAATGATAAGCACACCGGGCATTTGGGTTATATTTAGGAGACGCAGTGTTGACGACTTTAGGAGCTTCTTTGAGGGTCACCAGGTTGGTGGATAACAGTTGAGGTAAAATTTGAGATAAGGTCATACTCAGTCGGGTATACTGCCTCTTGGGCCTTTCGCTTCTTTGTTGATTGTACTGCTGAGGAGCAGCAACAGGTTTTGAAATGACCAAAGCATTGACGGCTTGGCGATTTTCGGGCTTGACTTGTCTTCTAGGACCATAGACGGCACTTGCTTCTTTCTTAAACGGCCTCTTCTCAGCACTTGTGGAGGCAGCCTTCTGTATCTTGCCTGACCTGATGCCAACTTCAATTCTTTCTCCCGTCAATATTAAATCTGTAAACCCAGCGGAGGAGTTACCAACCAGATGATTGAAAAACGGACCAGACAACGTCCCTAGAAACATATCAACCAGCTCCCGATCAGTCAATGGAGGCTGCACCCTGCCAGCCAAATCTCTCCATTTTTGAGCGTACTCTTTGAACCCTTCACCCGTTCCTAGAGACATACCCTGAAGTTGGGTACGTGTAGGAGCGAGATCAGAATTGTATTGGTATTGTCTGTAGAATGCGGTTGCCAAATCTTCCCAGTGCCGGATGCTGGCTCCATCTAATTGGTAGAACCATTCAAGCTGTGACCCTGAAAGGCTATCTTGGAAGAAGTGAATCCAGAGGTTCTTATCCGCCGTGTAAGGTTGGATTTTCCTTACATACGACCTCAGATGCAGCTTTGGGCAGGAGACCCCATCATACTTGGCGAAGGCAGGCGCCTTAAACTTGTGTGGAATTACTACTCCAGAAGATAACCCCAAATCTCCGAAATCCAGCCCCGGCACATTCTGAATTTCCATGGCGCTCAAGCGGTCCTCTAATTGCTTGTATCTGTCAGCAGCAGGTGGGTATTGTTCGTCGTTATAGTCCGTCTCGTTGTCGGAGACTGCGGGACTAGGAGCTCCTCCCCCTTGGGGACTGTTTTTCTCGGCAGAAGAAGTGGTTGGATCAGCTTCATTGTGGAGTGTGTTCCCAAATCTGCGTCCGGTGTTGAACAATGCAGTCCTCTTTTTCTTCTTCTTCTTCAGGAGTAGAGTCTTCAACTCTTGCTGACCTTGGGCTAGGCTTAGGACCATTTCTTGAAACTGTGCACTTTGGGCCTGAAGGGCCTTGATTGCCTGCTCGCTGGATGAGTCTGGATTCATGATGACTGTGCACACAAACAGCGAAGAAAATTAAGCAACCTGTGAAATAGGGTACCTGCTATGCATATGGTGCAATGGAATGCGTATGTTTTATGTTTTCAAAGACAAACAAGATTCAACTTTGTAGACAAAAAGGGAAACACACTTCATTAGATTAAAATTTTCAATTGTTCAACAATTTGCCCTTAGGCATTACAGGAATGAAAAATACGGAAAGGAAATAAAACTACAAAAGGAAACATCCACAGCTCATCAATGCTCCCATGGCCTCTTTTTTTCAGTGCTGATGTAGTTGTTCAGGACCCGTTCTTCCTCCAATTGCTTAGTCAGCCTCTGGATCTTCCGCTCCTGCTCGTTGAATTTCTCTCTATAGAAATCCCGTTCTTCCTTTAGCTGCGCCCAAGATCTCTTCATGGTGTCAAAATCAGTAGGTATCTGAGGAGGGAGGACAGTTGGAGGAACCCCATCTTCATCAGGAGATTCAAGAATGAGAGGTCTAACAGCTTCGTAGGGCATACCTAACCTTTGAGCACGGACGCGGACCCATTTGCAATAGGGCTCCATTGGTAGAGAAGTCTTTGGTCCCAACTCATGTGGGTCAGCTTTGTGAATTCTGTCCCAAGCTTTAATGAATCCTTGGCGTAGTTTGTCACTGTCTGCCTGAAACTCAAAATGGAAGTGAGGAACCAGCATTTCATGAGGCCCATCTCCTCTGGCTCTTCCAAACTGTCGGAGAGCTAAGCACGGATTGTAAGAGATTCCTCCTTGGATACCAATCAGCGGAACATTAGGGTATTCTCCGCAACGGTCAATAACAGCTACCTCATCCAAACCTCTGAGAGTCCAGGTGATGTCATTATCGGTGAGAGACATTAACCTCCGAGCCCAGCCTTTTCCTTCTTCATTCTTCAGCACAAACTTAGGAAGGTGCGAAATAAACCACCTTACTAGCAAAGGAGCACAACACCACGGAGTCCCCCGTTTTCGAGCAGTACGAGCATAGAGTTGTTGTAGAATATCACCCAAAAGAGTGGGTACCGGATTCCGAGACATGAAGATCTTTATGACATGGACACTGATAAAAGTGTCAGGGTTGGGAAACAATACCAGACCGTAGATCAAAAGAGCCAGAATATCCTCGTACGCCTTGAAGTCCAAGTCATTCCAGAAATCATTAGCCTTGCCAACCAGAAATTTGACCAAAAAGCCCTTGATCCCATTTCTAGTCTCCCAGTTGGATAATACCTCTTCTTTGGTCAAGGGGAGAATTGCAGCAATCTCTTCAGGCCTAGGAGTCTTTTCCAACCCAGTGAATGGAGTTTGTTCCAAGACAGGGATCCCAAGCAAATAAGAAAATTCTTCCAGGGTAGGAACCAGCTGGAAGTCTTGAAAGGTGAAACAATGGTACAGAGGGTCATAAAACTGGGTCAGAACACTTATCAGTTGTTGGTCCCATTTTGCAGTGACCAAGCCAAGGAGAGAACCATGTATGTTGATGAAGGAGGTAGTGTTTGGAATCTTTCCAACCAGATCCTTGAGTAAAACTGGTGGTTGAACAAAGTTGAGCCGGACAGTATTTCTTCGCACGGGCATCATGATGTCCTACAAAACAGAGCAAAGATGAAACCTTTTTTGTCTTTGAAATGGGTTAGTCCTTTATACAGGATGCATGCAATGGTATGATGGCATGATGCTATGATGAAGCACACCACAAGTATTCACATAGGCAAATAAGGCACACAAGTCACACAAGACACCCTTAGGTTTCAGGCCAGCATGAGTTTCAGGTATTACCCTCTTTTGGTTTTGTTGGTTAAAACCTGTCCTATCAAAAGTAACCGGGTTCTAGAGGATCTCAAATCATTGGCTACCCTCAATCGGTCATAACTCCAGCATCGCAATCTTTTCTCGCGGCCAGAACCATCTCGAGAGTTTAGCCTCAATGAGTGTAGCATACTGCTACTGTCCTAATAGCCAAGTTGGTCAATTTAGGGTTCTAAGGTTGGTTGGTGTTTAATGACCCCTTAGAAGACCTATACTCTCCCCGTTACAACACAAGGGATATAGGTACAGACTAAGATGCCACACCAACGTAGCCACTGCTTCACCCATGTCGGTCTACGCCGGACAGGTCCCTCATAGATTATGCTATCTAAAAAGGGTATATCCCAGATCCGGGTTAGGATCTATGAACTCCGATGCAAAGCCCACAAATATAAAAGCAAACAAAGCAAACAATTGAAAACAAAGGTGATCTAAGCCCTAAGGTTACTCCACTTTTAAAAGTTTTCCCCAGCAGAGTCGCCAGTTCTGTGATACGGTGGGAGAACTGACTTGAGGTTTTGCGTTTGTTTTCGCAAATGTTTCGGTTGAGCAAGAGTCGCCACCGACTTTTTATTTTATCCTAAGGAAAGGTTAAAAAGCACAGCAAAAAACCTTTGAGATGTTTTCTTGGGTTCGGGGAGTAGATTATAGAAAGGGAAGGTATTAGCACCCTTTCTATCCATGGTTATCCATGGGCTCTTAGTTACTTGCTTTAGATCACTTGCCTTTTGTTTTCAATTGTTTTAAATGGTGCTTGAGTGTGTGGGTTTGAAAATGTTTTGAAAAGAGGCCAATGTGGTGGCAACCTTTGTAATGATCCATGTGGGGATGTATACAAAGATGTATGTCTTTTAAAAAAGTTTTCATTTGTTTTTGAAAGTTGTTTTGAAAGTGATGTGTGATTTTGAAATTAGGCAAGTGTTTTGGTTTTGCAAGTTTGATTCAAGTAACTAAGAGGTTATCTACTCCTAAATTTCTCAAAAGATTATTGTTATGTTTTAACCCTTTTAACAAGTTTGTTCCACCATTGTATTTGGTGGACAATCTTGTGTTAGGATGTGAGAGGGACAGGCGCGGGTCATCGTTTAGACCATAATTGCAACGGCGTTAAATGTCTTTGGGCAATTTTCTTTAAGGGACTCGATCATTTGTTTTTATTTGTTTTGAAAAGTTTTATCGAGGGACTATGATCATTCAAACTGTTTGCTTTGCCCAAAGAAGTTCAACATGCAATATGGCCCTTTTATTTGAAGGCAACAAGTGGAATACCCTAGGGGGGGCAAGTGTGATTTGTGTGTCCATTTTCATGCTTGTTTATCTTGTATTAGGTCAAACTATTTTTTTATCGTTTTTTCGCATACAAACCCTAATTCTAACATGTTATCATTAGAAAGCAATAAAGTGCGAAATTAAAATTACTAAGCTATTACAAAACCAAATATGGGAAGGGGGGTACAATTGTTCAAATGGGGATATGGACAAGAATTTAAATCTAAATTATTACACCAATTTGAATATTTGCAATTTAATCAATGTACAAAAATTAAATAAGAATGTAAGATGCACAAAAATGTTTTGTATATGTACGAAAAATATTATTTATATAAAAGAGAAAAGAAATAAAAATTATATTATTTTTTGGAGTATTTTGAATTTAGGGCAAAAACCCTAGTTTTAAGAAAAATGTATTATTATCTAATTTAATACAACTATTTATTTGTCATTTATAAAAATAAAATAATAATGAAGTATATTATGAAAAAAAAAAGTATTTTTGTATCAAATATTAATAAAGTGAAAAATTCAAGTATTTTCATATTTTATCTTAAATATATTAATAAACATATATATATACATATATTAATTTCTTAAATATGCATTATACACAAAATAAATATTTATTTAATATTTTAATAAAATAAGTAAAAAGAGTATTTTTTGTGTGAAATATTTTCAGAAGGTAAATGAAAATAAAAATGTATTTACACTATTTTTTCTATTTATTCTAATAATAGTATATATATATATTTATATGCAAACAAAAGAAATAAATCAAATAAATATGCCATATATTCAAAAAATGATGGAAAAAATATTTTTAATTTTTTAATGCCATGAGAAAAAATAAACAAAGTCAACCAAAAAAGAAAAAGTCAAAAAGAGTCAAAAATGAAGCCAATGGGCTCAGGGGGTGTAAACATGGAAACAGGGTGTGAAAAGAAATAACACAAAAGCCCAGCCCAATGATCATTGTCTTCAACCTCCAGCTCAAACATTTGAAAAACGCGCGCCCCTGTTCTTCAATGTCTAACTCCTGATTCCTGGCTTTTCAGCAAAAACTCATAACACAAGAAATGCTCAGCATGAAGAGACGGTTCTAACCATATAAAGAACTTGACCTATCTCTCTAAGATGAGGGAGAATTTCTCCTCCCCCAAATCCTAACCTAGTTTTTCATCAATGTTCAGAACCAAAATTCTCTCTACTCAGGCAAAAGAAATGAAATGTAAAGATATGTACATGTTCAGGGCTATGAGTAGGACCTTGTTTCTTCACAAACTTAAGACTAAAGATGCATGATAAGAGAGATACGAGTTCAAAGTTTTACCTGTGCAGTTGAACTTCAATCTGGAGAATGAGGAACTTCTAGTGCAAGGTAATGATTGGAAAAGCTTCCTTGAGGTCCAGGGATGCTTTTTCAATGCTTACTTTGTCTTGAAACTTCTTGTATCGAGCTGTGGAACTTCAACTGCAAAAGGAAAAAATGAAAATGGTGGAAACTGTTAGAGTGATTACAGGTCAGGTTTTAGGCCATGGTTAGCTTGCATATGTTGTAAGGAAGGTGTATGAATTGTTTTTGGTGAGAATGCTCGAGGGAAGTGGGAGTTTGCACTCAATCTGCAGGGGTTCCCCTGTTTGTGCAGTTTCAAGGTGATTTTGAGATGGAGGATGCTTGAGAGGTTCAGGACTCGTGCCAAAGCTTGGGTATGTTCTATGGAATGTGTTTGATAGCTTTTGTGTTGTGTGTCTATGCTGAAGAGAGAGTTGGCATAAGTTATGGACCTTTCTTCACACTTAAGCTACAAAATGCAACTTGACTCTCTAGGTCAGTACAGGCCCTCCCACTATGCTGCTATCCCTTGCCTTGATCAGTGCAATTTGCTTACAAACTTGTGCCAAGAAGATCTTGATTGTACCACTTGGATTGCAAACTTGACATAAAGTTCTTCTTTTCAAGAATGGAAATAGTGCTTTTTCTAGTTTAGGCTTAATTCCTTGTGTAATGACCAAAGGCTTAGAATAACAACTTGGTTCAATGGTTTTGCATTAAATTAAGGAGTGTAATTTGGTTTAAGGACCTGTAAAGTAGCACAAACTATGCTGAGTTCAAATTTGCAAAGTTTATGAACATGTTTTGATGAAGAACAAAAGTGAATTCTTGCCAACTTGTGAAATTCGAATCTCTCAAGTTATGAGGTTGTTTGATGAGTTCTTGGACATTTTGGAAAGCTTGGAATGTGTACTACAATCCATCTTTGAAATTCAAATTAAAATTCCAAGTGGAAGGGTATGAAAAGTGGCTTTGAAGTGGGGTAGAAAACCTTGTCAAAATAGGTTAAAATTTCACTAAGTTAAAAATGGTTTAGTGCCCTTATTCAAAAAATTGTAACTTGAGATACAAGCTTCAAATGAGAAAACTTTGTGAATCAAAGTTGTAGATTATGCAACAAGCTACAACTTTCATGTTTTGACTTTTGTTTGAATCCAAATGGATCATGGTGAAAAGATGGAGCAAAGTTGGGAAAAAATTAGGGTTTTTCATAACTTAGAAAAATTCTAAGTTATGAAAAATTCCATTTTCAAACCCTAATTTGCATTTTGAGATTTCTTGGTGAACAATTTTCATGATTTGGCAAGTTTTGATGAAAAATGAATCTTGACTCTTGATTTTGACCAAAAAGTCAAAGTTTGACTTTTCAGTATACAGTCAAAATTGATCAATTGACTGGGAAATTCAACTGTCAACCTTGTGTACTTGGGATCTTTTGAGCTTGATGAATGTGTCAAGACCATTTCATTGAGTCCTTGAGTCCATATGTGAGCTTGATTTGCCATTGGCTAGGTCAAACAGTCAAAAATTGCCTTTGTGCAGTCAAAACCCTAAAAATGACCATTTTGCCCTTTTGGTGATCTGATCAAATTTCTTGTGGAATTGTGATCCAAACTTGATCAAATGGTCCATAGGAGTTCATAATGTTGATGTGGGTCAAATTTCATGAGATTTGACTGTCAATTGGCCACAGTTGACTTTTTCCCCAATACAGTTGATTTCTAGGTCATCTGTCTAATTGACTGGGCAAAACTTGGAATCAAGACTTGAAACTTGGTATGGAGAAACTTGGGAGTCCAATATGAAGCATGAAAGTCATCTTAGGCATTTTAGGTCAAAACATCCTTAGGCAAACACAAACCCTAATTTGAGTCCACAGTGCAAGGAGAAGTCTTGAGCAGGGGAAACCCTAACTGGATCTTGATCTTCAAAGGTCTTGTGATGAGAAAATGTTGAGGAAATGGGAGGGCAAATTTTGGGGTACAACACGAACACACAAGGACCCTCGCGAAACATTTATATATAGGACAACTCTATTCGCTATTTTTGGTCATTGCAGTTTGTGGGGGTTAAAAACCCCCACTATCTAACTTTGTTTTTACAGGCACAACGAGGACGATGATGTGTTGTTGATATGCTATTGGTCCGTTTAAAATAGCGCGCGTGATTTTGTTGTTTCCAGCATAATTGTTATTTTATATATATTATATTCGCTTGTTATTCTAAATACAAACGCGTGCAAGTGGCTTGGTGGATGATGCGCTGGCTGGTGGTCATTGGGACCTGGGTTCGAATCCCAGGTCCACCCAAAACTTCTATATTATTTTTCTTAACATAATTGTGTGCAGGTTTCCAAAAGGAGTTTACCATGTGCCTCAAACATCAACATGCCATGTGTCTCCTAGCTTGAATCATGTGGCCAAAGATGAGGGATCATGGTACTCCCTAGTCAACCAACGCCTGGCCAATCAAAGAAAGTCAAAGCAGGCTGAAGAGCTTAATGGGCCAGAATTGCTAACAAACCTCCAAAGATGGGCCAACACCCCCCCTGGTTTCTTTTTATTTTTTTTATATTCTTTCCATTTAATTATTTTACTTTTAATTATTATTATTATTATTTAATTAACTCATAAATTAATTATTTTCATAATAAAATTCAGAAAAACCAGAAAATAAAATATTTTTATTATTATTAATTTCACCTTTAATTTATTATTTTTGTAAATAAATGTAATTAATTAATTTAGTTGTTTTAATTAGGTTAACTTTAATTATTTTCATAACAAATAAAATAAATTAGAATTAGGGTTTTCTTGACAATTTTAATTTCTTTTATTTTATTTTATTAAAGACATAAAAAACTAAAAAATACTTTTTTTTTCTTTTAATTAATTAATTAATTAGAATTAGGTTTACTTAATGCAAAAAAGGACCAACATCCATTCTTTTCTCAAAAAGGGTCAAAACCCTAAGGACTTCTCCGATTTAACTTTATCGCGCACATATTATTTTTGATCATATTTATGTAATTGCTCTGAGAATGTAATAGCATAATTAGAACTTTTTATCGCTTTCTTTATTTTCTCGCATTTACTTTTCAAGGGTTGTTTTTGGCGATGTAAATACCCGATGCCTTGTAATAGCGTAGATTTACTTTCCGCAACTATTAACTGCTATGCATGACAAGACTTGTATGAAATTAAAATCAACTCATAGCTCACCATAACTTGTGCAAAGATAACTTAATTGAAACCTGACACACTCGCACATGCCACTCTTAGGGTACGCCTCACTTGGTTGCCTCGACGTGGTCATTGAGTATAGGGTGTTTTAGAGGTCACCCGCTTGTCTAAAGATCCAAGTTGCCTCGAAACGGTTGCCTCGGATAAAAAGGATCTAGGACATTAGGGTTACCGCTAAGGCGTCCTACTATTGCTTTGGTGACCACACATGTCCCTATAATCGAATTGACCCGAATAACTCCAACGACAATGCTACCTACTTCTCAATAGTGGGATAGTACTGTCTAAAGGACATTTACACAGCTTAATTTCTTTTGAGTAGGTAGAGGTTCTAAGGTACTTGCTCTTTCAAAATAAAAACAACTTTTCGCACTTACACTTTTCTGACAAAAGTTTTCAAACAAACACTTCATACACTCTTGAGGACTGATACAAGAGTCAAAACGAAGTTTTCAAACAAACTTTTTCAAAACCCACAAACACAAGAAAAGCAAACATTTTTGAAAACATAGTGAGCAAGTACCTAAGAGCCCGTGGATAACCACGGATAGAAAGGGTGCTAACACCTTCCCTTTCTATAATCTACCTCTCGAACCGAGAAACATCTCGAAAAGGAATTTTGTTGTGCTTTTGTCCTTTCCTTGTTGGAGAAAATAAAATACGGTGGCGACTCTTGCTTACCGCGACATTTTGCAAAAACAAACGCAAACGCGAACCAGCATTCCAAAACAGTCAGTTCTATTTCCACCGATCACACACGCCATCACCCAGGTCGACCTCCTCCAATGGATATTGTGATTTCATCTCCAAAATATTATCTCTTGGGTCTTTCTCAAACTCCAAAGGCTCTTCTTCATATATGCAGTCAAGCCTTTGGCTTTCTGAAGCTGTTGTTTGGCTTGGTTCTCCAAGTTTTTCCACCATAATGGTTTCATGCGCCATACTTGAAACATTTCCATCCTCTAAGGCCAAATTTATCCTGCTTTTGACCATATAGGCCAAAATCCTTTCCAGAGCATTCGACTCAGGCATCATTATGAGTTTGCTCTTCCCACCCTGTGGGTTCAAACTTCCCTTTTGTAGTTGGATACATATCCAACTTTTCTTGGTCCCAAATGAAACCATGAGTGAAGTGTAAGGTTAGAAACTTGATTGCATCAGGATGTGACTTGAACACTGCATCTTCAGGGTTGCATGGAGGTATGGTAGCTAATGCCTTGTCAAAATTCTTCTTATTGACCATATTCACATCAGTCGTAAAATAATTCTGATCAGCCTCAATGTTCTCCATAATCCCATATTGATGCCATATGGATAAGCATTTATGTAGCGTTGATGGTATTTCCCCATTGCCATGTACCCACTCACGTCCTAGCAACAAATTACAGTTCGTTTTGGACGCAATCACCATAAACAATGTTGGCCTTGAAGTCGAGACGATTGAAAAATTCACTTGAATCACGCCTAGTATGTGACTTATTTTTCCTTCATAGTTCGACAGAACCATATTATGTGGTTTGAGGTCAGTGTCGAACTTGCCAATCCTTTTCAGCAATGATTGTGGCATCAAGTTCACAGCAACACCATTATCAACAAACACTTTATTCACAGAGAAACCATCAACTTTATCCCTTATTAACAAAAGCTTGAAATGATACATCATATCATATGTAAGCTTCTCAAACATAGCATGTTGTTCTTCCACCACCCCATTATTCATGACACAGTAGCATAGAGTTTTCTGGCCCGCTGATTCTTCGCACATGGCTTCTTCTTCATCCCTATACGCTTCTGACGCGAAACATACTCATTAGGCAGGACCAACACAATATTACAGTGAATAATCAAGCCATCTTGCGAGCCATCTTCAAATTTGTCATATAATTCACAGTCCATGTTGTCATCATCAGGATTTTTAACTTTCGCTGGCGGCATACTCACAACCAGCATTAATAACCTCTCTTTTGCTGGTCGGCGACGCATTTCCTTATGAGCGCACCCTTTGATGGAGCAACTTTTGATGCCACTTCTCTTGCAACTTTTTTGTTTCTCTGAAACATTCTCCATTAAGTCTTCGTCATAGAATTTTTCCCTTTGTATGTGGGAGGAACATGATACTTCTTTAAGGTGATATCAGCTTCAACAAAGAAAACATTTATATGTATTATGACCCAAAGAATTATGATACTTGCTGAAACCTCTTTTTTGTTTCTGCTTTATTGGTGGATTTTTACTTCCTGGAGGCACTATAATCTGACCATCTGAAACTAAAACATCAAATATTTCATCATATTTCAACACATCAAAAATATATGTTTTAGTATTAAATATATCATTTTTTGGTTCTTCGACCGTTTTTCCTTTTGACGGTGTTATAGGTTTACATGCATATGAAGGTCTGGCTTTTAACTCAGCCACATTAACTTCTCGTTCTTCCATGCATTCATCCTCAAACTCTACATAATAATCTTCTGTATCTATATAGGCCACTTTGCCTTTTCTATGATCCTTTAAAACTCTAGCTTTCTCTGTTTTCAAACTTTTGACGTATCGAACCTTATCAGCTAGTTGAGACATGTTTATGATAAATTGAGTATCAAATTTATTTCTAATAGAATAATCTAAGCCCCCGTCGGCAATTTCGACCAGCTCATGTTCAGGAACTCTAGTAAAGCATCTAGACTTTAAGACCCTAAACCTATTCAAATAATCCTCCATTGACTCAGGCGGCCTCCTCTTGATTGAGGATAACTCTTTCAAACTTATCTTAGGCTGACCAACATAAAATTTCTCATAAAATATACCATCAAGTTGATCCCAAGTGCATATAGAATTTGGAGTCAATGTCGTAAACCAAATAAAAGCATTTTTGGTCAATGAATTAGGAAAATATCTTAATTTTAAACCCTCGTAATTGGTGATATCGCCAGCTTCTATTTTGTACCTAGCGATGTGTTCAATGATCGACTCATTGGCATCACCAACAAACTTGGTAAATTTAGGTACCTTACATCCCCTAGGTAATTCTGTCTGTCGAATATAATCAGGTAAAGGCGACGAATAATTAGGCCTTCGAAGGCTAACATTCACCCCATACCGTGTTAACACTTCTTCTACTATATTCACTATGTTATTACATCCAACAATGGCATTTCTTAACACTGGATCATCATCTTGGTTCCTCTTAACTACAATTGGCCTAAGTTCATACTGTTCAATAAATTCTTCCTCTTCATAAGTGTGTGCTTCCACTCTTCGAGGTATAAAAGGAGGCTCATTGTTGCCTCCCTCTAGTTCTTCAAAAACTCTTAACGGCCTGTGGCGCATTTGGGTTGGTTGGACCCCTAATGAGTCGATCGATCTACCTATTTGGTCAATTACAAGATTGAGGGCCACTCCCATTTATCGATTTAAGATATTTACTAACTCTAAATTACTCTCATCCATCTGTTGACTTAAAGCCATGATATAAGTAGTATTCAAAGATGGTGCCGACTGAGGGACGTAACCAACACCACCTGGTCGGCCACCTGAGACATAACTGCATTGGTTTCAAGTGGCCACTGTGTTTTCTGTATATGTGGCCGGGTTTGATTGTAACCTAACCATAATGGAATAAGGCATACCATATTGGTAAGGGGCGAATGGTGATATCCAATGCCTAGGTTCTGTCATTGTGACTGTTGTCGCTGAACTATGAACAACGGTCGATCTCACAAGAGATAAAATTATTGCGCTTTGAGTTGTGGCACTCACTGGTATGACGTCCATATTATGTAGAAATTTGCATATGTGTAGTGTTTGTGTCGGAGCGTCGCATTTTAGACTTCGATAAAAGTTTACCACTTCTTAAATTCATACACACACAAACTAAACTATAAAAAACTGTAAAACCACACACAAATACGAAATTATTAGCACTGTCACACCGGACGTGCCAATTTGTTTACCTCTGATTTTGGTAAACAAGGATGGTCTCTTAACAAAAAGTTTACTAGCGAGATCGACCATGGAATCTCAATATAGTGCTTCAGTTTTCGAGTATTTTCACAAAGTATGTTGAAAATGGTTCGTTCGACTTGTGTCAAACGAGTTTATAAGCAATAAAGCAGGATTTGTAAAATAAAATAAAAGACGTTTTAAACTCTATAAATAAATGACATAACATTAAAATAGTTGAAAATGGGTTGATTCAAACGTACATTGCCCTAGCTTGACTCATTTCGCCCGTTCCCTTGGATACTCTGAGTGACTAGCGTGTAGGAATGTGAAATTTTGAACCTTTAACACTATGCACTAAGTGCTTTATTTATAATACACAGAAATAACTACTTTCTAGCGGGCTTCACTTCTTTGTACGCCACATGTCTCTTGTAACTTCTCTTCATGATCCCATGTTCTCCATTCCTGCTGTCGAACCCATGTTCTCCATCCATAACACTTTGCTTTGCTAGTTATGCACTCTTTAAGCTTTTTTTAATGTTCTTGGGCTTAATTCATTCCTCATGAGATATCTTTTCTGGTCGATTGCATCCACAAGTCCACTTGACTATTTGTGAAATCTCTCTCGGTCGTCTGCTTCTGTAGTCGACTTCCTATAATTAAAAGTTCTCAAAGAACCTTTTTAACTTTTGGTTAGATTTGAATCTGTGTGAAAATCTTAGCCAACAGGTGGATTTGTTGTTGGCATCAGTAGATTATTTTGAGACTGCAAATTCATAATGGATACCAATCAATTACACCAAACTTATCTAATTAAAGGACATTCAAAACAATAATAATAATAACAAAAGTTACCTGATTTTCGGCCATAGAAATGGAAAAGGATGCATCAGAACCATCTAGTACTTTGTGAGAAGCCATTTGACTGTAACAATAGATAGAAGGCCATTAATTAGTTTCAAAGTCAAAAGGACTGATTCCAAATTCCAAAATGTTTACATGAGTTCAATACAACAATAGTAAGGAATTCAAGGCCATCATCAGATAAATAATACATAATCAGAAACGAAATCAGACAAGGTACCTGCTTTGATAATGATTGATTAAAATGTTAGAAGCTTTCAAAACCTTCTTCCCACCGCCAAGAACGAATCAAACAAAGTCTAAAAAATTCAGAAAATACATAATCAGAAACGGAAAAAAATTCAACATAACATAATCGAATTGAAAGATGATCGAATTGAAAGATAATCGAAACCGAAAGATAATCGAAACTGAAAAAAGCATTCTTTCGCTTCGTGTTTGATTCGCAACTGAAAGATGAAGTTTGGATTTTGTAACGATTCTGCAGTGCATGCCGCACGATTTGGATATTATTTTGATCTTGGAATGATTCTCTTCAATTTGCGCGATTTGGAACTGAGTTTGGATTTTGGATTTTTTTCACATTCGTACCCTAGTTGTGCAATATGAATGTGGGCACTGAAAGTTTGGAACGATGCAAGCAAGTTTGGACCTTGAAACAATGGGCAGTATATACTTAAAAGTTAAAAAGTTAAAATACTAGGGTATTATGTAAGTTTAGCGTTTTTATTTTTATTTTTTAAAGTCAATCGAACTAAACTGAGTTACATATATTTTTCTCTTGTAGTTTGAATAATTTTTAATATAAAAATCGACTAAACTACATCGCAAACACTCTTAATTTTACCTACCATCCTTCAAGTACTATCAGAATCTCTCATTTTTTCATTATTGCATAAATATTCATAAAAAAATTTGAGGATGGCCAAAAACTAAATTTATGGTATAATTTTTTAAAATTTGTTTTTATATTATCGGAAATTTTGAAATATACTAAAATTTTATGTAATTTATCGGAAAATTTTAAAAATTTTGATAGTGTAAAAAAACAATTTTTCCCGAAAATAAACCACTAATTTTTTTTGAAAAATCTAATAATTTTTTTCTGCAATTTTTAGAAAATTAAGTATTTTCTTAAAATTTCTGGCAAACACAAAAATAAATTTCGAGTTTTAAAAAATAAAATAAAAATAATAACATCATCATTGAAAAGCAAGGGTATCAAATATAAGTATAGGGATGGCAGATTAAATTGTCAAACAATAGTCATATAATGTTACTCGATTGATCATCTAATCTATTTGTTAAAAGTAATACATTTTACGGTCAATAAATTGGCATGTATAGTGGAGCATTAGTTATAGATGGTTTGTGTCAATTTTTTTTAGATAATTCTTAGATGGTTTATGTCAACCAAACTTAACAATCAAAGTATTGGCAATTCTTAGATAATATATAATAGGCTTATTCTTAAAGTTATATATATATATATATATATATATATATAAAATCTCTGTGCCATTGCTTGCTTTGCCTGTGATAATGTTAGTTAATAATTTGAAAAAAATGAATAAATTAAAAGAAATCACAACTTTCAGAGCATGTGTCTGACACTGAATAAACATGGTTTTTTTCAAGAAGTGTGCTTGCTACATATTAATTGTAGCAATGAATTATTGAAAATGTTTAACTTTAATCATTTGTTGTTTAAAAAATTATATTTATGATAGATTGCAAGATTTTTAAATTATGGTCGAGGTTGCATTGCGGTCCCGTACAGATTTGCAATTTTGGTCGGTAACAAATGGACCATCGACTTGTTGAATTAATTCATATAAATCAATCATTGTAGAGATAATTATCCGATAAATTAAATTCTACTATAATTATATTAACTTAACTTATAATTTATAAAATTACGGGTTAAATTCTACTATAGTTATCAATAAAATCTCTCTTTTATATATAATAAATAATTGGTTAATATGAATAATAAATTAAACGGGCTTGGGTCAAAACGTAGATGATGTGTCTTTGGGCCCAATTCAAAAAATAAATTTTAGACCAAATTATATATATATATATATATATATATATATATATATATATATATATATATATATATATATATATATATATATATATATATATATATATATATATATATATATATATATATATATATATATATATATATATATATATATATATATATATATTCTCATTTTGACCTTTGTTTTTCTAAGTCATGTTATTAATATTATTTAAACTCTAGTCTTTTTCTCTTTTTCTACCTTTTTATCTCTATTTTTTTAATTGAGTTCTTGAAAGTTTGGGAATGTGTTTATTTTAATTTTTTAATGGATGGTTCTATTGACGAAAAAAATATTTATGTTAAATCGTTAAATTGTTCTAGACATGTCGTCTCTCACTTTATATGCTTGAAGATCGAGATTGAATCATACATGATTTTGGTTTATTATTTCATCGTTGGTTATGTTATTTGTCATGTATTCCGTTTGTTTCTCTCTCTCTCTCTCTCACACACACTATATATATATATATATATATATATATATATATATATATATATATATATATATATATATATATATATATATATATATATATATATATATATATATATATATATATATATATATATATATATATATATATATATATATATATATATATATATATATATATATATATATATATATATATATATACTTCTCAACTGGTTATAGTATTGGTCACACACAATATTTATTTTTCTTTTTCTTCGTTTTGATTTGTTAATATTTGATTTGATTCGATTCAGTTTTGTTTGAATTTGTTTTATTAATTTGATTTTGCATGACTTAGTTCGAATTGATTTGGTTCAATTTAGAATGACTTTGCTGATTTAATTTTGTTCAGTTAGTTTGATTTTGTTCTTCTGTTTGGTTCATCTTATCTTTATTGTCTCTCCTATTTGATCACTCATATCTCTATTGATTATTATATTTGGTTGTTTCTTTCTCCCTATTTTTTTGTCTATTTGATTACTTTTCTCTCTATTGATTCTCTTGTTTGATTATTTCTCTCTATTGATTCTTCTGTTTGATAGTTGAATTATATAAACTTTTATTGTTTGATTACTCTTCTTTAGTGATTTCTTTATCTGCTTTAATCGATTTGATCTTTCTTTTTGGATGCTCCTCCTCTCTATGTTGACTTCTCATTTTAGCTTCTTCGAATTCCTAAGAGCCACAAGTCACTTACATTACACATTTAATGGCCATAATTTTTTTCGCCTCCCATATAAGTCGAGATGGAATTCAAGTAAACTATTTATGAATGATTAATAGTGAATTTCTTCATAATTTCATAGAAAATTTGATACCAAATTTGATTACTAACACCATTTTTCCATCTCTTGGATAACATATAAATGATAGTAATCATAACATGATAAACATGATCATTTATCCAATGATCACTATGTTCATTCCAAACATAGAAAAGTAAGTTGTAACACACTACCATTTATGATAAATGATAATAATAATTGAAATTTAAACAATAAAATGATTACTAATAACAATATACAAATTTGAATATAAGGATGGTTTGACTGAGTGGTATAAGGTGTTAGATTTATGCTCTATTTCAAAAGAGAGTGGGTTCAGATCCCATAACTGTTATTGTTTTGATTTTTTTGGAGTTCCATTCGTTCCTTTATCGGACATAATAATGTGAATAGAGTTTTCATGAGTTTTAATATGGACATTCTAGGTGTGCATATTGACTTGGATAGCAATAACATAACAATGAATTCCTTTATCGGATATAATAATGTGAATAGAGTTTTCATGAGTTTTAATATGGACATTCTAGGTGTGCATATTGACTTGGATAGCAATAACATAACAATGAATTGAAGTATTCCGAAGTAGTATATGGTTTGAGCTCAATATCGTCAAGATTTTTATCTATTGCATAGGAACAAGTTCATCGTTGAAGTAATTTTTCCTTCCGATATTTTTTTATTAGAATTTCCCTTTCCTTTTATCGATTATAAATATGTGAATAAAGCTTTCATGAATTCTAATATGAAATGTCAAGCAATACCTATTTCTTAGTCTCAAAAGTGCATCATTAGAACTAAAATGGAATGTCTGATATAGTTAAACACGAGAAAAAAATCATTTTATTATGATACTAACAAGATCATTTTATTTTGAAATGTGAATGCTTAAAGCATTCCATTAGTTATATATCAAAGATCACAAAAAAAAAAAATACTTGCATGCATAAAAAATCAAGATCATAGAGGCGAATATGTAAATAATAGTATAATGTCATTTCACAACAAATTCCTAACTCTCAGATTATTCGAACTCCACATGTTGACCTTGTAGTAATGGCGAAGCTAAATCATAATGTTGGCAAATTGATCCATTAAATAAGACATGTAGTTGGGGGCTCCACATTGAGAATTCAATCAAAAGAGTATTGAGCAAGCATGATTTTAACGTTTGATATGCGAATAGACCTTAATTAGAATATCCCTACCTAAATAACATATTACAACTGAAATATTGTGAGAGATTAAAGTCAACAAATTATATATATCATCTCTTGAGATAGAGAAATTAACACTTGAACTATTAAAGAAGTAATTTAGTATTTGCTATATTTGGAATATTCTCTCTTAGGGTTTATCTGACATTCTTATCATTGTTATCTTTGTGTATAAATAAGTGTACTAGGTTTCATTAATTTTAATTCAATTCCTTACCAATCATTTGTAGCAGCTTTTTATCATTCATCATTTTCTCTCCTCTTCCTTAATTTCATCACCTTGCACCAACAAAATTGGTATCTAGAGCACTTGGTTCTTCTAAAATTCTGGGAAACACGAGTGAAAGTGAGTTGTGTGTTTGATTTTGGTTCTTGATTTCTGTTGAATCTTGAACAAAAATCTGAACAAAATCACATTGATTTTGTTCATTTGGGAAATACTGAGTGAGATCTGAGATTTGTGCAAGGTATAAGATGAGTGGAGGCAGTAGTTTGAACACTAAACTTCTAGTTTTGGATGGCAAAAGCTGGAACAGATGGATTATACAGATGTGTGTGCTGTTTGATGCTCAGGATATTCTGGATCTTGTTACCAATGGTTATGTTCCAGTTGCAGCAGATGCTACTGAAGAACAAAGATCTGCAGAAAAATCTACGAGAAAGAGGGACCAGAAAGCTCTGTTCTATATCCATCAGTGTGTGGATGAAAGTGTGTTTGAGAAGATTGTTGATTCGACGACGTCGAAAGAGGCATGTGATATACTGGTCAGATGTTACGGTGGTGACGCGTCAGTGAAGAAGGTGAAGCTTCAGTCCCTGCGAAAGCAATATGAGAATCTAAACATGAAGAATAGTGAGAAAGTTTCTGAGTACATCTCCAGAATGATTCTGATCACTAATGAGATGAAAGCTTGTGGAGAAACATTTTATGAACATGTAATCATAGAGAAGACTCTGAGGTCGCTTACTCAATTTGATTACATTGTTGTTTTTATTGAACATTCTAAAAATCTGGAAACCATGAGAATAGAAGAGTTGCAAAGCAGTTTAGAAGCGCAGGAGTTGCGTTTGACTGAAAGAACTTCTGAGAGGGAAGTTGAGCAAGCTCTGAAGGCTTCTTTTGTCAAGAAGGACCAGAAGCAGAATATACATGGTGATAAATTCCAGAAGTCAGAAACCTCAAATTATGATGAAAATAAATATCAGAAGGGAAAGAAAAGGTATGACAAGAAGAAGGTTCAATATTACTGTTGTAAACAGTTTGGCCATTTTGCCAGAGATTGTAGAAACATAGGAAGGAAATCAGAAGAAGCAAATATAGCCAGAGGAGATTCTGATGATGAACCTGTGCTACTGATGACTTTTGATTCTGATTGAAAGTGTTCAGAAGATTGGTGGTATATGGACACTGGCTGTTCAAACCACTTGACTGGGAACAAACAATGGCTGATAGACTTTGACTCCAGAAGGAGAACAAAGATCAGATGTGTTGATGATAAGTATCTTAATGCATAAGGTATGGGAAATGTCAGAATTAGAGTGAATAATGGAAAAAACATTATGATCAAAGATGTTTGGTATGTTCCTGGAATTAAAAGTAATCTGATGAGTGTGGGTCAGCTCATTGAGAAAGGTTTCTCAGTTGTTATGAAGTACTACCTCTTGACGTTATATGATTCCAATCAAAAGTTGATTATGAAGTCTGAGCAGGGAAGCAACAAAACATTCAAGGTGAATGTAGAAACAGCTGAAGCAGAGTGTCTTAGTACAGAAGGCACTGAAGGTGACAGTAAGTTGTGGCACAAGAGGTTGGGGCACTTGAACTATAGAAGCTTAGGGCATCTAAGTTCTAAGAGGCTTGTACATGGAATTTCGAAGATTGTGAAGTATGAGAAGTCATGTGAGATATACATGAAAGGAAAGCAACCCAGATTGCCATTTGAATCAGAAGTAGCCCCCAAAGCGAAGCATGCTTTGGGAGTAGTATTTTGATGTGTGTGGACCATTTCCAGTATCTTCACTTGGAGGAAACAAATATTTTGTGTCTTTTGTGGATGAATTCACAAGAATGACATGGGTAACACTCATCAAGTTCAAGCATGAAGTGTTTACTGAGTTTCAGAAGTTCAAGGTGAAGGCTGAGAAGCAGAGTGGTCAGAAGTTGAAGATTCTGAGAACGGATGGTGGAGGTGAGTATAACTCTACAGAGTTCTAGAAGTTCTGTGAGGAGAATGGAATAGAACATGAGGTTACTGCTCCATATACTCCTCAGCACAATGGGTCTTGCTGAAAGAAGAAACAGAACTTTGCTTGATATGACCAGAAGTATGCTGAAAGTGAAGAAGCTACCTCACATGTTATGGGGAGAAGCTGTTGCCACATCAGGATATGTTCTGAATAGGTGTCCAATGAAGAAGCCGAAGGAAATTGTTCCTTTAGAAAAGTGGAATGGAGATAAGAAAAGTGTTAGCCATCTGAGGGTGTTTGGTTCTGTATGTTACAAACACGTTCCTAAAGCTAGAAGACGGAAACTGGATGATAGAAGCAAGGTAATGTTACTGGTGGGGTACCACAGTATAGGTGCTTATAAGCTTTATTATCCAGAAACCAACAAAGTTGAAATCAACAGAGACGTTATTGTGAAAGAGTCAGAAACATGGGATTGGAATAAATCTCAATCAGATTCTGGTGTAGCGCCAACACCAGAGTTAGTTTTTGAAGATTCTTCAGAAAGTTTTGAAGACGAGTCAGAGTAAGAAGATGAATCTGAAGACTCTGAAGATGAGTCAGAATCTCAGGGAGATTCTGATAGTGGATCTGATTCTGATCTAGATTCTGATGATGATCCAGAATCTGGTGGTGATTATATTTCTGGAAGGGAAAACTCTGAAGACTTAGGGTCTGGAGGACAAGCTTCTAGAAGTAACTCTGAAGGTGGTAATTCTGAAGGAAGTAGTTCTTGACAAGGTCCAAAATCTAACACTGTTCCAAGTTCTGGAGAAGCTTAAGAACAAGTTCAGAGGCCATGGAGAATCAGATAAATACCAAGTAGGTTTACAGATTTTAGCATGTTGCATGACACTGAAGTAGATTCTGAAGGAGAAGTCGTTCAGTGTGCCATGTTAGTAGATTCTGAACTAGTAGGTATTTAAGAAGCTCTCAAGAAGAAAGTATGGTTAAATTCCATGAAGGAATAACTTGAGGCTATTGAAAGAAACAAAACTTGGAAGTTGACAAAGCTTCCAGAAAAGAAGAAAGCCATCAGCGTCAGATGGGTTTTCAAGGTGAAGCTTAAGCCAGATGGATCAATTGGCAAACACAAAGCGAGACTAGTGGCTAGAGGTTTTCTTCAGAAATCTGGGCTAGATTACTTTGAGGTGTTTGCACCTGTAGTTAGACATGAAACAATCATACTGGTGATTGCTTTAACTGCAAATAGAAATTGGCCTTTGATACATCTGGATGTGAAGTCTGAATTTATGAATGGTCCGTTACAAGAAGAGGTATATGTATCACAACCTCCTGGATTTGCGAAAAAGAATCAGGAAGGGATTGTATACAAGTTACATAAATCCTTGTATGGACTGAAACAAGTGCCCAGAGCTTGGAATATGAAAATTGATTCGTTTTTCAAGAAGTAGAAGTTTCACAAATTTGAGATGGAATATGGCGTGTATGTGCAGCATTCTGGTGGCAATATGACTCTGGTGTGTCTATATGTTGATAACATATTTTTAACAGGAAGTTGTCTAGAAGATATCATCAAGTTCAAAGAAGTTCTGATGAATGAATTTGAGATGACAGATCTGGGAAATATGGTATATTTTCTAGGAATGGAGATTTTATACTCAAAGAAAGGTATCATTCTACATCATCTGAAGTATGAAATTGAACTTCTGAAGAGATTTAAGCTGCAGAATTGTAAAGTTGCCATGACACCATCAGAAACCAATCATAAATTGGATTCTGATTCTGATGGTGATTCTATGGATGCTACGACCTTCAAGCAGTTGGTTGGTTCTCTCAGGTACTTGTGCAATACCAGACCTGACATTTTCTATGCAGTTGGAATGGTTAGCAGATTCATGAGCAAACCAAAGTGGTCCCATTACCAAGCTGCTGTCAGGATTCTGAGGTATATCAAGGGAACTTTGAAATATGGAGTGCTACTTCCTTCTGGAAGAATGACAGAACCAGAATTAGTGACTTATTCTGATTCTAACTGGTGTGAAGATAAAGTTGACAAAAGAAGTACTTCTGGTTACTTGTTCAAGTTTCTGGGAGATCCTATTTATTGGAGTTCCAAGAAACAGCCTGTAGTGGCTCTGTCAACGTGTGAAGCTGAATATATTGCAGGTGTTGTAGCTGCATGTCAAGCTGTTTGGCTTCTGAATCTTCTGGATGATTTGAAGATTGAGATAGAGAAACCTCTGAAGCTGTTGATTGGTAACAAGTCTGCAATCAATATTTCCAAGAATCCAGTGTTACATGGAAGAAGCAAGCACATTGAGATGAAGTATCACTTTCTAAGAAGTCAAGTGCAGAAAGGAGTGTTAGAAGTTCTGCACTTTAGCACCCAGAAATAGCTGGCAGATGTTCTGACGAAGGCAATCAAAATAGACCAATTTCTTGATTTGAGGAATGAAATTGGTGTTGTTAATTTCTGATAGATACTAAATTAAGGGATGGTATTAAAGGGGTAATTTAGTATTTTCTATATTTGGAATATTCTCTCTTAGGGCCTATGTGGAATTCTTATCATTGCTATCTTTGTGTATAAATAGGTGTACCAGGTTTCATTAATTTTAATTCAATTCCTTACCAATCATTTGTAGCAGTTTTTTATCATTCATCATTTTCTCTCTTCTTCCTCAATTTCATCACTTTGCACCAACATGAACATGTTAGATTTAATATGTATTTTTGGAATATATATTAGATATTAATCTATATTTTAGGAATATCTTTTAGAGGATATTATTATATCTTTTTATATCTTTGTTAGAGGATATTTAGAATTTTATTTTGTGTATAAATAGCCTAGTGAGGTAGCTCAATGTAATTTGATTGTAAATTATTATTCCTTATTTTTGTAGCCGTCATTTAATATATTCTTTTTTCCTTTCATCTCTTCTTTGTGCACCAACAATTGGTATCAGAGCTCCGGTTCAAAATCCATAGGAAAACGGGAAACACGAGAGAACAGTGAGGTGATGTGTGATAATCGTTGTTTCTGATTCTGGGGAATTGGGAAACACTACTTTATTGAGTTTCTGCGTAAATTGAACAAGGTAGAAGATGAACGGAAACTGTGGTGATATCCATTCCAAGCTTCCAGTATTTGATAGCAAAAACTAGAATCGTTGGAAGATCCAGATGCACGTGTTGTTTGGTTCTCAAGATGTGTTAGATCTTGTCACTGATGGCTATGATCTATTAGAAGTAAACGCAACAGAGGAACAAAAGATAACACATAGGGCTCTAAGGAAGAAAGATCAGAAGGCATTGTTCTACATCCATCAATGTGTGGATGCGAATGTGTTTGAGAAGATTGCCGATTCTAAAACAGTAAAGGCTACATGGGACACACTGGTCAAATGTTATAGTGGTGACGCATCAGTGAAGAAGGTGAAGCTTCAGTCTTTCAGAAAGCAATATGAGAATCTTAACATGAAGGACAACGAGAAGGTTTCTGAGTACATCTGTAGAGTGATTCTGATCACTAATGAGATGAAACATTATGGATAAACTCTTTATGAACAAGCAATCATTGAGAAGATCTTGAGATCTTTAACTTCCCAGTTTGATTACATTGTGGTAGCAATTGAACATTCCAAAGATCAAAGCACCATGAGAGTTGAAGAGCTACAAAGTAGTCTAGAGGCGTATGAGTTGCATATGACTGCGAGAACTTCTGAGAGGGAAGTAGAGCAGTAGGCTATGAAAGTAACTTCTGGTAAGAAGTATCAGAAGCAGACTTGGTCAGAAGCCAGGAAGAAAACTAATGGTGGTCAAACGTCAGAAGCTTCAAACTTTGATAGGCAGAAGAATGTCCAGAAGGGAAAGGAGAAGTCTGGCAAGAAGAATGTTCAGTGTTACTATTGCAAGAACTTTGGTAACTATGCCAAAGATTGCTGGTCAAACAAAGAAAGGAAGTCAGAAGAAGAAAATATAGCCAGAGGAGAGTCAGATGATGAACCTGTGCTATTGTTGGCTTCTGAACCCGATGATCTGAATTCATCAGAATGTTGGTATATGGATACAGGGTGTTCAAAACATCTTACTGGAAACAAGAAATGGTTGGTTGATTTTGACTTTGAGAAGAGTACAAAGATCAGATGTGCTGATGATAAATACTTCAATGCAGAAGGTATGGAAATGTCAGAGTCATTCTAAACAATAGGAAAGCAGCAGTGATCCAGAATGTATGGTATGTACCTGGAATGAAAAGAAATCTGATGAGTGTGGGATAACTGATTGAGAAAGGTTTTTCAATTACCATGAAGGACAATCTTCTGAAGCTGTATGACTGTAATCAGAAGCTGATTATGGAGTCAATAGGGAAGGAACAAAATATTCAAGGTGAATGTTATAACTGCAGACTCTAAATGTCTTAGTGCAACAAGTGTTGTCAAGGAGAGTGAGCTGTGGTACAGAAGATTTGGTCATCTGAATTTCAGAAGTTTAGGGCATCTAAAATCAAAGAATCTGGTAAATGGAATCCCTACAATCAAGAATCCTGAAAAGTCATGCAAGGTGTGCATGGAAGGGAAGCAACCAAGATTACCATTTGCATTAAAAGTAGCTCCAAGAGCAAAACATACCTTGGGAGTAGTACATTCTGATGTGTGTGGTCCTTTTTCAGTAGCATCAACTGGGGGAAAAATATTCTGTGTCATTTGTTGATGAGTTCACCAGAATGACATGGGTATATCTCATAAAGTTTAAACACGAGGTGTTTGCTGATTCAAGAAGTTCAGAATGAAGGTTGAGAATCAGAGTGGTCAGGCTCTGGAGATTATTAGAAATGATGGTGGTGGTGAGTATAACTCCACAGAATTCAGAAGATTCTGTGTGGAGAATGGAATTGAGCATGAGGTTACTGCTCCCTATACTCCTCAACACAATGGTCTTGCTGAAAGAAGAAATCGTACTTTGCTTGATATGGTGAGAAGCATGCTGAAAGAGAAGAAGCTTCCTCACACTCTGTGGGGAGAAGCTGTTGCAACTGCATGTTATGTGCTCAATAAATGTCCAATGAATAAATTGAAGGAAATAGTTCATATTCAGAAGTGAACTGGAGATAAGCAAAGTGTTAGTCATCTGAAGGTGTTTGGTTCTGTATGTTACAAACATGTCTAGAATCCAGAAGACAGAAGTTGGATGATAGAAGTAAAGTGATGTTGCTGGTAGGGTACCGCATTACATGTTCGTACAAACTTTATTGTCCAGAAACTAACAAAGTTGAGTTCAGCAGAGACGTCATTGTAAAGGAATTAGAAGTTTGGAATTGGGAAAGGTCTCGTCCTGACTCTAATGAGAGAACTCCTGAAGAAAAGTCAGAAACACATGTTTCTAAAGCTGGTAAAAACTCTGACTCTGAAGAAGATATAGAAGGAGAAGATGATTCTGACTTTGACTCCGATGGTGATCCAGACTCTGAAGACAGTCAAGGTTCTGTAGAAAGTCCAATTTCTGAAGCAAGTGCTTCTGAAGGGGAAAATTCGGGTGTCCAAAGTTCTGAAGATCCAGTTCAGGGACAACAAAGAGTCAGAAGCATCCCAAGAAGATTTGCAGATTTTGACATGTTGCAAGACACTGAAGTAAACTCTGAAGGAGAATTTTTTCAGTGTGCAATGTTAGTAGACTCTAAACTCGTGAGTACGAAAGAGGATCTTAAGCAGCAAGTTTGGTTACAAGCCATTAAAGAAGAACTTGATGCTATAGAGAGAAACAAGACTTCGAAGCTGACAGAACTTCCAAAAGGCAAGAAAGCCATCAACGTCAGATGGGTTTTCAAGCAGAAGCTAAATCCAGATGGATCAATTTGAAAACACAAAGCAAGATTAGTAGCAAGAGTCTTTCTACAGAAGCTTGGGCTGGATTACTCTTAAGTGTTTGCACCTATAGCGAGACATGAAACAATCAGACTAGTGATTGCAATAGTTGCAAACAAGAATTGGCCTCTGATGCATTTAGATATAAAATCTGCATTTATGAATGGTGCATTACAAGAAGAGGTATACATATCCCAACCTCCTAGATTTGAGAAAAAGAATCAAGAAGGGATAATGTTCAAATTACACAAAGCCTTGTATCGATTAAAGCAAGCGCCCAGAGTTTGGAATTTGAAGATTGGTTCATTTTTCAAGGAACAGGGGTTTCAGAAGTGTGAGATGGAGTATGGTGTTTATGTTCAACACACTTAAGAAGATAATATGATTCTGGTCTGTTTGTATGTTGATGACATATTACTCACAGGAAGTTCTGAACAAGAGATAGCTGAGTTTAAGAAAGTTCCGATGAATGCGTTTGAGATGACAGATCTTGGGAAAATGAGTTTCTTTCTAGGGATGGAATTTATGTACTCTGAGAAAGGAATCATTTTGCATCAGATGAAGTATGAACTTGAGCTTTTGAAGAGATTTAAGCTAAAGAATTACAAAGTTGCTATCACACCTGCTGATACAAATTAGAAGTTGGAATTTGATTCTGATGGAGAGGATGTGAGTGCTACAACTTTCAAACAATTGGTTGGCTCTCTGAGGTATTTGTGTAATACCATACCTGATATTTTCCATGCAGTTGGAATGGTTAGCAGATTTATTAGTAAACCAAAGTGGTCTCATTACCAAGCTGATGTCAGGATTCTGAGGTATGTGAAGGGAACTCTGAAGTATGGAGTATTATTTCCTTTTGGAAGAAATATCAAATCAGAACTTGAGTTATTTAGACTCTGATTGGTGTGGAGACATAGTTGATAGAAGAAGTACTTCTGGGTACTTATTCAAATTTCTGGGAGGTCCTATTTCTTGGTGTTCCAAGAAGCAACATGTTGTTGCACTGTCAACCTGTGAAGCTGAATATATTACAAGTTGTGTGGATTCTGAACCTGCTGCAAGATCTGAAGATTGAGATAGACAAACCTTTGAAGCTTATGATTGATAACAAGTATGCAATCAATCTTGCCAAGAAACCAGTGCTGCATGGGAGAAGCAAGCATATTGAGACCAAATATCACTTTCTGAGGAATCAAGTTCAGAGGGAAATATTAGAAGTTGTGCACTGTAGCATCCAGAAGCAGCTAGCAGATGTTCTAACAAAGGATATCAAGACTGATCAATTTCTTCACTTGAGGGATGGAATTGGTGTTGTTAGTTTTGGATAAAATATAAATTAAGGGATGGTGTTAGATTTAATCTATATTTTAGGAATATATTTTGGATATTAATCTATATTTTAGGAATATCTTTTAGAAGATATTATTATATCTTTTTATATCTTTGTTAGAGGATATTTATAATTTTATTTTGTGTATAAATAGCCTAGTGAGATAGCTCAATGTAATTTCATTGTAAATCATTATTCCTTATTTTTGTAACCACCATTTAATATATTCTTTTTGTCTTTCATCTCTTCTTTGTGCACCAACAAAACATGTAGTTAGATACCAAATTGCATGTAAGAATTTGACTAACTATGAATACTTTAAAATGAAATACTTCATTAACTAAAGAAGCTTTCACAAACCACTTGTCACCAAATTCAATTTATAATTTATGAAATTTATAAACTTTATTCCATGATCATTTATTTAGGGAAGAAACTAATGTTAATGTCATAGACCTACCAAAGAGAAATGAGTATATGTATACTGATAATAATACAATGCAAATCTGAGACCGCTCTAATCTCTTTGGTATCTTTTTCATCCTTATATGTTAACATTTTTTAAATCAACCATAATCTACACTTCTCTATGTTGTACCCTAAAATTTACCCTCTTATCATTTCTATTCTCATAGGCTCATGCTTCATCATCATTCATACATTTGCATTGTATTAATTCATGGGTATGGGATCAAGAGTTTTGATAGTTAAATGTACAATCACTCAAAGAAGAAGAATTAACCTACATGGGCTAGAGCTGGAAGTCTCATCATCATGAGCATCATATTAATACACAAGGCATCTTTGTGCAAGAGCTTCTCAAAATTCCTCAGAAGAATTAGGGTTTTGAAGTTTGATCATCATCTCCTAACTTTTTGACTTCAAACTAGGGATTTGGTCAAAGGCAGTTTATCATTGACTTTTTGAGCAAAACATGATTCTATGGTATTATATATGTCTCGAGGTATCCATATGAAGATTATTGATCATTCATTTTCATCAGAGAAGCTCAATTGATTATAAGAGAGGAGGAGTTGATTGTATTGGATAAAAGTCAACATAAAAGTCAAACAGTCAAAGTTGACCAATATGATTTTTTGGTCAAAGTTGAGGTCAAGAGTCAAGAATTGAGAAAATATGAACATTGGTTGAATATAGCCAAAGGAATTGGTCAAAATTGATATTTTTTTTGCAAAATAAGTTATCTTTGGGACTTAGAAAATTTTCTGACTATTGGAGGTTTCATGTTCATCTTACCATTTTCCCCCAGCTTCATATCTCACTCATTTGTGGATGGAAATTTTGAAACTCATGATAAATAGAAAGATGGAGTTTCATACTTCAAATTTGTCCTTCATGGGTCATCTCCAAAAAGTCCATGGATAAAAAGTTATGACGTCATGAAGTGGATGCTTCATTCAAATTTGAAGTTCCAACACTTAGTGAGTTTTTGAAAATCTTGATCAGTTTGAAGTACATGATTTCCAAGTTGATTTTTTCTATGATCCAAGCTCGATCTCACATTATGCTCAACATCAAAGTTGATATTCTTTCTCATTACTTTCCATTAAGCTCAGGATCTCATCATTTGTTTCACTCAAGATCAAGTTACATTGCTTAAAAGTCAAAAGATCAATTTGGCAAACTTGACAAACACTTAGAAAATTATGAGTGTTATTTAGTCAGTTCCAATGAAGAATTTTCAAGGATTTTTTTAAGATAGTTCCAAGGCTTGTTTCAAGAAGTGATCAACACAAGTCTTGTTCCTCTCACTCCTTATTTTCCATTGAGCCCAAGTTGGTTTCATTTGAGCAAAAATTCACCAAGTTATGATCATGACTAGAGGTGTCCATGAAAACGGGATCAAATTCTCACCCTTTGCATATTTTGAACCAATTTAACAATACATGTCATGAGTTTTTGTTTTGCATCACAGGACCTTAGTTCATACGCACATCACCCAAAATGTTACTTTAAATGGCCAAACAAGCACTTATCATATGCATGGACATTTCAAAGTTTGCTACCAAAGTGAGTAAATTGTGATACACCCCCCACTTTCTCTCCACTCATGCTCACGTGCCAGCGCCCTTCACACTCCTTTCTCACTCTCTTTTATTCACTCAAAACGACAACAACAACAGCACTTCATAAGGAAAAATGCACTCAGCATCGTCACTCACTCTCAATTTTCTTTTCACTCCCTAACCGTTTTTGAACTTGGTTTAAAGGTTTAACCACACGTAAACCTTTCTATAAAAAAGCCTTTCATCTTTCTAAACTCTCTCAGCTACTTCATTGATACAAAACTAGATCCAAAAGAAAACTCTCTCTCTCTCTCTCTCAAATATTCTCACCATTAAAGCTCTCTAATCCAGTGGTCTATCACTTTTTCTTTGCTTACCATCATATTCCTTGAAGATCTATGAAGGTTATGGTTGAGTTTTCTCTTCATTTCCGCTAAAGAAATGAAACGCAGTGGACATTCTCACTAGGTAATCTCAAAATCTTTCAAGATCTTCTTGCTAGCCTCTTACCATGCCTAAGCTCATTCCTAC